>VWZI01002004.1:71726-139718 GCA_013396835.1 Psilopogon haemacephalus
ATTCTATGATTCTATGATTCTGCTTCTAACACCCCTCACTGATATTTCCAGGTCACCTTGTGTGTAAGGTAGATTCTGGGATAAGGTTGTGGGGTGGAGAGAAGGTGGAAGGGTGGTTGGGAGCCCCCCCTGGGCACTCTGATTTCTGGCAGGGCTATTGTGTTTCTGTATTACTTTTAACTTGTCTATTTCTGTATCTAGCTGTAAATATCTGTGATATATTGTAAATATCTGCTTGTACATTGTGCTGAGCTGTGAAGAGAAAGCTTCAGTCCTTAACTTCCAGCCTGCTGAGTCTAGTCTGGGTGAATTCAAATGTGTGTGGGGGTGGATAACTCCCAAACCATCACACATAAGCTGTGGGATGTGGATTTATGGATCTGTGATGGTTCACCTGTTATCTGCCCCCTCACACTTCTGAAATAACCCAGGCTAAACTCAGCTGTTTGGAAGTTAATGAATGAAGCTTTATATTTACAGCAGTGCACAATATCCAAGCAGATATTTACAATGTATAACAGATACATACAGATATATACAGTGAAAAGGTAATACAGAAACACCACAGCCCTCCCAGAGAGCAGAGTTCCCAAGAGGGGTTCCCAACCACCCTACCACCTTCCCCCCTCTCCCAGTCTTATCCCAGCATCTGTGTTACATGCCAGGTAAGCAAGGTAGATCGGTCAGGGGGGATTAGCAGCAGGAAATTGGTTAGTTGAGTTACACAGATCCAGCTAGAAGCCAGGGAGAGACAGCAGCAGCCAGAGCGACCCGAAGCAGCTCTGTCTTATCTACGTTTTGGTTCTTACTCTTATACATTTCAGCAAACCTGTGAGTGGAGTAGACACAATTTTGTTTTCCTTTCTCAGCCTCTAATTTTTGATAAAAATCCTCCACTTAGCCTCACACCAGCACAGGGTCTCATAACAGGCCTTATGTTTGCAAATGCCTGCCTGCTGTCCTAGCGAGAAGCAGCAGTCCAGTTCTGTTCTCTGTGAGAGGAGCATTTTCGCTTTCAACATGGATGATGTTTGAAGATGTCCACATGCTCTCGGAGCCTCAGCAATCTCTTGTGAAGATAAAGTGTGTTTATTGCTGCCTTTTTGCTGCTGAGGTTGTGTGGTGTCTTCCCTGAAGGCCTCTGTGGCTGTGTATCTTAGGGAAATGAGTGTGGCTAGGTACTCATCTGCATGATTTTGTGTGCCAGCTGCAATTGTGTTGTCTTGTGGGCTACACAACTGTAGACAGTTGTGGCCCCTAACCTGGACTTGTCTAATATTGGTAAACTCTAAAGTCTATTTACCCCTCTGCTAGGGGTTGGAAGAATTCTTGGATGATTTGTAACGACCATTAATCATAATTATAGGCATGTCATTTTCTAAGCTATTGAATTTGTGTCCTCTCAGTGTTTGCATGGCTGTTGCAGCAGCTGCAAATATTGATGTAAACACAAGGCCACATCCATGGAAAGAAATGTGTCAATGATCAGAAGACTTTGCTGCACATTAAAGTAGAGCTCTCTTCCCCATGACTCATTAGAGTGTGAACTGCACTGGTACCTTCCCAACGTATTTTTGTCTTTCTTCACAATACAGAGGAGAGCTCTACCTTCCTTTAAAACCAAGCTGTGTACATGGATAATAATCTCATTAGCTCCCAGCATCAACCTGTTAAACCATTTGCACGTTGCAGGAGAATACGTGAGGGAGGGAGGGTAAATCTTTAGTGAAGAACAAGGCAGTCTCGTAGCCTGCAGCTAGCAGGTGTGATACGGACACATCACCCACGGATGTGTCATAGGACGCAGTGGAACGAGGAAAGGCACAAAACAGCTTTCTCCTCGTGTGGCCACAGGCACTGGAGCTGGCACTGGCAAGAAGCAGGAGCCGTGGCCTGGGCGCCTGCGGGCAGCTTCCCATCCAGCGCTGCCTGCCGGCTGCACGCCGCCACCGCAGCCTTTCCGCTTCCAGCTTTGCCCGGGGGGACATAGAGTGACATGTGCCTCAGGACCTGCTGCCTCTCCTTCTACAGGTCACGCTGACTCAGTGAGAACTGCCTTCGGCTTCCTAGAACACGGAGGTCTGAGGGGAAAACCATCTGTGAGTCCTGGCTTAAGTGGACAATGACAAACACAGATGTGCCTTGCCCTGACGTTCGTAGGGCAGAGCTGAGCCTTCTGCTGCCGCCGCCACGGCTCTTGCATCGTTCCTTGAAAGTCTCAAAAGTGGAATGCAAGCTGCAGTTTTTGGGTCCCTAGGGGGAGTGTGCGGTGCCCTGACCCCCCCTGGCTTCCTCAGCGTTCCCTCTGTCTTTATTCTCCTCTTCACTCACACCTTGTCTCCTGGATTTGCTCTTCTTTCACCCCATTCCTATATGACAACAACAAGGAGAGACATGAGAGGGGGTATTGTTTTCTTTCTTCCACTCTGCGCACCGGAGCTACCCCAGAAGGCTGGGAGCAGCATGCTCCTGCTGTTGCATCCATCACAGAATGAATGTGAGGGCAGCTTCTGAATTTTAAATGAAGTAGCAACATTGCTAAGCATCCTCCTGCACGTCTTACTCTTGCTTCTGATTTTTCTCTATTCATTGGATGCCATCTCATGTAAGAGGGAATTGTCCTACTGCCTCTGCAGCAGGAAGGCAGTACAGAAGGAGGGGGCACATTACTCATCCATTCCAATTGCTTTAATCTGCGATGCCTTTGCAGCTGCATCTGCGAGTACTGCATGAAACCCACTCGGCTGTGTCGCTGCAGGTGCACAGTGCATCTTACCAGTAGTAGTTTTCCCTCAGGCCTTTTCTCACTTAAAATCCTTACGTCATCTTCTTGTTATTCCTGAACATGTTTCATCCTGCACTACTTCATCTCCCCTCAATGAAAAAGTTAAAACAGATGAATGCAGCACTGTGTGGTTTCCCACAGCTAGAGCTCAAGGGTTCAGAGGAAAGACCAAACTGCAGTTCTGCCTGAGAGGGCTTCCCTCTCAGTGAAGCATTCTGGCTTCAAACAATTCTTCAGACAAATTTTCTTTCCCAGCCTTCATTTTAGAATATGACCAGTTAATGTTGGATGAAAATATGACCTTCAATTCTCTTCTCATTCTCAGACTTTCCTGTGTTGTGTTTCCAAGCCGTGAGACTCTGGAAATGTTGAGATGCTAATGTTTATGTGTTTCCTTCCAGAGAATGGACTGTGGCAGAACTGCACATCCTTAAATGAGTGCAAATGGCAGTGGCTTATGCTAGAAACCTTTCTTGGTGAATAGAATAGAATCGGGCAGGTTGGAAGAGACCTCCAAGCTCAACCAGTCCAACCTAGCACCCAGCCCTAGCCAATGACACTCAGTGCCCATTCAGTTTGCTTGAACACCCACAGGGATGGGGACTCCACCACCTCCCTGAGCAGCCCATTCCAATGCCAATCTCTCTGTGCACAACATCCAGCATGAACCTGCCCTGGCACAGCTTGAGCCTGTGTCCCCTTGTTCTGTTGCTGGGTGTCTGGCAGCAGAGCCCAACCCCAGCTGGCCACAACCTCCCTTCAGGGAGCTGTAGAGAGCAATGAGCTCTGCCCTGAGCCTCCTCTCCCGCAGGCTGCACACCCCCAGCTCCCTCAGCCTCTCCTCACAGGGCTTGTGAAAAATGAAGCCATCCATTTCCAAGGTCAGTCTTGCAAAACCCAACTCTTGTGTTGTAAGGAAGAATCAAACAGTGCTTTGAGCATCTTTAGAGAAGAAAGTTTCTGTGTAAAACTTCAGTGGGAAAAACCTCCACTTTTAGCAAGGGCTCAGAATGGCAGTGAGACCTTCTGCTCCCATTTTGTTAATTCAGAATTCCTTCTTGGCCGATGTGCTGGAAGTTACATCTTCTGAAGTACTGAAGAACAAATTGTGTAGCAAGGCAGAGCCAAATGCCCTTGTTCCAGACAAAAGGTTGTTTGTACAACCTGTGTGCTGGAGCGTGCTGAGCAGCTCCAAAGTGTGTGAGAAAAAAGCAGTGAGCCTCCGGATGCGATGCTTTGCCAATCCTCCTGCTTTCAGCGTTCTGAAATTACAAAGTTTCTCTTTATTCTTGGATGCAGTAACACAGATGCAGATCCAGCCAGAAGTTTGCCTTCATTGGCTTGATAAATTGTTCTTAATTTTCTGGAATAAGTTAATCTCATTTAGGTAAGGGAAGGCAAAAAGAGGAGGCTTTTCAGAGCACTGGCTGTTATGAAGATTAAGTCAGCATCAAAGGCATTAGTGAGCCCATTTATCTATGTTGACTAACACCTTTTCAGCCTCTTTGTCTTTCAGATTTTTTCCGTGGGTGCCAATTTAGGTGCCATATTGCAACATTACATGGTGGTTTCTCTGCTTAGAACCAGGCTGACTGCCCTCTTAATGTTCTTTGAGCAGATGTAAGCTCAATTGCAATTCTTTCATGGCAAATTTTTTTTCTTTGAAAACTCACCAGACTTCATTTCTGGGGATGTATGACCCTAATCATTGTAGGCTACTGCAGAACATGCCTGCAACCAAGAAATTGCCTCTACTTGCACATTGAAAAGTGTCAATTATTATTTGGTGTTAACTCTGAACTTCCTTTCTGGAGATTCATTTCTGGTCTCTGTGGCAGGTGTGCTTCTAATTGTCTCACCAGTCTTTCTTTTGCCCATTTTAGTCTCCTACTGACTGGAGCCTCTTTGATAGAGATTGTGCAGTTAGTTGAAGTCTAATCCCTACCAAAGACTTTTTCCACCTTTGGGATATTTATAGCATGTCTGTCTACTGTGGGTTCTTTGCTAATTCCTTGGTCTTGGATTTTGCATGTTCTACCAAGAAACACAGATGCCAACAACTATCCCTGCCTTTGCTGCTCTTGCTGAAGTTGTTGGGAGTTCAGAGAACGCTCTTGCTTTGGAGGAGCCTTCTGCTAGCAGCTCCTTGCCCACAAGGAGATATCTGGTTTTCCTCCTCTTGTGGACTGAGATGAGTTAGTTTAACTTGAAGCCAGCAGCAACATCTTGGAAGTATTGTGATGGTAACTCAGATTTCCTTGGTCTTGAGCATCATTTGTACAGAAGATGAATTAAACACTGAGCTACAATCTGAAGCCATTTTTCCCATAGGTTTGTTCTGTGATATGTGAGTTATGACCCTGACTGAAGCTCATCCCAGTCCATGGTTTTGTAACAACAGAATTATCTAGATTCCTGGAAAACTTGAGGCCACTCTGTGTGTTGGTTTTTTTTTTTTTTTTTTTTATAATGGGGATCACCCCAAATTCCCCCTCTCTGCTGGGGACCAGTTTCCATCCTGTAGAATCTTTATTTTCAAGTGAGTCATCCAATCTTCTATAAAATGTGAATGAAGTTGTCCTTTGGGAACAAAAATTACTGAAAGAAGGCAAGCAGTGTGATCAGACAGACTTAATTCTCCAGGAAACTGGGGTGAGAACCAGAGAGGAGCAGCACTGACACTCTGAGGTTTGTACAGAAGAGGCAAGAGTGTGTTCACCTCCAGCTGTTGTTGGTAGGTCCTTTCACAGTAAAAGCCATTGTGATGTGCTGGGAATATTTGTGATTTATGGTTTATGTAGTAATGATATAGCAGCAGGTTCATGTGTAGCTCAAGGTGTGGGCTGTTGGGAGGCAGGCTTGGGAAGGCTCAGCCTGCTTTAGCTCCTTGAGCCCACGAGAACAATTGCTGGCGCCTGCAGTCTTCAGGGCACACATTTTTGTTCTCGATGTTTTCCTGTCTACCAGGAGGAAGGGCGACAGCTCTCTTTGATGCAATTCTGTAATTGCTGGAACTGACTTGCTGGAAGCTGACATTGTTCTAAATGCTGCCATTATCCCAAAGCAGCCTCTGCATATGCTTCAGCCTGTGCCTGTCTTGCAGGCAGCCTAAGAAACGTGTAGCATTTACCACACCAATGATTTCCTCCACCCTGTCTTCCATAATCCCCAGACCATCTGAGCGTTATGCAGAAAGTGCAGATAAAGAAACCCAAATCATTAAGTGTATGAGGACACAGTTTGTTCTTTTGATGAAAATGCCACTGATTGCTGTTGGCACTTCAATGTCCTTCACATACTCCTTTCCTGAGTAGATGTTGCAGTCATACAGCATCATACTGCATGGCTGCTGCTAGTTTTAGCTGCTTCACTCTTCTTGGCTGCTTTTTAGTGCTGCTGTTATAGGAAGGATTGCAAGGCCACACTGTTGTACACAGACAGCAAAGTTCTTTTTCCTGGCACATAAGCAAGGGTTCAGTTCTGGAAGCCAAGAGGTATGTGTGAGCATTTTGTTAAGAGAGACCCACTGGAGATGACCTTAGCTCCTGAGGCCATCGTCTCTGGGAACAAGGAATTAGCTTTGGGCTCCAGTTACAAAGAGAGAATTCTCTGCAGGCTGTGTCACCACCTCTGCTCCAAACCAGGCATAAATTAAAGAAGCAACACTCATAGTTTACCCATGGGCCACATTGCTGTTCTCTCAAATGTTGACCTGTGAGGCCACAGGCAGCTTCTGCCTTGTGCCAGAAGGACAACAGTGTGTTTGTTCTCATGCAGTGCCATTTACAATGGACCCTTCCAACTACCTTCTAGAAATCAACTGGTGAGGTTTCTCTGGAAGAGGTCTTCAGGTGCTTTGCAAAGTGGCCCAGGCTGTAAGCATGGCATGGACCATGACTGTATTCGGTTGCATCCAGCTTAGAGCATGACAGGTTGCCAAGCCAAGAGGCAGGTGCAGAAAAACTGCTGGATGGAACAGCCCAAGTTAATCATCCATCAAAGGCTCTTGTGGTCCAGAGTGCTATTGTTGTGAATCCCAGCTGGCTCTGTCACAGTGTCTCTAGCAGCAGCAGCAGCATGTCCTTCTGGACTGTGGTGGGATGGACTCCAGCTCGCTGTGAGAGGAGTGCTGCCTACTGAGTTTGCAGTTGCTCCTGCTGCAGTTCTGCATTTCTCATCTGAACTCCTCCCAGTCTGGGAAACTGAGGGGAATTCCAGGACAGGTAAATAGTGCTGTGCCTCCCCTGGTTTGATCCTGGTTCTTTGGCTGCTCTTGCATTTTGCAGGCTCCTCAGCCTGTTCGGCACTGGGCTGTTCAAAATGAAGTGTTTGATTTGGGAGAACAACCTCAGAGCCCAAGGGTTAGCATGGCAGAAATATTTTGATTTTTGTTGATATTCTGCTTTCCACTGAACAACTTCCTTGTGCTCCTCAGCCTCAGTGACTGTTAGGGAGGCAGGTCTTCTGCTGGCAGAGCAGGAAGCTAAAACCTGCAGAAGCAGCAGTTTGCTCAAGGCTACATAGCAATTAACTGGGAAAGTCCTTGCTTGAAACAAGAATGGGCCTCTTGTTTGTCCTTACAGTCCTTGCTCCAACGTGATACCAGCTCTGGCTGAATGCAGGGTTATGCAGGCAATCACCTCCTGCCCTCTCAAGAAATACAGAACAAACCCCTTTGGCCCTGCACTGTCACACCGTGGGATAACTGGGGCTGGCTGGCTGGTTAAGTGCTTTATTTGTTTGTTTTTTTGGTGTCTATTTTGGGCTTGGATGAAGCAGACTCATCCCACCCCCTCTGGAAACTGGCATCCTCCGGGCAGCATATATGGCTTGGCTGGCAGGATACTTTTCAGTCCTGAGCATTTCACAGTGCCTGCTGTGGTACCTCCAAAAAGTCAGAGTCAGGTGTGACTTGTGTGAGCCTCCTGCACTTCTGTTCCATCCTGGCAGTTCCCATGGTCTTCATCAGTGAACCCAGTGGCACGGCCACGCTGATAGCTGAGGACTGGCATGGCCCCGACCTGTCTGTCAGTGTTGGTGCTACAGACCCACCTATGTTGAACACTTGCATGTTTTTAAGTGACGTAGCAGTTTAACCCACTCTGGCCAAGTTTGTTACTTTGACATTGGAAGGTTCCAGCTGATAACAGATGGACATCTTCATGGGGCTGAAGGAACTGCTTGGCTATTGAGAGTTACCTGTCAGGGTCTGTGTCACTTCTGCACTAATGACCTAGCCTGCCTTTGTGTAAAGGGTTAAGCTTACCTGGAACTGGATCCTGACTCCTCCCTGGAGGTGGTCTGACCTGCCCCCAGGTGTTGTGTTTAGCCCTCACCCACTTCCTGCTTAGACTACCATAAAGGGGGATGGTCTTCCTGTCTCTCCCTCTCTTTGGCCTCTCCTTGCCTGCCCAGCACCTTGCTGCCCTGCTGCTATCTCACCACCTGCTCTCCAGCAAACACCTGGGAAGAGCAAACGTTTTTTTTTGGAACTCTAACTCACTGCATTTCACCATCAATCTTGCCTCACTCTGCCTCCACCACCAATCATCAATTTCACTGCTTGGATTCAACTTCCATTCATGGGTTTTATTTTTTTATATTTTGTGTTTTGTTCCCTTTCCCCCTATCCTCTGTAACTCCCCTCATTCCTGTAGCCTGTCTTTTGTTCCCGCTCCCCTTACCTTCTATTTATTGTTAAAGTTTACCTTTTTGTCTTCCAAATCGAATTAAGTATTTATTGAGATTAGGGTGGAGACTAGCTAAAACTAATACACTTTGTAAGAAGTTGATTTTCTTCACATGGGGTTTTGAAGCTAAATATGAAAGAGGCAAAAGGGCCTTTAATTTTAACAAGTTCTCATTTAGATTAACAGCTGCTGTGAATGCTGCCTTGCCTTTTCGGCTGCGTTTGCCACTTTGGCAGTGTGCTTCTGCCTGTCAGAGTCTTACAGAGTTCTAATGAAATGCCACACTTTTTTTTTTTTTCTTCCTTCTCCCCACAGCTGTTATTTGTCATTTGATAAAAATCTGCCTTGTTAGAGTTTTATTCCTGACTAAATGACAAAAAGACAGTATCAGAAGGCAGCACTGGTGTGAAGGTTTCTGCTCAGTTGCTAGTGCAGGAGCAGCCATGGCTCCCCTTTTAAAGGATGTCATGTAGATGAATTTGGGAAAGGCTTTGAACTCCCGAGGGAACCAAAGCTAACCTCTTCCCCTGTTCTGCCCTTTACTACTGTTTGATCCTAATTATCAGTTAAACTCCAAGCCCTGCACTGCTGGTGCTGAGATGCTGGTTGCTGACAGTTGCTCCTAGTTCGTTTTTCACTGGGGTGCAGTCAGCACTCAGTGTTTCTCCACTGCGCTCCAAAACCAAAGCTGCTACATCTGCTGACTCAGTACACGCAGGCCCATGCTCCGTGGGGTGCATCTTCCCCACACTGGAGGCAGGCAGAGCTGGGTGACACGCTGGCCTGGGCACCATGTGCTCCTTGGGAGGTTCTTGGGTGGCTCAGGACAAGCTCGCCACGAGAGCTGGTATTTGTTGTTTGCATTAAGCTGTTACTAAAGCTGCAAAGCCTGCTGCCTTCTGATGTTACAAATAACTCCCTGTGTGATGGTTTGGGAGTTACCCACCCCCCACATTTGAATTCACCCAGACTAGACTCAGCAGGCTGGAAGTTAAGGACTGAAGCTTTCTATTCGCAGCTCAGCACAATGTACAAGCAGATATTTACAATATATCACAAATATTTACAGCTAGATACAGAAATAGACAAGTTAAAAGTAATAGAGAAACACAATAGCCCTGCCAGAAATCAGAGTGCCCAGGGGGGGCTCCCAACCACCCTTCCACCTTCTCTCCACCCCACAACCTTATCCCAGAGTCTGCCTTATGTGCAAGGTGAGTTGGAAGGATGGGCCAGGAGGGTTAGAAGCAGAATGATTAGTTTGGTTACACAGATCCAAGCAGAAGCCAGGGAGAGAGAGGGAGACACCAACAGACTCTGCCAGGCAGACCCAGGCTGCCTTATCTGTGTTTGTGTCCTTTGTTTTTACCCATCTCAGCAAACCTCTGACTGCAGTAGACATCAGCAGTGTTTGCTTTTAAAAATTAATTTTTCTCATTAAAATATTCCAATTAGCCTCAGACCTGCACACCCTGCATTCCCTAGAATGTGTGCAGGTACTTGCCTGAGCTATTTGAGCCTGTTAAAAACTTCATGTGGTTGTGCAGGAGTGGTCCTGCCAGACTGAAGGTGATCTCCTTGTTCTCAGAGGTGTTTTTTGAGCTGCCCAAATGGAGGCACAACCTCTGTTAGCGTTTGGGGTTGCCTGACAGGGCAGTGCCCAGCCCAGCACACCATGCTGCCAGCTCTGCTCGGGAAGCAGAGTTTTGCTGGACTCCACACAGCTTCTGATTAACGTGCAAAGCTCTCATCCATTTCCAGCAATGTGCAAAGGAAATTTTTTGGACAGAATTTCTGCAAAGCTCTTTGCAGTGCATGCACAGCCCTGTGAAGAGAGGCTGAGGGAGCCGGGGGTGTGCAGCCTGCAGAAGAGGAGGCTCAGGGCAGAGCTCATTGCTCTCTGCAGCTGTCTGGAGGGAGATTGTGGCCAGCTGGGCTTGGGCTCTGCTGCCAGGCACCCAGGAGCAGAACAAGAGGACACAGCCTCCAGCTGTGCCAGGGCAGGTTCAGGCTGGATGCTAGGAAGAAGTTCTTCACAGCAAGAGTGATTGGTGTTGGAATGGGCTGCCCGGGGAGGTGGTGGAGTCACCATCCCTGGAGATGTTTAAGAGGAGGCTGCATGAGGCACTTAGTGCCATGGGTTGGTTAATGAGAAGGGTTGGGTGATAGGTTGGATTCGATGATCCTAAAGGTCTTTTCCAACCTAGTTAATTCTGTGGTTCTGCTTCTTGCTGTTGAGGCTCCCTGTGAAGCAAGTGGGCAGCAGGCTGTGAGCTGTTGTTGTGTGTATTGATGGGCCTGTGTGACACTCCTGCTGAGGACAAGAAATCCTTGTCCCTTCTAACCCTGTCACATCAATCCCCTCTGAGAAGGCATTTTCAGTAACAGGTGCTGCTGCAAATACCCTTAAGGTTTCACAAGGAGCACAGGACAGGAGGGTTTGCCTTTGGACACAAGGGCTTCTCACTAGAAGCCTGCCTTGAGCCCGTGCTTCATTTCACCCTGCAGTCAGTTTGGAGTTTGTTGAGAAGCACAAATACCTCACTGAGTACAGATAACAACGAGCAGCTTCAGCAATTAAATGAAATATAACAGCGAGTCCTACTAAGGAGAGGAAATGGAGCGTCACAAAGGGTTCTAAAGAGACTGAGAGGAAGGCAGCAGTATCTTGTGCTTAACCAACGACAGCTTTGGAAATGTTCTGGTTAGATAAGGAAATCCAGGAGTGAAGGGGAGGGCTTTGCAGAAATTGCATAGAGGGAGCGAGCTCTCTCTTGCAGAATCTTGACCATTTCTTTTGCTTTCAGAGAGGACAGCAGGTGAAAGTGTGTCCTTTAGAACTGGCAGGAATTCCAGTGCTCCAGGAGCAAAGGGCAGTGTGAAAAGCCATAGCTCTTCCTCTAATTTGCCCCTGCCTGGAGGGAGGTCTCACGCTGATTTAAGGTGCTGTAGAATTGTCCTTTTGCTTCTGAGCTTGCTCAAACAGCACATAAATGAACTCATCTTTCTGTAGCAAGCATGTGGAAGGCAGTTTTGAGTAAGGGCGATGTCGAGCTAGAAATGCTCCTTCTGCTCAGCAGCTTTTAGGAGAAGGTGTTGTAGGTGAGGGAGGGTGGGCTGCTGACCTTCCAGGGTCCTTTCCAGCTCTGTTGTCACTGATGGTTTTCACAGTCATTCCACGGCCATACAAACTCTGCAGGAGGGAGCAGAATCTCCTCTGCCAACCACCAGCTAAAAGGTGCACTCAGAGTTAGCCCTTAAAGGGTTATATGGAGCCCTCTTTAGCCTCCTGGACTGGCAGTGGGAAGTCATAAGGCTTAAGTTACACATTACTGCTTTGAGGTGTCCTAGTATGGATGGAGAGAAGAGATCTCAATGATTTGATTTCTCGTTGAGGAAAGTCCAGCAGAGTGAAAAACGGAAAGGGGAGGAACAGTTTAAGGGGGCACTAAAAGTGCCATCACTGGATGGTGATGATACAGCTCTAAAAGCAGACCAAACACCACAGGTGGGAATGTAGGACTCCAGCATACTTCAGGATTATGCAACTGAGCACAGTACCTCAGAGTTTCTTTGGCCTACATGGGCAGTCTCTTTTTCTAGTATTTTTCTTCTCTCTGGTATTTTCTCTTGAAGGCAAAACATGGCACTGGTCAGGACGCATCTTGAGTGCTGTGTCCAGTTCTGGGCCCCTCAATTCAAGAGAGATGTTGAGGTGCTGGAAGGTGCCCAGAGAAGGGCAGCAAGGCTGGGGAGGGGCCTGGAGCACAGCCCCAGGAGGAGAGGCTGAGGGAGCTGGGGGTGTGCAGCCTGCAGAAGAGGAGGCTCAGGGCAGAGCTCATTGCTCTGTACAGCTACCTGAAGGGAGGTTGTGGCCAGCTCTGTTGCCAGGCACCCAGGGACAGAATGGGGGGACACAGCCTCAAGCTGTGGCAGGGCAGGTCCAGGCTGGATGTTAGGAGGAAGTTTTACACAGCAAGAGTGATTGGCATTGGAATGGGCTGCCCGGGGAGGTGGTGGAGTCCCCATCCCTGGAGGTGTTCAAGCAGATCCTGGATGGGACAATCAGTGCTATGGTCTAGTTGATTGGATAGGGCTGGATGCTAGGTTGGGTTGGATGGTCTTGGAGGTTGATTCTACATCTGGAAGAGCAGAATCCAGTGATGCTCTTGTACTGGAGCCTGTCAATGGCAGATTTTTTTGCCAGCCTCTCTAGTTACGATCCGTAAGCCCAAGATCTCTGTTCTAACGTGTGTGATGCTGTCTACAAGTACAGCTACTTACTCTCAGAGGTCCCTTCAGTAACTGTCCCTTCAGTCCTGTGAAATTTTATTCTCCTTTCAGGCCAGGTGGATATTTGCCATCATTAGACTCCCTATTCAAACTAGTGTTACAGCACACTCCTTGGAACTCTTTGTTCACATGGGCTCACCTTGGAGTATGTCCACATTTTTTGGACCTTAATCCATAAATGTCTTTTTCTCCTCAAAGGTGGGTAAGTTTCATAAGTCACTAGGGGAAAAATATGGCATAGGTCCTTTCCAGCAGTGCATCTGGGACTCCAAAGTCCAAGCGTCTCTTTTCAACTCTTTCATGTTGCCCACCTTGTACCCAGCCTTGACATGGGTCCTGTAAACCCTGTGGAATATTTAGGGTGAAGCTTTTGCAGATGTTGTAGGAAACACTGGCTTTTGGTCTTGTTGCTGGAAAATGAAAAAGCTCCTCTAAGGCAGGTATTGTTTCCCCAGTATAATTATTATTCTCTTTGAATCAGTTTTAACTGTTTGCATTGGCCTTGCGCTGATGCAATTGTGTCAGAGTCCCTAAAGTGTTCCCAGGTGACAATAACTCTCCAGTAGCATTAGTATTTGTGAATGAACCAGGGTGTCCAGAGTAGACTTTGTTTTTCCTTTTACCTTCTAGATTTCTACTTACATGCGCTACTTCTCTCACAGGTGACATAGTGTTGATGAAGCCATCAAACCTTGGCTCTCTTTCTCTCTACATCTGTAATGTAAAGCACAGTACTTTTCTTGGTAGCAAGTTGTGAAGTCTGGGTGAAGAGTAATGCAGGTGGCTCAGCTGTCGCCATGGGGCTGGGTTTGCAGGACTGACTATATGGAGCATTTGCTGTCCCTCATGGCACCATTTCTTGTCCTAAGGCAGAAGTGTGGCAGTACCTGCTTCATTATGAGGTCCAGAGTGAGGCCACAGGAGGAAAAAAAAAAGTGCCCTAGAAGCTATTCTGTGGACTAATCTACCCCATGGGTTTTCTTGTGTAACATGCTTTTATAATGTTGGCCACCAAAGGACTGAAAAAAATATATGAAGGTCATCAGAAGAAAAAGCAATCAATGGCAGTGCACCATAGGGCATGCCAGAACCAGGCTGTAGCCTCTAACAAGGCTATTGCCTTGGAGATAAGTGGGATCTCATTTATGCTGCTTTTTTCTAACTCTAGTGGCAACTGCTGTGCAGGAGCAGGATAAATACCCTGCCCTGATTATCACTCTGCCAGCACTTGAGCTCTCAAGCCTTCCTTTAGGTAACCTCTATTCAGCCCAGTACTTTACCAGCAGAGCCTCTCTTTCCAGTGCTGAAAAGATAGTCAGCAGCTGGCTTGTTAAAGCAAATGGTGAAAAGACCGCTTAGGAGAAACCTGCTATGTGCTCAGCACATCTGCACTGGCACAGGGGCATGGTCAGCAAGGTCTTTGTTTGGCCAGCAAACTCCTCAAGCCAAGCCCAAACCCAGGAGGGCTGTTAGAAGGCCAGTGTTGGTTTGGGAAGCCATCTGGCATTGAACTGACCATGGGGAGGCAGGAAGCAAACCTGGTGTGTAGGTTAGGGTTGGAGAACATCTAAGAGCACCAAAAGGAAAGTGAAGATGGAGTCAAGCCTGCTTGCCTTCCATCTTCTGCCAGCCACATTTTCAGCACGTTTGCTCAACACGTGGTTTATAGTAAGAGGAAGAGGATGCCTGACCATCAGTGAGGGCAAATTTAACAGCTAGGGCAAATTAAATGTAGCTCTGTTGTGGCAGAGAGCAGAGTTAGTTTGCTTGTGAGCAAATCTGCTTTCTCCTGCAAATTCTGCATCCTGCTACTCTCTGCATGATGGTTTTCTTCTTCACACCACTGAACTCCCCTTTCTTTGGGCTGTGGCACCTGCTGTCAGGACAGGATTTTTTTAATTAAGAAGGATAAGGTTTGTCCTGTAACACTGTCAGAAAAGCGCAGGTCAGTAAAACTTCAATTTCCTGCTTTTCAAGGCAGTAGATTGACAAGCCCACTTGTACTCAGTTTGTTTCAATTTGCCCTACCATCCTGAGATCAGGTTCTGGTTCAAGGAGTGACATTTATTTACTCTCTTCAGAACAGATGAGAAAGCAATTTCAGCTAAATAGTCTGTATGACACAGACTAATCTGTCTTGGCAGTGGAGAACAGGAATTCATGAAGTTTCTGAGAAGTCAAGATTTACTGGAATGGGAAACAGCCCTCATTAGACCAGCCCAGAGTGCTAAAAGTAGATAAGGTTTCTCCAGGCACCCAAATCCATCTCAGCATCCCTGCACTGAGGGATGCTCAGAGTGCGGCTTCTCTGTCTCAGCCTGTGTGCCCAGCAGAACTCTGCTCCCTTGACTTGGGCTATTCCCATCCATCTAATTCATTATTTAGGTGTAGTTAGTTCAGATATTGATTACTTTTTTCTTGTGTGTGTCTAAAAATTACCTTTATTTTTATATGGCAACTGACTTACATATGTAAGTTCTTGTTGGACAGTATTAGGGGAGATACTGATGCCAAGATCAGAATGTGCTGGAGCCCTGTCCTAAGCTTCCATTGGAAAGTGAAGTTGTATTTGGAGCAACATTTTGTGTTATGCTGGTCTGTGTCCAAATAGAGCTTTTTCTTTGTGGTCTCAGCTCAGCTTGCTCTCTCCTGAAGTTGTGTACTATACAAAATCACTTGGTTTCAAATCTGAATCTTTAAAACAAGATACTGTGTGTCTTGAAAAGGGCATCTGAATTTGGCATTGCAGTATCTGACTGTGGTGGTTTGGCAGTTCCCTGCTCCCCCCACACATTGAAATAACCCAGGCTAGACTCAGTCATCTGGAAATTAAGGAATGAAGCTTTATATTTACAACTTTGCACAATATACAAGCAGATATTCACAATATGTAGGAGATACTTACAGATATATACAGAGAAAAGGTAATACAGAAACACCACAGCCCTCTCAGAGATCAGAGTCCCCAAGAGGGGTTCCCAACCACCCTTCCATCTTCCCAGCCTTATCCCAGTACCTGTCTTACGTGCCAGGTAAGCAAGGAAGGTGGGCCAAGGGGGTTAGCAGCAGGAAATTGGTTAGTGAAGTTACACAGATCCAGCAAAGAAGGGAGAGAGAGATGCAGCAGCTGGCAGGGCTCAAAGCTCTCTGTCTTATCTTTGTTTGGGCTCTAACTTTTATACACTCTTCAGTAACCTATGGTGGAGTAGAATCATCAATGTTTTCCTTTCTCAACTTGTAACCTAATTTCTCATTAAAAGCCTACAATTAGTTCAAACCAGGACACTGACCCAGCCTGAAAGTGAACTGGTGTGTGTGCACAGGCAGCCCTTATGAAAAAGCACCTGTGAGTCTTCATAGGAGCCTGCTTTGAGCCTTACACAGTCCTCACCTCACATGACTTCTTCAGTCTGCTTCAAGGCATAACCAGCAGACCAACCACAGCCTGAAAGCTGTGGCAGACAACCTGTAGCAGACTTGAACAAGACTTGGTCCAGAATGAGTTAGAGAATTCATGTCCTTCGCTGATAGAAACATTTTTGTGTGGTGAAGTTTTGTTTTTATAGCTTCATAATTTCCATGTGCAACTGAGAAGACTTAGAAGGGGGAAAAAACTGCTTCACGTTCTCACCAACTAACCAGGAAGAAACTTGGAGGGAGACTCATCCCTGGGACCACAAGGCTGAGAGGCCAAAAGAAGCTGTTAGTTGTGGCAGGGTAACATCTGCCTCTTGCAGTGGAGGTCCCTAAGTTTTAGTTGACAAAGCATGCTGGTGAAGCACAAGGAGAAGGAAGAAGCATCTCCTGGGCTCGGCAGGGCTCCCCAGGGCAGCCAAACGTGATTTTTGTCACCAGAATGATCCGTGTGTTCGTATCTGTCTATATGCTCTGCCTGACAGCTGCCCAGGAATCAGCTGCTGGCACATAGCTCCTCGGCGGGCCAGAAGCACACTTTGCCCGGCTCTAATAACAAAGGAGCATTATTAAGTCTATTAAGCTGTTCACAGATTTTATTCTAGAATAGTAACAGATGGCAAATGGTGGTGGTGCAGCTGCCAGGGCAGGGAGAGGATGGATGCTGGGTTGTCATTTCAATGGCTGCTGGCAATCATTCACACTTATGTTTATCCAGGGCCTTTCCTGTTTCAGAGCACTTTACAAACTAGTTGATTAAAAATGGGCTTGAAATGAACACGGGATGGTAGAACTCATCTCTCTGCTCCCCTGGCCAACGCCTGAGGGCAAGCACAAGGGCATAAGCCCGTACTCCCTGCACAACCTGGATAGGGAGCCAGGGAGCTGCTTAAAATCACACAGCACCACTTCAGCAGGGATCAGGTGGGGGCTGGTAGCCCAGAGCATGCTGCTTCACCGCTGTTGTCACGTATCTCAAAGGGCTTTTGCCAGGAGAAAGTTCCAGTGTTCTGAAGTGCCATGCTTTTGTCTGAAGCCTTCCTGATGCCCTTGTGTTGGGCATTTCCATGTTCTCTAACCTGACACCCTAAGCATGCTGTGAGCTGGCAGTGCCTCCTGCCCTGCCTGTTTGTTACCCTCTGCATCACTGCATGCAGCACAGTCAGCAGCTGGGGCCAGCTGGCAGCCCAACTGCCTCCTCTGCTTGCTGCAGGAAACCAACCTTCAGCCCGCTCCCAGTCCCCGTGGAGCAATGACAACCAACCTTTGATGGAATGCTTTTGCCTTTATCTTGTTTGTTCCTCTCTTTGAACGCTTTTCCTAAATATACAAATGAAATTCTCAATTAAAATGTATGGATTAATGAATGGAACAAGTTCGCAGTACCCTAGAAGCCAGGAGCTTGTGCAAAGCAGTGACAGGAGTTGTAATGGTTCTTAATGATCTTTGATGGGGTAAACATTCTTAATGATCTTTGATGGGGCAAACATTCTTAATGATCTTTGATGGGGCAAACACTCTTAATGATCTTTGATGGGGTAAACACTCTCTTCCCGGGAGTGATCCTTTAGAGTATGTGAGGCAAGAGCTGCTTATCAGGGCAGGGCTGCAGCATCAGGATCCCCCAGCACCACAGTACTATTATCCACCTAAATTATTGCACCCACCCCACGGTATCTTTATATGATAAAAAGAACAAAATTATCTCAAAGTGTTTTCTATGAACTGCTACTTAGGCTGCAGCACCAAGCATGCACCGAGCATCTGCAATCTGGAGGTTGGTGAAATAAAAGCAAAAGTACAGTGAGTGGCAGGTAAAAACAAACAAGAAAAGGAGGCTATCAAAGCTAATAAAGACTCTTATTGCACGCTGAATAAAGCTTTTATGAGTTTATCTTTTTGCTTGGGGCAAACAGTACATTTTGTTTCTGTTTCACAGTGAGCGTAAGCATTGGAAGGTTAAATAGAGAACATTAGGTTATGGTAAGTGGTCATCAGAGGATTGATTTACGGTCATGGCCTGTTAAATTGTTTACTGAAACTTCTGTATATCTCTCTGAGGTTGAAGTGAGTCTTAATTCCAGTTTATCTCCTTGTAGACATGAGTCTGTTGAGTGTTTAATAAAATCTGAAAGGCAAAGGTAAAGTTTCAGGTGCCTTTTATTGTAAGCCACAAATAGGAAGGTGTCAGCACAACATAACAGTCACCCCAATAGGCTTTAGCACTATGTCATTGTGAACTTAGCATGGCTTTCTCAGCACTGGCTTTTATACCTGTTGTTCTACAGCTGTCACTTACTCTGACTACAGCTGGGCAGATGCCAGGAGCTGATCTCATTACTGGGAGGAGATTGGAACCGTGTGGGTAATGGTCGTGCAGTCAGCTCCTATGGTACTCATCTGTCATGCTCATGGGTCAGCTTCTCACCTACTGGCCTTGAGGCTGTTGTATGTGTGGGTTTTTTGTGGTTTTTTTTTGTTTTTTTTTTTTTTTTAACTTCAAAATGCTGTGTTTGGCACCAGCTGTTTGGGAGCAACTCAGATGCCTGCAAGGTGGCTGGCAAAAAGGGGCAGCCTAGATGGAGAAGCCCTCTGTGCTCCTCAGCTGGAGCTGGACTCTGCCAGTTGAGCTGAAGCTGATCTGCACGTTTGCCTCTTTGCTTTGGCACAACTCTCTTGCTCAGGACATTTCAGTTCAGCACTGGGTTTAGAGATAACTGTGTTAGCTTCAGGCTGCACTGAGCATCTGTAGCTTGAAGACCTGAAGCAAGCAGTTTCCTAACGTTTCAGCAAGGCATGTGAGTGTGAGAGAGCTTTATAGGGGTAAGAGGGAAGGTGAGGTTTGGCTGCTTGCTTCAGGCATTTTGAGACTTAGGAAAAAAAAAAAAAGGCAGTTTTCAGAAAAATATTTTACCTTCTTCCCCCTTCTTCTTTAACTCTGCTTCTAGGTTCAGGATACCTAAAACACAGTCTGTGTGTACTAAAGGACAGTCCACAGCTGCCTTGTGGGAACAGCAGGGAAAAGCTGGAACTCTGCAACCAGAGCTTGTGCACTGAGGGATTTCCAGCAGCCTCTTGAGGCAGGCAGGGCCAATGACCCTTGTATTTGTGCAATGATACTCAGTTAATCTCTGTAGAAGAATGATGTTCTTCTCTGTGAAAGTCAGGTGCTGCTTGGGCAGCCTGCCACTGGGGATCTTTATGTATGTGGTTTGTTTATTTGCAGAAGTCCCTGCGGCGTTTCCACACTTTCTAGCAGCAGGACTTTACAGTAAATCCTCAGGTAATCTGTGGTGTTGGATAATCCAACCAAAAGAAGAGGCAGGGTCAGGGAACTGCTGGAATACAGCAGCAGGCTGCTGGAGTAAGCAGAAACAGGTTTATAGGAGTGTGAGAGGGAGGAGAGAAGCTCAAAGATAGCAGTACCAGGGCAGGAGATGTTCTGGGCTTCCTGTTGCTTTGTGGTGTTGTTTCCCCAACAACTTGTGCCTTACACTGTGAGCAGTGTATTCATAGAATCATAGAATCAGGCTGGAAAAGACCTCCAAGCTCATCCAGTCCAACCTAGCACCCAGCCCTAGCCAATCCACCAGACCATGGCACTCAGTGCCCATCCAGGCTTTGCTCCAACACCTCCAGGGATGGGGACTCCACCACCTCCCTGGGCAGCCCATTCCAATGCCAATCACTCTCTCTGCCAACAATTTCCTCCTAACATCCAGCCTGAACCTCCCCTGACACAGCTTGAGGCTGTGTCCCCTCCTTCTGTTGCTAGGAGCCTGGCAGCAGAGCCCAACCCCAGCTGGCCACAACCTCCCTTCAGGCAGCTGCAGAGAGCAATGAGCTCTGCCCTGAGCCTCTTCTTCTGCAGGCTGCACACCCCCAGCTCCCTCAGCCTCTCCTCTTGGGGCTGTGCTCCAGCCTTGGTGCCCTTCCATGGACATGTTCCAGTACCTCAACAACTCTCTTGATCTCTATAACCTATAGCTCCATGTTGGACCTCTGTCATCTAAAAAGATGTTAAGTTTCTCTGGAAGGGTGGCCAAGTCTGTGTTACCAGTGTGCTTATGCCAGGCTTGCCTTTCTCTGCCACTCAGTCTTCTTCACATAACAGGGGGATGGCACAGTGGCACACAAACTCTTTTAGACTAAGCAGAAGTTAAAAGCAGGATGGAAAATGTGGAAGCTAATAAGGAGATATATTCGCATACCAACAAAGAGTAAAAGATACATCTGAAAATAGTGTCAGAGAAGCAGACAATTCTAAATTAGTGATAAAGTCATGCGCAGGACTCCTTCAGTTTATAGTGGAAAAATGAAAAAAAAAACCAAAAGAAAAAAAACCCAGAGTGAGGAACATTGGTAAGAAACTGCTTTTACCTCCCCTAGAAGCCACACATTAGATGACTTTCCATTCTGCAATAGTTTGGGCATTGAGGGTCCAATCTCATCCTGCAGAGGACAAGGACAGGAGCCTGGCCGCAGGGTGCATCACACAGTGGTCTCACAGCAAAGCAGGGATTGCAAAGCTGAAGCAATGTTTAACTGCAAGTTGCTCTTATTTTAATAATTAGCCAGCAGCTAGTTCCCATACTTTGAAGGGCAAGTTCTGCTTTGGAGCCGTGCAATGTTCCCCCTCTTTTCAGTGCTCAGCCATTAAAAATGCACTGATTTTCAGGGCTGGCTGACAAGTGGCTGTTATATGGGTCTGACCTTTGTGTTTGTCTCACCAGAAGACAAATATGAAGTTGACTACACTGTGAAATGAAATGGGAGATGAGTTTGTTTCTGTGAAGTAGCACTGAGTGAACCTTCCTTGACCTTATTTTCATGGACCCAGTGCTCTGCCGGGGTGATGAGGTCTTGTAGGTGATGGTGGAGCCAGGACTGCAAGGTGTAGAGCAGAGAATGGCAGAGTTGCTCTCCATGTGAAGGAGAAGTTTATGCTTGTCATGGTAAAATTCTCATTTTCTCCTTGCTGGAGCAACATGCAGAGAAGTGATGTCAAAGCAATACACACAATACTCTGCTCTTGGATGGAATCCAAACTACTGTTGCCATCCTGTCAGTGTTATTTTTATAGAACTTCTTCCCCCTATATTTTTACTTCCTCTCAACTATTCAACTTAGTGAAGAAAGACTGACAGAGATTGCTCATTTCTCCCGGCAGCTGGCAGTGATGTGAGGCTAATAATTTCCCCTATGATTTTGCTAAGCTTTGGATCAGATCCACGGATGTGCTGTTTTAAATATGAAATACCCAGCTTTGTTCTGCTTTGGAGCTGGATCCTGAACGTGGTTGGCTTTCACAGACGGCGAGCGCCGAGGCTTGCTCTCTGCCTGCCTGTGTGCACAGAGGTGTACCCAAGTGGGGCAGGTCTGGCGATGGGGGAGGGTTCTTTGCCTTCAGCATCCTCTGCAAGTCTCCAAAATCGTGTTGCGGATACCTCTCTGTTTATGTTTTGCTATCTTGAAAATTGCTTTGGAAAACCTCTCCAAAAGGGAATTCTGGTGCTGGGCACACATTTTGCTCCTTTGTAGAAGTGCACCTTTGCATTGAATGGATATAAACTTTGCTGCAGAGCAGCATTCCCTCTGTAGGCTGCCTGCTTGAGCAGTAAGCCTGACCACAGGTGTTCCTGCCCTTGACAATGGACATAAACAGAGTTAATTACAGGGAAGCAGGTTCAGCAACTGCGTTTTAAAAAGCTCTAAGTAAGATATTAAATCAGAAAGAAAGCTGCACCAAGGCACAGCAGCCACAAAACTTGCGTGCTGCGGCAAACCTGCGTATGCAAAATCTCTCTCTGAAAAGATTGCAGCACTTCGCATGACCTCCACTAATGCTTGTTTTCAAGTGATGTTCTGTGTCGGCTGCCTCAGCTCCACGTTGCCCTGGGCTCTTCTCAAGCCTGGACTGTTTTCCAGTCAGCGTGAAGTGGATTCTGCTGCCTGATATGAGCTGTTGACTTGTCTTGGTAACTTTTGTTGGCAACAAATGGCTGCGAGGGCAATGAGACTGTGACTTCTGCCAGCCTTGGGTGTGTTCTCCAAAGAGTGAAAACAGTTGTCCAGCTGAGATCTCAAAGTCCTTTAATGGGTACTGCGGAAACAGACCTCTTTTTGCTGCTGGTGTTTCTTTTTTTTTTTTTCTTCCTTTTCCACCCCACATAATCTGTTGGACAGCAGGATCCAAGGGTTTGAAGAGCAGGTCAGGTGTGATCAGTTGGCTGGGATGTTGCCTCTAACAACATAGGGCCATAGGTGTTAACACCTTAAGTGTACTAAGCACAGCATTTTCCTTCCTGCCATTGAAGATATACCTGAAAGCTGTAGAGTTTAAAAGGAGGACTACTTCTAGCATGTTCTCCTGTTGAGCTCCTCCTCAAATGACAGTTTGCCTAATCCTCAAGAAGCTGAATATTGAGTGATGTCTCTTTCAACACTATAGCTGGCCCTGTAGTTACACCAGTTCCCAAAGGACCTCCTCTTACTGTGACCAGCAAACTAAACAGAAAGGCTCTTTGCCTGCCTAAAACACACCAAACTTATAAAATGAGCAGTGACTGGTGTTACTGGTGGCCTGGGATATGGGGGCCTGCTCCTTTAGGACAAGGAGCAATGGGTGTAAGCTGCAGCACAGGAGGTTGCAGTTCAATACAAGAGGCAACTTCTTTTCTGTAGGAGTCCCAGAGCAGTGGCACAGGCTGCCCAGAGAGGTTGTGGAGTCTCCTTGTGTGGAGCNGGTCCCTTCCAAGCCCTGATGTCCTGTGAGCCCAACTCATGTCTCTCAAGCCATGCACTGATCATGTAACCACCACCCTGACCACAAACCACTGACACTGCTGCAGTGCCTGCTGAGCACTCCTGATTTACTCAGTAACTAAGAGTGCTTCAGCTCCATTCCCTGACTGCACATCCATGGCTTACAGCACTGTATTCAAGCCCTGCTCCACACAGGGCTTGTCCTGAACACCAGTGTGTAGGAGAGGGAGGTTGTGCTGGTTTCAACTGGGGTAGAGAACATTTTCTCTGTAGCTGCTACTCTGGGGCTAGGGTTTGGATTTGTGCTGGGAACAGTATTGGTAATCTAGGGATGGTTTAGTTACTACTGAGCAGGTCTTACACACAGTTAAGGCTCCTTCTGCCCCTCACTCCACCCTACCAGTGAGTAGGCTGGGGGTGCACAAGGAGTTGGGAGGGGACACATCTGGGATGACTGACCCCAACTGACCAAAGGGATGTCACTCAAGGCCTCATCCAACCTGGCCTTCAACACCTCCAGGGATGGAGCAGCCACAACCTCCCTGGGCAACCTGTGCCAGTGTCTCACCACCCTCACTGCAAACAACTTCCTCCTAACATCCAATTTCAGTCTCCCCTCTGCCACTTTAAACCCATTCCTTCTTGTCCTGTCATTTCAAGCCCTTGTCAATGGTCCCTCCCCAGCCCTCCTGTAGCCCTCTTTAAGATCCTGCAAGGCCACTCCAAGGTCTCCTGGAAGCCTTTTCTTCTGCTGGCTGCAGAGCCCCAACTCTCTTAGCCTGTCCTCAGAGTAAAGCTGCTGCAGCCCTCTGAGCATCTTCATGACCCTCCTCTGCACTGGCTCCAACAGTTCCATGCATTGTGCCATTTTCAGTCCAACAAGGCTTGACTTTATATCTGCAAAGATTCTCAACTCTCTTTGCTTTACAATCTAAATAAACAGGCTGCAGCATCTACTCTGTAGAGATGGCTGACAGCAGCTTATTAATCATGGGTCCTGCCAGACAGTGCCAGACCTTCCATGTTATGTTGGATACTTATAATATTAACCACCTCCCCTCCCCCCCCAAAAAAAAACCCTACCAAATAAAATAAACACCTAGAGGCTGGCTGCACCATGCCTCCTGGAGGAACACATGCTCCTTAGAGTGATCACTGCTGAAGTTCTGTTGACATGCAAAAGACCTTGTGTGTGCAATGAATAAACCACGGTAAAGTTCACCTGCCTGTTCCAGTTCTTTGGACCTTCATAGACAGAGCTTAGGTAAAGTGTCACTCACTACATGAGTGCTTTAGAAAGTGTTGTGTCCTATATAGTATTTGAAGGATTGGAGCTCTCAGCAGGAGGGTGAGTGCTAGGTGGCTGCATGGTGACTACAGTCTGGCTGCCTCATTAATGAGAAAAGCAAAATCCTTCTCTCCTACATGACTCAGAGGAATGCAGGAACCTGCCCCACAGCCACGGCTGAGGTGAGGGCAGTGCTTCTAGTTTAGAATTGTCTTAGGAAGGAAGGCACAGGTTAATCCTGCCCAGTTACTCTCCATTGCTGTCACTGGTGGAGCAAAGTTTAAATTTTCTAGTTTCAATTCCAAGTTGAGGGTGAAGCCTGTGAGAAGAGTTAGGCCTAAAGAGTCATTCTAAGTTGCAAGCTGTCTACCTGAACTTACCCTAACCTCTCGTGGTTTCTTCTCCTTTTCCATAGGCAACATCTTTGTCGTCAGCTTGTCTGTAGCAGACCTTGTAGTTGCAGTTTATCCGTACCCTCTGATCTTGAGTGCCATTTTCCACAATGGATGGACCATGGGAAATATTCACTGCCAGATAAGTGGGTTCCTGATGGGCTTAAGTGTCATCGGGTCCATTTTCAACATCACGGCGATCGCCATCAACCGCTACTGCTACATCTGCCACAGCCTGCGGTACGACAAGCTCTTCAACCTGAAGAACACCTGCTGCTATCTCTGCCTCACCTGGATACTCACCGTGGTGGCCATCGTGCCCAACTTCTTCGTTGGGTCCTTGCAGTACGACCCGCGGATTTACTCCTGCACCTTTGCCCAGACGGTGAGTACCTCGTACACCATCACGGTGGTGGTGGTGCACTTCATCGTCCCCCTGTCCATTGTGACGTTTTGCTACCTACGGATCTGGATTTTGGTGATTCAGGTCAAACACCGGGTGAGACAGGACTGCAAGCAGAAGCTCAGAGCAGCTGACATCCGGAATTTCTTGACCATGTTTGTGGTTTTTGTCCTTTTCGCTGTGTGCTGGGGACCATTAAACTTTATTGGCCTCGCTGTTTCAATCAATCCTTCAAAAGTGCAGCCACACATTCCAGAATGGCTTTTTGTCCTGAGCTACTTTATGGCCTATTTTAACAGCTGCCTGAACGCTGTCATCTATGGGCTTCTCAACCAGAACTTCCGGAAGGAGTACAAAAGGATACTGCTGACGCTGCGGACTCCCAGGCTGCTCTTCATCGACGTCTCCAAGGCTGGGACAGAAGGGATGAAAAGCAAACCCTCTCCAGCTGTTACAAACAACAACAACAACCACGCTGAAATACACCTATGAGTCAGAACAGTATTTATTCTGGATTACAACTGTAGATACAATAAATAAGAGCCTTTCCCCTGTATGTATCTCACAGGTGGCACTGCTGAGGCCCCTCCTGCAAAGGAGGAGTCTGCTACCTGTTGCGCTTAGCTTGTTGCTGTGACATCAACGTTTTAAATATGGATTTTCAGAATGGAAATTACCAGGGGTTCTGGTGGTGGTTTTGTGGTTTGTTTTGTTTTGTCTTGTCATATGCCCTCTTCCACCATGTGCCTGATTAACAGGTTTGGTTGCTTTTGCCACCAGCATGCCAACACCCTGAAAAAGGGAAGCGTTCAGAGTGCATGGAGAAACACAGTGATGCTTGAAGTGCAACCGTCGAGAACCACCAAAGTCCCCATGTATTACAAAGACACTTTCCTTCCTCCCTCTGAATTCTATTTTTTAGCAGTAATATAACTTAAATTATAGCCAACAACATGTAAAATGCATGTGTTTTCTACCTGCCCAGCTGGGGATCAGCATTGGATGGGAAGCATACATAGGGGCACGATGACTCCCACTGCCTCTGTGTTCATTCTCTTTATCTCTTAAGGTTTAGAAGCTGGCCTTGGCTAGGCATGAGGCAGGCAAAAACAAACTTAGTGAATGTCTGATACACTTATTTTAATATCTACAGATATTAAGCACCCTTGCACTCTCCTTCCCAGGCTACGAGGAAGAGTATAATATATGACATAATCTAATTGTAGGAAGATACTTGGAGCCTGATTCTCTTTTAGGCAGTATCCTGTCATGGCCAACACTCAGACCAAATGTCTCTCAGAAGTTCCTGCTACATGAACATAATTAAAAAAAAAAAAACCACAAAAAAAAACCCCAAGCCAACAAAAAAGATGAATATAGCAGAGTCCTATCTGTTCAATGCAGATGCTGATTTTAAGTTCTAGTGATATTTACTTTCCCAGACAAAGGGAGAAATGGAAGTGTTTGTTCCAAACATCTCTCCTTTTGCCTGTTACCTAACATGAAGTTGATAGGCAGGGAAAGTAGAGAATTTGTTTTGCTTTAATTCATGTATGAAGCCACACTTAATTCACAGAGCTGGAGGAGGAAATCTACTTAAGGATATTCTTGCATTAGTTTTCAGTCTGAAGTCTGGAAGAAAATATCCTGAGGTGCTGGGAAGGCAAATGTTGCATTAGGAACAAGCACATGGCAAAGACATGTCTGTTTCTTTAGTGGAATGTGAATATGCTGTCTGTAAATATGATTTGTTCTTTCTTTTTTCCCCCCTTAACTTCGTTGTGAATTCATCTCCTTTATGTATATGTGTGGATCCTGCTTTGAAACAACACCATGAAATTAACAGGCAAAACTCCCCTGCTGTAGCTGTGCCTTCAAGGTAGCACAGCTGGCTTGGTGCTGGCGTACTGAGAGGCACAGTGAGACGTGTGATGGAGAGGAGCAGCTCTGCTGTGGGTCTAACGAGGACAGCAGTCAGCCTTGCCTCTGATCAAGAAGTGCAGTCATCTTTCTTTTGTCATGGTCCAGAACAGGGCTAGTTCCTGGGCCTCAACCCTGGAAATTGAGAACCAGACTTTGCATTAATGTGCAGGTGCCTAGAGAAGGAGGTATGCAGGATTTAGCAAAGCCCTGAGCAGGCTGAGTGCCTAACCCTTAGTGAAGCCAACCATTCCCCTGTGCATTGTTTGCTGGAAGCTCTTCCTTGCTCAATGTCTCTTCTGCTGATTACTGGGGGAATGTAACCCCCCAGACCCGGAGAGGCCCAAGAAAGAGTGCATTGCTTCAGAGAGGACCACAGTGTGGTGGCTGCCATGTGGTGACAGTGGCTGCCATGCAAGGGGGTCTCTGCATTTACAGGACACCCTGGCCCTTCATGAAGTTTTAGACTTGAACATCTCAGCCACTTCAGAGGATGATTGTTTTAAAATGCACCCAGCCAGCCTCCCATAATAGGAGTGAAACTGAGTTCTGTTTTGGCCTCTTAATCTGCCTGAGCATGGCCAAATAAAGGTATCTTGACCCTCAGAAATAATGTGGTCCATTTGCCTTCCAGCAAAACCAGTCTGGATGAATTCACACCATTCCACACAAACAAAATCATTTTGAGTCAAACTTGGATAAGAAAAGCACCGAGGAATCCATAACTGCAAGGACTGTTTGTCCTGTTGTGCCAAGGAGATGTCCCACGTTCTCGTCTGCAAAGTTGTTTGCAATCAGCTGCAACAGTGTTAGTTAGAATCACATTAGCAAATCATTTTAAGCATTTAGCACCGAGCCAAATACACTCCTTTAAGACAATCATGAAGCATCTTGTGCAGGTTTGCCAAATATCTCAAATGCTCAACAACTGAGGTTTCATCTTGTGGCTTCTTCTCTCTTTAACTGAATGTTCAGTCAAGACAATGTGCTGGGGTTGTTTTGCTTTGTGTGTTTGGTTTTGGTTTTAGCCTATAAGCTCGTATTTGCACTACTTTCTATTCTCCAAAGTACCAGTCAGTGAGCATCTGAACCAAACCAAGCAAGCCAAAGAGGTCTTGAACAGGCAAACTGTGGTAGTCTCTGCTAGCATCTGGTAGGCAGAGGAGCAGCAGGAATGTAAGAGGACATGTTCCCAGGGCTTGCAAAGAGTCAGGCTGAAACAAACTATGCAAAATGGTAGGGGAATCTGCTGTGGGGTCTGAGCCAAACTCCTGCCTAGATCTTTGCAGAGGACAGGCTAAGTAGCTGCTACTCTTAGGTGGGTCCTGAGAAGCTCCCTGTATATGCAGATCCTGCCACCATGCTGTAGGGTGAGGATGGGCCTGCCACAGGCACCGCCCATCTACTGGCACAGAATTTTCCCTAGTATTGCCTGTTCAGAAGTGCTTTGGACGTCCAATTACAAGTGAGAGCTACCCAAGAGTGAGGTCAGAGCTGGGCTGATTCAGCCACTGCTGCTGTAGTCCCAAGCTCAGTCCTGCTGGAGCTGAGGTTTGCAACCTCAGAAAGAAAAGCAGACAGAAACCACTGTGCTGTTTGCTAGCACTTTGATAGAGACAGGGCTTAGGATAGGATAGAGTTTTCTACTGACTTAGTTTAGAACTGCTCAAGCAGCTCTTTATGTTAAGAAATGCTTAATAGGGTACAGAGAGTTTATTTTATTAACATTTGTTTACAGAAAAAGGGAATTGTGTCTTAAATTGGGAATCCTGAGCAGCATCAAGAGTTTCCCTGTGGGAATCTAGCTTTAATCCAAATGTGAGCCTTCAAGGAGATCCCACAGCTTAAGTCATGCTTTGCCAGGTTCACCTGTTGCACATTTGGCCTTAAGTCTCAGGCACTTGAGATCTCCTTTGAACTAGTTTTAAGCATCTATCCGGATTTGCCCTGGTGGTGTTGAATAGCTGTTCTAGCTCCAAACTCTAAAATTATCATAGCAGGTATCAGCCTGTGGAGAGGCAGTGCTGCCATGAAGGAGTAGGAAATACCTTGCCACAGAGGGATGCTTTGGATGTTGCTAATCAATGTTATTTAATCTATTTAAGAAGAATGTAAACAATATATTTATATAAAAGTATATATTGCATATGCTGTTTCTGTTTGACCATTTGATTTAAGAATCCTTCAGTGCACTTTCCTATGGGTATTTATGTTCATAAAGTAGATTCATTCCTTTTGCCTGTTAGAACTGTAATAAATCTGCCATTGAGACTGCTTATTGATTAATTTTATTTTTCTTCCCCACTTGAAGATCTTTTTTAATAAAAATTTGAAACAACAGCTTGGGTTTTGTTGACTTCCAGAAAGCAGATTGAATTAGCTAATTGAGTTCAGGCATTCCTCAGCTGCCCAGATCAACCCTCAAAGAGAGTTATGGTGTACAGCTGGGACATCTTCTTGCCCCACATCTTTTTTCTTCCCTGTCCCTCTAAGCCAGCTGCTTGGTGGCTGATGGCTTTCTCCATACTGCTTTCAGTCTCGTTGCTGTTTGTCCTCCAAAGCTCTTTGCCTTTCTTGTGTCTACAGCTGTCCACTGGGTGCTATGGAAGCAAAGACTATGTCACATCCATTCCTTGCTCTACTCACTGCTGTGCAGCTGGAAAGGAATCATAGAATCAATCCTAGAATCAGTCAGGGTTGGAAGGGACCACAAGGATCAGCCAGTTCCAACCCCCCTGCCATGCCCAGGGACACCCTACCCTAGAGCAGGCTGCCCACAGCCTCTGCCAGCCTGGCCAAAAACCCCTCCAGGGATCTGGCCCCAAACCCCTCCCTGCAGGGGCAACCCATTCCAGCCTCTCACCACTCTCATGCTCAGGAACTTTCTCCTCACCTCCAGCCTCAATCTCCCCACCTCCAGCTTCGCTCCATTCCCCCCAGTCCTGGCACTCTCTGACAGCCTAAAAAGTCCCTCCCCAGCTTTTTGTAGGTCCCCTTCAGATGCTGGAAGGCCACCAGAAGGTCCCCTGGGAGCCTCCTCTTCTGCAGCCTGCACAGCCCCAACTCTTTCTCTCTGTGCTCACAGCAGAGCTGCTGCAGCCCTCTGAGCATCCTCGGGGCCCTTCTCTGCACACCTCCAGCATCTCCACATCCCTCTTGTCCCAGGGGCTCCAGCACTGGATGCACTACTCCAGGTGGGCTCTCAGCAGAGCACAGCAGAGGGGCACAATCCCCTCCCTGGCCCTGCTGCCCACACTGCTCCTGCTGCAGCCCAGCCTCTGCTTGCCTTTCTGCCCTGCAAGTGCACACTGCTGCCTCAGCTTCAGCTTCTCCTCCACCAGCACCCCCAAGTCCCTCTCCTCAGGGCTGCTCTCCAGCCAGTCCCTGCCCAGCCTGCATTGCTGCTTGCCATTGCCTCCACCCAGCTGCAGGACCTTGCCCTTGGCCTTGTTGCACCTCCTGAGGTTGTCTTGTGCCCACCTCTGCAGCCTGTGCAGGTCCCTCTGGATGCCATCCCTGCCCTCCAGCCTGGCTGCTGCACCACACAGCTTGGGGTGCTCAGCAAACTTGCTGAGGCTGCACTCAATGCCTCTGCCCATGGCACCCACAGAGATGCTGAACAAGACTGGGCCCAGGACTGATCCCTGAGGGACTCCCCTGGGCCATGGAGCCATTGGCAGCCACTCTTTGGGTGTGGCCATCAAGCCAGTTCTGTCTCCATCTGCTGCTGCTCCCATCAAGCCAGTTCTGAAACCAGGATGTGGTGTGGGACAGTGCCAAAGGCTTTGCTCAGCTCCAGGTCACTGCCATCAGTTGCTGCCCCTCAGCTCTTCATGTTGTGACCTGTTCACAGAAGGCCACCAGGTTTGTCAGGCAGGATCTGCCCTTGGTGCAGCCAATGCTGGTTGGACCCAATCACCTCTGCACTCTTCTCCTGTCTCAGTAGTGCCTGCAGGAGGATCTGCTCCATGATCTTACCAGGCACAGAGGTGACACTGCCTGGCCTGGAGTTCCCTGGCTCCTCCTTCCTACCCTTTTTGAAAATGGGAGTTATGTTTGCCCTTTCCCAGTCCGTGGGGACTTCACCAGACTGCCAGGACTTTTGGAAGATGGTAGAGAGGGGTTTTAGCAACCTCATCTGCAGTTCTCTCAATACCCCTGGGTGTATCCTGTCAGGTCCCACACAAGCACAGCCAAACTCTGAATGGGAAGATGCTGGGGCTGCAGGAGTTGCAAGTCAGAGCACAAGGTGACATTTGAGCTGTAGAGGAAGACTGGGGACAAAGAGAATCCCCTTGGGCTTGTAATAACAACATTAAGGTAGTAAAGGCTGAGATTATCCATTAAAGCAAAACATTCCTGAACAGCCTTGGAGCAGACATGTTGAATGCAAGAGCAATGTTCATGTGAGGACATCCCAGGGCAGCACTGCTACTTAGTTTTGCTGATCTCTTCTATCAGGCACTGGACTTCATCTGCTGCTTCCACAGGCTGAAATGCTCAGTGATGTGACACGCCACTCAAGTCAAGAGAGATGTTGAGGTGCTGGAAGGTGGCCAGAGAAGGGCAGCAAGGCTGGGGAGGGGCCTGGAGCACAGCCCCAGGAGGAAGTTTTACACAGCAAGAGTGATTGGCATTGGAATGGGCTGCCCAGGGAGGTGGTGGAGTCCCCATCCCTGGAGGTGTTTAAAAGGAGGCTGCATGAGACACTTAGTGCCAAGGGTTAGTTAATGAGAAGGGTTGGGTGATAAGTTGGACTCGATGATCCTAAAGGTCTTTTCCAACCTAGTTAATTCTGTGGTTCTGCTTCTTGCTGTTGAGGCTCCCTGTGAAGCAAGTGGTTCTAGAGGTCTTTTCCAGCCTGGTTAATTCTGTGATGCTGAAAGCAGTGCTCATGGTAGCTGCAGATCCCCAAATATCTGTGTGGAGCTGCTGGAAAGACCTTGCACAAACCCATCCTTGGTATTTCTGGGATGGGTTTCAATCCATCACCTGGGATTGAATTAATTGAAGTGTCAGAAATGAAGTGCTGTTATTTACTTGCTTGCAACAAAGTATAGTAGCTGGGAGATAAGATACAGCTATAAAAGACAAGAGGTGTGATAATTCAACACCAGGATAAAAATCTCACTCATGGTAAGTATTCAGAAATCAATATTTGCCCTAATGTATTTGCTTCCAAGCTTATAATTTATAACGTGCTGCATATGTATTTAAAATTTTATTGAAAAAAATATAAATCCCTGGGCCTAATGCAATATTTCTTACCATAAAAGCCCTGAGATAAGAAATGCAGCATGGATTCTTGCAAGAACTCTGTGATGGGATATGCAAATATTTTCACTGGTGATAAGAGACATAAAACTTGTATCACTCATGAAATAGGTTTGTGAGTGGAAGCTGAGTTCCCCCTTGGCAGTGCTTGTTTACAATGCCATTATTCATATGCCACAAGCACAGCAGAGATGGAATTTACAGTGTGAGGCCAGTTTCCAGAGCAAACAAGGTGGATCTAAACCATTAACTGAAATAACTTTCTATGTTTTCTCCCGAGCATGGTCTCCTGATAAAGTTTTTAACTCAGGTAATAGCTTCTAAGAGGCTGGGGAAACTTTAATGCCTTTGGGATGAGTGGCAGTGGCTGTGCAGTCACGGCTTGCCTAGATTGCCTTTTAAACAGCCTGCACCATCAAGCCCTTTTATAAATCTGTTCGGTTGTGGCACATAATTTATTCTCTATGTAGAATATTTCATAGGCAGCAGATTTAATAGATTGCAATGTCTTCACTTATGGATCACATTTCTCCTGCGAACAAAACTGGATCTCCCTGGAAGCAGGATGCGGAATTGTTTTCTCAACTCTAAGCAGGTGACTTTGCCTCCAGGTAGGTTTTCATAAGTGTGGGATAGAGGTATTAAGGTAGCATCAAAATGCAGGCTTCTCCTGAGTGAAGAGAGACAGGCGTTGGGCAATTAGAAACAACAACGAAGGGACAAAGTGTGAAACAATCTGCAGGGAAGAAATTAAAAAAAAAAAACATTTCTGGTTGAAGAGAGCAATGTTTGGAGGCATTGTAGTGCCTCAAAGTGGCAGCTGGCCAGGACAGAGAAGTTAAGGAGCACATTCGTGTGCAGTATGACCCAGGGAGTTTGATGGGGCTGGGGCATGTGGCTGGCATGGAGCAGGTGTCTGGCTGAGGGGGTCCCTGCGGCACAACCAGAGACAAAATGCAGGGCAGTGAGTAAAACTAAGGGAACCTGGAGAATAGAATAGAATAGAATAGAATAGAATAGAATAGAATAGAATAGAATAGAATAGAATAGAATAGAATAGAATAGAATAGAATAGAATAGAATAAGCCAAGTTGGAAGAGAGCTCCAAGCTCATCCAGTCCAACCTATCACCCAGTCCTATGCCATCAACCAGACCATGGCACTAAGTGCCCCATCCAGTCCTTTCTTGAACATCTCCAGGGACAGTGACTCCACCACCTGCCTGGGCAGCCCATTCCAGAAGCAGATGTCTGAAAACACTGAGTGCAGTGTATCAGAGGCTGATGTGACCACTTCCTACCACTTAGCCTTCTGTTGGTTTGGGTTTTTTTTCTTGTGGTTTTTGGGTTTGTTTCTTTTTAAACCAAACCCTAGCATTTCCCTTTCTGATACTTTTGAAATATTACAAAGCACTGCCAGACAGCTTGGACACTTGTTTGTTTACAGATGTTTGTCCTGCTGTGGTTACAGCACCCCAGCTCCCCATGCTGGCTTGGCACAAGAGGGGCCAAGTAATTTCTTCCAAGCGTCTCCTGCAAAAAAGAAATGGGTCCAAAAAAGGTGGTTCAGGAGGCTGGGGCAAGTGCAGCACCAGATCAGCTTGTGCTGGAGGCCATGCCCATGCCCTGCTCATGCTGCATCTAGTCCCATCCCCCTATCCCCCTGCAACAGCAGGATCACCCAGAGCAGCTCACACAGCAATGCATCCAGATGGGTTTTGGGTGCCTCTGGTGAAGGAGACTCCACAACCTCTCTGGGAAGCCTGTTTCACTGTTCTGTCACCCTCACAGTGAACAAGTTTTCCTTGCGTTCACCTGGAACCTCCTATGGTCCAGCTTGCACCTGCTGCCCTTTGTCCTGTCATTGGACATCACTGAGCAGAGCCTGGCTGCATCCTCCTGACACTCACCCTTCCTGTATTTATAAACACTAAGGGGGTCACCCCTCAGTCTCCTCCAAGCTGAAGAGCCCCAGCTCCCCCAGGCTTTCCTCATAAGGAAGATGTTTCACTCCCTTAATCATCTTTGTGGCTCTGTACTGGACTCTTTCAAGCAGTTCTCTGAGGTCCTTCTTGAACTGAGGGACCCAGAACTGGACACAATATTGTAGCTGTGGCCTTAACAAGGCAGAGTAGAGGGGGAAGAGAACCTCTCTCTCGACCTACTAGCCATGCCACTTCCACTACACCCTCCCCACACCTCCACACCCCCTGCTCCAGCTCTGGCCAAAAGGCTATGACAGGACCATGCCTTCCAGGGTCCATGTGCTGCATCTACCACAGAAGCCCCTCCTGGGATGCACACCAGCCACAGAAGGACCTGGACTCTGGATCCAAGGAGTGGTAATATCTTTCTTTTTCTCTGACTTTTTCTTTCCCTCTTGTGTTCTTTCTCCCCATTTCCCCTCTGCTCCAGTCCATTACCAAGAGTTTTCGCTGGCTCTAACAAACCCAACTGCTCAGCTGTTTGGTGCTGCTTTGCTCTAATTTTCTGAATCTTAGCACAGCCTTGCCCACTGCCAGGGTTGGCTTAGGATACTGGGTTGTGACAACCTCCAGGTCCCTTTCCCCTACACTCCTCCACCAGGTCAGTTCCCAGTCTCTGCTGGTCCATGGAGCTGTTGTTTCTCAGCTGCAAGGCTCTGCACTTGCCCTTCTATTTCATTAAATGAAATGAAATGCTGTCTCCTGCTGAAGGGCAGCACAGCCTTCTGCTGTGTCATCAGCAAACATTCAGCTTGTTGGTGATATTGATAAGTGCTGGTCCCAGTACTGAACCCTGAGGGACTCCACTAGATATGGACCCACTAGATTCTGTTGACCACACCTCTCTAACTTCTTTCCTTCAACCAGTTCACAATTCACCTCATTGCTCAATCATCCAGACCACACTGCAAGGATGATATGGGAGATGGTGTCAAATGTTTTCCTGAGATCAAGGTAAACCACATCCACTGCACTACCATCATCCACCCATCTGGATATGTCCTCATAAAAGACTATAAGGATGGTTAAACCTGACTTACCCTTGGTAAAACCATGCTGACTGCTCCTAATGGCCTTGTCCATGGTATGCCTAGAGATGGCACCAAGGATGAGTTGTTCCATCACCTTTCCAGGGATAGAGGCGAGGCTGACTGCTCTATAGATACCCAGGTCCTCCTTCTTGCCCTTTTTAAAGACTGGAGTGACATTTGCTTTCCTCTGGTAGTTTGAAAAGCAGATGTCTCCTCTTGTGGAAAAACAAAGCCCTCCTGCTCTGGTAGCTTATGGCTTTTGTGCCTTGCTGGTGGCAATGCAGGAACTGAGGCTACAGAAAGCAGCTTTTTTTCACTAGGAAAAACATATTCCTGTTGCTGTCCTGGGCTGACAGTACCTACCAGGCAGCTCACCTGCAGCCAACTGGTATCTGGCCCTGCAGAACTGCTGTGTATGTGTTAATGACATTGAGTCCCAGTATGCTCAGCTGAGGCTGGAATGTGTGAGAAACAGAGAACAGAGGAATCAGTGCAGTCTCAGCACATGTGCAGCTGGCACCAAGCTGTGTGGCACAGTCACTTGCTAGAGGGCAGGAACCCATCCAGAGGGACCTGCACAGGCTGCAGAGCTGTGCCCAGGTCAACCTCATTCAACAAGGCCAAGTGTAAGGTCCTGCAGCTGGGTGGGTGCAATCCCAAGCACAACTGCAGGCTGGGTGGGGAATGGCTGAGAGCAGCCCTGAGGAACAGGACCTGGGGGTCTGGGCTGGTGCAAAGCTCCAGATGAGGCTGCAGTGTGAGTGCAGCCCAGACAGCAACTGTGTGCTGGGCTGCAGCAAGAGCAGCTGTGGGCAGCAGGGCAAGGGAGGGGATTGTGCCCCTTGGCTCTGCTCTCCTCACACCCCACCTGCAGCACTGTCTGCAGCTCTGCAGCCCCCAGCACAAGCAGCACATGCAAGGGTTGGAGCCAGTGCAGAGGAGGCCACCAAGATGAAGCTGAGAGGGCTGCAGCAGCTCTGCTCTGAGCACAGGCACAGAGAGTTGGGGCTCTGCAGCCTGCAGAGGAGAAGGCTGCCAGGAGACCTTGGAGTGGCCTTGCAGGATCTGAAGGGGGCTGCAGGAAGGCTGGGGAGGGACTATTGACAAGGAATGAGAGGAGGAGGAGGAGGAATGGGTTTGAAGTGTCAGAGGGGAGATTGAAAGTGGTTGTTAGGAGGAAGTTGTTTGCAGTGAGGGTGGTGAGACACTGGCTGTATTGGGTTAAGGCTAACTACCCCGAGCCCAAAAGCCCAATTAAAAAAAAAAAACAACAAACAAAAACAAACAAACAAACAAAAACCTCAAGGCAATTTGGAAGTGAAAAGGGTGTAAAACTTTTAACAATAAATAGAAGGGGAAAAAAGTTTTTTTTTAAAGGAGGTGGGAGAAAAGGGGAAAACAAAATGCAGGATATGGGAATGAGGGAGAAAATACAGAAAACGGGGAGAAGGGGAAAAAGGAGAAATACAACCATGGCAGGAGATTTAGTCCCAAAAGCTGAGATTCGGTGGCTTGGTGGTGCTGAAGGAGAGCAGGATGCAGGAATTTTATGTTGGAAAGAATTAGTCCCACTTCCAGATGAAAGTTAATGGTGGTCTCCATGCGGTGGTTTGGCAGCAGAGAAACGTCAGGCAGCGGCTCCAGCAGTCAGGGCAGGGAGTAGAGAGAGAGGAAGATGGACTACCCTCCTTTTTATAGCCAAGATCCCAGCAGGAAGTGGGGGTGGCCAACCAGGACACCCGGGCAAACCAGGCCTTGAGAGGAGGGACCCACCTGGGAAAAGGGTCAAAGCATCCCTTGGGAGGAGGGACCCACCTGGGTAAAGGGTCAAAGCATCCCTTGGGAGGAGGGACCCACATGGGAAAAGGGTCAAAGCATCCCTTGGGAGGAGGGATCCACCTGGGAAAAGGGTCAAAGCATCCCTTGGGAGGAGGGACCCACATGGGAAAAGGGTCAAAGCATCCCTTGGGAGGAGGGACCCACCTGGGAAAAGGGTCAAAGCATCCCTTGGGAGGAGGGACCCACCTGGGAAAAGAGTCAAACCAGCCCTTGGGAGGAGGCAGAGGGTCCTGGTGGACTTAACCCTTTACACTGACACAGGTTGCCCAAGGAGGTTGTGGCTGCTCCCTTCCTGGAGGTGTTCAAGGCCAGGTTGGACAAGGCCTTGAGTGATCTGATCTAGTGGGAGGTGTCCCTGCCTATGGCACAGTGGGGCTGGAACTGGAGGAGCTTTTGAGGTCCCTTCCAACCTAAACCATTCTATGATTCTATAAGCATGTAAGTATGAGCCAGGTTAAACCCATTCTGAGATAGCTATCTCTAAGCCTTGTGTAAAAGTGGTTGTAGGTCCAGAAGCAGCCCTTATCTGCAAACCCTGAGGCCAGTCTTTCCCAGAAATTAACTTCTGCCTCCACTGCCACTTTTCTGTCTTACAAGGAGCACTGGGAACTAATCCACAGGAGTCCTGCTCAGCAGGGTAGTGCCTGCAGGCCAGTGCTGAAACAGAGGAATAAACAGGTAAAGGAAAAACTGCTGCACCATGTCTTGAAGCTGTTTGAATTCCAGAATAGGTCTTATTTACACTGCTTTCCTCGTTGTACAGAACTCTGTGTATGTGTACACATATATATATGCATTACTTAGCTTTTCCTAAAGGAATCAAAGCCAATTGTAACTTACAAAGTATTTACGACGTAAAAGTTCCAACTTTTCTGCTGGAGAGTTTCAAAGCAGATGGAAAACACAGCAGGTGCTGATCATGTTTTTCTGCCTGTGGGAAAACCTGTCACAGTTACCTGTTCATCTTATTTATTTTGACATTTTCCTGCCTGAAACAGCTCTGTAACATAAAAAAAAACAAACCAACATCCAGAGTGGTTCGAGGGGAAGCCTTAGAGATTCACTTATTCTCAAACAAGTGAAAATCAATAAGCTACAAGGAACAAAGGGAGATCCTTTTTTTGTGTGTGTGGAGGAAGGCTGATATCTTGCTGAGGACCTATCAGGGAAGGCAGGGGTGTTAACAACTGGAGAGTGTAAAGTCAGCTGTGCTTCAACCACCGTGCACATGCTTCTCCTTCTGCTTTCTTTTCCATAGGTGATGGAAGCATCAATTTATTTTTGGAATGTTCTTAAGACTGCACAGAAAGAAATTTGAGGATTGTCAGTAGAGGGGTTGAAGGCTTCCTATGCTCAGTGTGTTTGAAAAATGAAGTTTGTAGAAGATGCAAAACAAGATGAGCCTTGCTGGCTGGTCTGCACGAGCCCTGCTCTGTGGCAGCAATTGGTGCTGGCTCTGTAAGAGCTCAAACATGAGATGCTTCTTCCCTGCTGATCCTCTCCATAAACTGCAGAGAGCTGGGCAGGCTTCATTCCAACAAGGACACAAAGAGTTTGTTCATAACTGGGGCTCCTCATGCTGACAGAATGTGTTGTTCCAAATACCAGACCTTTCCTGTGGTCTGTTCTCTGAAGTTTTGGGAAGCAAAGAACAGTTTTCCCTGCTCCTGCCCTAAGAAGCAGTATTTTGACATCTTTGTGGCTGGTTGCTTGCCTTGGAGTGTGTTCATGGGTATTGGTTGAGGAGTTACTGTTCTGTAGAAGTGAGCTCTGAAGGGGCAGTGAGCTGGGATGGAACAGCATAGCACAGCTGAGATGGTGGCTGCACAATCTCTCAGTCTCCATGCTTAGTGGAGTATAGTAATCAGGCTGTTGGGTAAGGAAGGATTTGCAGCTCTCTGAAACTGCACTGTCAGCTCAAGTGCAGCAGAGTACTTCTTATAGACCAGGATGCAGGTAAGATGGGCTTGTAGCAATTTCTACAGTCTTCAGTTGTAAGTGCTTCTCTTTTGATTCGATGAGACTCCAGCTACATCTGAAAGGCACTGTTCTTTTAGCCTTTGAAGGAAAGTGAATCCCAACAACTGTCTGAATTCAGAGCTTTCAACTGTCAGAGGCACGGCTGTTTAACAGAAATTAATATCAGCCATTAAAACTCTTAGCCACCAATTACATGGACTGTTTCTGTTAGGTGTAAACCCATTCATATTTTCACTTTGCAGCCAGAGAGAATTTCATCAAGCCACTTCAGCAGCTGTAAGGGGGTAGCAGCAGCTAACGTTTTGGGGTATTTTGGGTTTGGTGAATTATGTTGCCGTCTTGTGCTGATTACTAAATACTTTAATGGTGTGTCTACTAGGATTTATTTTTGTTTAGCCAAGGACATTAGAGTGATAAATAGCTTGGTGAAAAAGAGTAAATTACAGCTGAGCTCAGAGGTGGTGCTTGGATCTTTAAGTCTGTAGCTGCTGTAGTCACTACAAGGATATGTAAAAAGAGCTGAGCAGCTTTGTGTACAAGTCTGTTTGTCAAACTTATTGCATAGCAAATGCTGATTTAAACTGCAGTTGCTTGATACAACCTGTGGACATGATCCCTTTCCCAGCCTCTGCTCTCACAGGTTTTTCAGTCAGTAGATGGCATTGACTTGGGTGTTCTGTGTCAGCTTGAACTGGGAAAGCTACCTGGTGAGTGGGTAAAGGTGACAAGTCAGGAGATCTTGCCTCCCTTCTTACTTCTCAGTTGCTCTGCAACCTTGAAATGAAGCATGCTACAACTTTTATGTGTGGTGCAGAGGTATAGTTAATTACACTGCAAAGCACCAAGGATGGGACAATTAACATTTATCTAAGGAAACTGCACAATGATTAAGCCTTAATTTGCAGTGTGATTTATTTCCTTCTCATTAACCCTGCTCAAGCAAGACCTTTGAAATGAAAATCAAAGGTGAACGTCATTCTCAGAAGTGTGGAGGCCTGAATAAGACAGCTGCAATGAAGCTGTACAGACCCCTCTGGTTTGTGCTGACCTGGGACATACCCCAGGACCTTGGCTATTGAGAAACAAGATGTCAGGCTCCTCTGCTCTCCTGATTTTGGTGAGTTTTTTTCTATGTGGTTGGTTGCTTATTTAGGGTTTTGTTCTGTTAGTTTTTTTTATTGTTTTGTTTGTTTGGGTTCTGTTTGTTGTGATTGGTTGGTCTGGTTGGGGTTTTTTGGTTTGTTTTTTTTACTGATGGGTTTCTTTATGTGTAGGTATAGAGTGAAGAAAGGGAAAAAAAAAAAACCCAAAACCAAACCAAAACCCCAAATCCAAACATCATGTGGCAGAAGAGGGATGGCACCAAACAGAGCTAGCACACTTGGTGTTGGCTTCTAGCTCATGACTTCCCCCAAACACAGTGTATGAAAGGCAGGACTATTGTAGTGGGTTTGCAGTGACCTGCCCCCCCTCATTTCAAAACCCCGGCTAAAACTCAGAAAAACACACTGGAAGTTCATAAATGAAGCTTTATATTTACAGCAATGCAAATATACAAGCAAATATTTACAAGATATAACAGAAATTTACAGAAATATACAGTAAAAAAGGTAATACAGACACCACAGCCCTCCCGGAGACCAAAATCCCCAGAAGAGGGTAACCAAATCCCCCCTACCACCTTTCCTCCCTCTCCCAGCTTTATCTCACCACCTCTTGATGCTGCAGATAAGCTGAAGATCAGAGAGATTAATGATAGGAGAAGAAGTTAGTTGTTTTAGTGATTTTACTCTGAATCTAGCCAGCAAGACCAAGAGACAAAGGGAAAAGCTGCTGGAGCCAGAGCAGAGCACGGTCCCAGAGCAGACTGGCCCTCTGCTAATCTCGTTTGCTTTGGGAACATCTCTTAAAACAATTTTTTTTTTTCTTCTCTCAGTGAAACTTGGTGAAGTGACACTGTATGTTTAACGCTCTCTCAGCCAATAATCTAATTTCTCACTCAAATTCTCCAGTTAGCTCAAACCAACACAACTATGTGCACTTGGCTTCATGTGTAGGATGGATCTGTGTCTGCTTTGGAGGATAGCAACTGCTCTGTGGCAGCAGGGGGAAAATATCGTAGCAGAGAACTTGGCTGTCAAACACTGGCCAGAAGCATCCTCAAGTACTCAAATGGAGTTGTGATCTGCTCAGCCTGGGAAGGGGTAGGCTTCCTTTGTCTGTAACAGAGCAAATGTTCTGGGAACCCTCAAAAGCAGTGGGAGAAAGGCAAGACTATGCTTAATTTGATTAAAGGTGTAATTATCAGTAACACATTACAATCCAGCCAAGCTGCCTCATAATTTCCCTTGCGATATTGGGAGTTGTTTTAACAAAGACCTAGGACTGGGTTTAATTTGGTTTATTTGCTGGTTGCACCAATGTGTACAATTAGGCAGTGGGGGGTGCGTGCAGGTGGTGTGGCGTATTAAACCAGCCACTCTGCTTGATGAAACCAATTAGTGGCAAAGAAACATAGCAGATTTGCTGCAATGCTACTTGGCTGTGCTGAGTAATTCTCCCTCCAGAGCTTGAGTCATGTGCATGTATTTGTGAGTGAAACTCCTACTGTAAGCGTAGTAGGGGGGGAAGAGTAGAGCTGAGCTTTTGTCTTGGTTTCCCACTCACCAAAAGCTGTGGGTATACTGAAGTAACACCAGTGCAGAAGGAGAGATGAGCCCAAACCTCTATGATATATATATATATATTTTTTCCTGGTAGAAATTAGGAATTTTCTCAGTTACATTACTGGAAACAAAAAGTGAAAGTGAGAAGTGATTTAATGATACAAGCATCAAAAATTAAAAAAAAAAAAAAAAAAAAAAAAAAAAAAAAAAAAAAAAAAAAATCACAATTTTGGATTGCTCCAGTTCATGAACAGGCAAAATTACCCTGCTTGGAGGAAAGAAGTAACAGGCTGGCATGGGGCTGGGGATCCATCTGGAATTTGCACACACACTGTTAGGGGGCTTGGACCAGGTAATCTTACTGATGAACTTACTGATGCTGGGCTCAGTCCCCTCCTCCAGATCATCAATAAAGATATTAAACAGAACTGGGCCCAGAACTGATCTGTGCTGTGCCCTAGAGCACAGAACTGATCCGTGCTGTGCTCCCAGGGAGAGAGCAGCCACAACCTCCCCGGGCAACCTGTGCCACTGTCTTACCACCCTCACTGCAAACAAATTCCTCCCCTCTGACACTTCAAACCCATCCCCCCCTCCTCCTGTCATTCCCAGCCCTTGTCAATAGTCTCTCCCCAGCATTAGCCCCCTTCAGATCCTGCAAGGCCACTCCAAGCTCTCCTGGCAGCCTTCTCCTCTGCAGGCTGCAAAGCCCCAGTTCTCTCAGCCTGTGCTCAGAGCAGAGCTGCTGCAGCCCTCTCAGCTGCATCTTGGTGGCCTCCTCTGCACTGGCTCCACCACTTGCATGTGCTGCTTGTGCTGGGGGCTGCAGAGCTGCAGACAGTGCTGCAGGTGGGGTGTGAGGAGAGCAGAGCCAAGGGGCACAATCCCCTCCCTTGCCCTGCTGGCAAATACCCAACGAGAGGCAATGGCTGATGCATGTTGGGTTCACGAGAGGCAGAAAAGGCAGAGCAGGCAGAAATGTCTGTTTAGGTCAGGGGTGCAGGCTGATGGCAATGAAATAATAAAGATCACATTTTTCTGGTGTCCACTCCTTGTCCTCTCTGATACTTCTGGGCAACTTAAAAGCCTCTCTGGTTCTTAAGCCCATAGCAGGTCCCTTCAGCCAGATCATCAATAAAATATTAAATGAGACTGACTCCAACAGAATCTAATCTGTCACAATGGTTGTAAAACAGCATCCTCTGCTCCAGTGTGCCAGCTGAAGCCTCTACTGCTTGTCATTTGCTTGTGATGGATTTGGTGTAGATGGGACAGGGCACTAGGGGTAAATGTTTCACAGACAAGCTTGCAGCTATTGTGAAAATAAAAATTGAGTTATTACCTGATGAGGTTTGTCATTTGGAAAGATACCTAAAGCATTTTTAACCATTCTTTCCTAAGTGATGTAATTTCTTCTATCACTGTAGTCAGCTGGGTGAAATTCCACCTAAATCCCTGTGCCTAACCTTTCTTGGCACCAGGTTCAGGAAGCAGTTTGTGCAGCCACTCCCCTGGCTCTTCTCCATGTGCCTTGGGTACCTGCCCCTCTTGCTTGTTGTGTCACTGTGGCATGGGAGATTTCAGTGCTCAAGACTCATTCCAAAAGGAGGTTTTCCAAATGGAGTCAGGCAAGAATACCTGAGACACTTGGGCCTGAGTTGAGACCACCTCAGCACTGGATTAAGTGGGGATCTTGGAGCGCCTGCTGGGCTCCCACTGGGAAACCTTCTAGACAGGAGATCAGAATATTATTTTTATGCCAGTAGTGAATAATTAACATGATATTTCTTTCTGCAGAGGGAAGTGCAATAACTTTTTCATTTGACTTGTTTCTAATAACAAGCCAGTTAGACCAGCTGTTATCTTGGGCAAAATTAAGATTTTATACATTCCATTCTCTTAAGAGTGGAGGGTATAAATCAAAAGGGAAAAGTAGAGCTGATAAAGTCTGCAAAGCTGAAGATGCTCTGAGGGGTGGCTGCTCAGTGAGTTCAGAGCTCTGCCATCACTTAGACCACGAGCACCATCACGTAGACTTGGGACTGGTGGCTTGGCCCCTGGAATGCACTTCTGCCACAGAGTCCTTTGCACAGCACTTCTTGGGAAAGTCTGTGGAAGAGGCCTTGGTAGCCAGCCAAACCCTGTGCAGTGCTCACCCCAGGGCTATTTTTAGGTCTTTTCTTATCAGGGAAAATATGCTTGGGAGACTGGTGATAGGAGATGGGGACTGAGCAGTCTGGAGGAAAGACTCAAATGTGCTGGGATTACTGCTCTGGTCTTTCTTTGTCTACATTGCTGTTTCATCGGCTGTATCTGGCCAGTTGCAGGTTGAGGGCATGCCTGGAACATCAGTGACCCAGTGGTTTGCTGTCATGGGACTCCAGCAAAGCAGAGTGCAAGAAAAGTTAAGAAGCACAAAATGGGTATGTGCAGTGAGGAGTTGAAAATTGCATTTGCTAATTACTTTTTAGGGGGGAATCCATCTCAAAAAGAGGAGCCAAAAAGACACTCTTTCTTGTAACAATATTAAGACTTAGCTTGGGCAAACTGCCATTATAGCAATTACTGTACTTTGGTGTTCTTAAGGCTGCCTATTAGACAGGGTTAAGAGGTGAACCCATTTGTATTGACTCTGTTATCCAAAATAATATAAATTATGTCTCCTGTAGCATTCAGTAAAGCTAGACTCTTCAAAGAGACCAGAAGCTCATTTTTTCGTGCTCTATATTAACACCACAGCATTTATGTGAGCCTGGTGAGATTTTTAAGTCTCTTCTGTGTTGATTTGGGGAAAGAATTTAACTCTGCAAACAGACCTATATAAATTGATAACATGGTCTTGATTCATGTGAAATTGTTCTGCACAGTTAGAGATAACATTAAAAGAAGATGATGGGACCATGCTGTGCTTGAGCCTCATCATGGTGCAGAGTGCTCTTGTAAATATGACACGAGCCATGGGGCACTTGAAATATGGTAGGAAGTCTTGCTGCTCACTTAGCAGGGAGCTGGAGCAGATCCCATTCTGGGTGATGCTCAGCTCAGCACCTCAGTTCAGAGGCATTTGTGCACACAACTATAAACAGTGTAGGTGCCCAGAGGGAGCCTTCACTGAAATACAGGTCACAGAGCCCAGCAGTGTTATCCAGAAGCTTTGCATTGTTAATCTTTGGGGTCTAATCTTGGAGGATTTTGTGATCCCAGCTGACAAGAGGGAGGTCTCTGCTCTGTGTACAAAAGATGCTTAATGGTCCCCATCTTGGCTCCATGTGTTTGAGCCTCTGAGCTGATGTGTGAATTTCACTAGTTTATTCTAGCTCTGTTTAGATGTTTAGACCCTAGAATCGTAGAATCACAGAATGTCAGGGGCTGGAAGGGACCTCCAAAGCTCATCCAGTGCAACTCCCCTGCCAAATCAGCATCTCCTATAGCAGATCATACAGGAACACATCCAGGTGGGTTTTGAATATCTCCAGAGGGAGACTCCACAACCCCCCTGGGCAGCCTGTGCCAGTGCTCTGCCACCCTTACAGGGAAAAAAAAATCCTCCTCATGTTTAAATGAAATTTCCTCTGCCTCAGCTTCCACCCTTTGCCCCTTGTCCTGTCCCTGGGCATCACCCAGCAGAACTGGCTGAAGCCTCTTGCCACTCACCTGCACATCTTTTTGCAAACATTGCTGAGGTCTCCTCCCAGCAGCACAGCCCCAGGTCTCTCAGGCTCTCCTCATAACAGAGGGTTCCATTCCCTTCAGCGTCTTTGTGACTCTCTGCTGGACTCTGTCAAGCAGTTCTACATCCCTAGTGGAGGGACTAGTCCATGTAGTAGCCTGAATTCCTGTGTTGGTGAGCACCCAATTAACTCGAGATACACGGGAAAGAGCATTTTGCAGAAGGTAGGAGGCATAAAACCTGGTGAGTTCTCCAGGAATCAAGTCCAGTGAGGCAGGCAGAGAGCTCTCACTGAAGGAGCTGTGACGTTTTAGCCATGCAATGCCATTGAGTAGAGCTTCCCACTGGCATGCCTAACAGTGGGATGGTGAACGGAGAGGTTGTGGCAGAAGAGGAAGATGCACCAAAGCACTGTATCTTCCACTGCCATACTCTAGACTTCCTATTAACTGAAATGCTTCCAATTTTTGCAAGTTACCTTTCTTGTCTGCACTCTTCTCCCTGTTATGTTAAGGGGGGAAAAGTAATACATTGTTTTTTGGCTAAACTGATTCTGATCAGATCACAGACATTAAAAAAAATCCAAACCCCAAACAAAACAGATTTCCTCTTTGAAATCTTGTCAAGGCATGGTTCAGCCTTGATTTTGGTGATTTGTTAGAGCAATGGTGTTCACACTGCTCTAACCAGAAGCCAGCTGACACTTCAGTATAAGCCCTGATGCCCAAGAGTCTCTTAACTTGCCTGTAAAACAAGTAAATAGCTGCTGTCCTCTTGAACTGAGGAACTGTCTCTAAAATATTAATGTCTTCTGCTTCCTCTTCCTTTCTCTTTTTCCCAAGCCCTATCCAACAGTCCTTTCAAACTTTATGCATGCTGCAAGCAAGTAAGCAGTTGATGTTGGCAGGAGGAATGCACAAAAAGGCCACCCCGGTCATGGAGGATCCCAACTGTGACCCCACCAATGATACTTGCAGCCAGCTGTGTCACACAATCACATACACACCAAACTCTATCTTAAAATTCAGAAGGATATTACCCCCTTTCCAGCTCCTAGAATTCTAGTGCATCTCTTAGTCCCCACCCAAACCAGAAACTTGCCTGTGTATAGCAATAGCTTTATTGCACCGTTCTTCATCTTAGGTAGCTTTTTCCCCATCTTCAATGTGTTTATTTCACAAGTGTATTTCAATGAAGTTGCAAGCTCTGTCCTTATTTGTGCCTTGGTTAATGCTGTCAGGTTCTGTTTCTGGGCCAGGTAATGGCAGAAGTATAAACCAGGAGAAATTATTCTTGTGCTGTGTGCAGTTCTGTCTCCCTGGAGCTGTGGGAAGCCTTGCTTGGAGCAGCATCTCTTTCTGCCTTTGGGAACAGGTGAGAGAGCAGATTGGAGTACAGTGCTGGATCAGGAACAGTGTGGCCAGCAGGAGCAGGGAGGTTATTCTGCCTTTGTACTTGGTGCTGGTCAGGACACACATTGAGTGCTGTGTCCAGTTCTGGGCCCCTCCATTCAAGAGAGATGTTGAGGTGCTGGAAGGTGCTGAGAGAAGGGCAGCAAGGCTGGGGAGGGGCCTGGAGCACAGCCCCAAGAGGAGAGGCTGAGGGAGCTGGGGGTGTGCAGCCTGCAGAAGAGGAGGCTGAGGGCAGAGCTCATTGCTCTCTGCAGCTCCCTGAAGGGAGGTTGTGGCCAGCTGGGGTTGGGCTCTGCTGCCAGGCACCTAGAGGCAGAAGGAGGGGACAGAGGCTGAAGATGTGGCAGGGGAGGTTCAGGCTGGATGTGAGGAGGAAGTTGTTGGCAGAGAGAGATTGGCATTGGAATGGGCTGCCCAGGGAGGTGGTGGAGTCCCCATCCCTGGAGGTGTTGAAGCCAAGCCTGGATGGGCACTGAGTGCCATGGTCTGGTTGATTGGATCGGGCTGGGTGACAGGTTGGACTGGAGGTCTCTTCCAAGTTGGCTGATTCTATGATTCAGTGCTGGGCATATGGCCTGTTGTGCAGAGCTGCCCTGTGCAGATTTCATCCAGTTCTGAAAGCATTGGTGACATCTCAACAAGCTATCATCAGCAGAAAAGCTATCCAAACCCTAGTGCAGCCCTGGATACTCCCTTACGACTGAATATGGCTCCTACCTTTGTTTGGGTCCTCTTCTGTAAGAGCTGAGAAGCTTCTGAAAGGGTTGGAGAACTCTTGCAAAGAACCTTCGAGAGTACTTTTGCAGTGATGCTTCTCAATGTTCTGCATCATTTATCCTTCCAGCCAATGCTCCACAGTGTCAGAAATGGCATTAAACATTACACAAAAAACAACACGGCCCTTGCTTACATGTTTGCACCCTTCACCTCTAAGCTCAGCAAAGTTAGATGCTTTAAAAAAAATTAAAAAGAAGAAGGGAAAAAACCCTCAGTGTCAGCTTGCTTCAGAGCCAATTGTCTAATAAGCCTAACAAGTTTTAAAGATGGCAGTTGTTACTGTTGGTGTTCCTGGAGGTATATCTCTATGCAATACTGACTGACTACAGTAAGAGAGATGATCCAAATCTGCTCTGGAGAATCTGTTCTTTTGTATCAGCTTTCTCTTCCCCAGCTCTTGCTGAAATGCTTTCTTGCACATTTGGGTCGCTACGTTGCTATTTGAAGGAGGGATGGACTCTTGCTGTGCTCTTGCAACAATGCCCAGCATTATTAGACTTGACCTCAACTTCTTGTCTTGGGCTCTGTTCCATTGCTGGTACTAATTTATGTCAGCTTGCATTTGGTGAATCCCTGACTGTTGGGATGTGTTTGGATACACACAAATGTACAGACTGCCTGTCCAAAGCATTATGTCACTGCTGTCTGTGGGAAGTGCTGGGATCTCCTGTGAAGCATCTTAATTAGTTCTGCCTTTCATGTTGACATCCTAAATTTTAGGCTTGAGTTATGTATAAGAATTTTCCCTCCTTGTTTGTCAAAACAGAATGACTTCTTCAGAGCAGAACACAATGCAAATGCTAATTAAAACTAACAAGTTAAATTGCCACCTATTTCAGTTGGAAAAAACAAATTACTAAGAAAAATTCATTCTGCTCTTGCTGAAGTTAACTGAAACTTGATTATTGAAATCTGTGGGCACAGAGTGAAGAGCTTTGTTCTGCTTTTGCCATTTCTTGAGGCAGGAGACAGCTCTTTCATGGCTCCAAAGAGCAGTGCTCTTTCCCATACAGAAGTGACAACAATCCCATCTTTCCAGCTTGCTTTTCAAAGCTGTTGTGCTGCACTTGGCAAGAGATGGCCTGGAGTTGTCTTTGGCCAGATGTGCTCCCCCACAAGCCAATCTCTACAGAACAAACTTTGTGAGTGTCGAGAGTGGTAGTCATCACCTCTGCCCCTCCAGAGTGATCTAGGGTTGGCTCAGACAGACACCCTTGATTTGAGCCTCGCAGTTTGTAATCTGCAGGAGTGTTGCTCATGTCAGTACAGGCAGACTGGTGAAAGCAGCCTCTTGTAGTTGATGTTTGGCAGGGGAATAAAACAAGCACTGCCCACAGAGTACTGGCTGTTGTCATGGCTGACAGGAGCGTGGGAGCCCTTTTTGTGTAGCAGGGAGTTTGGGTAGTAATTACTTCTGTCCTTCCCTCTCTGAGAGGCACAAAGGGGCGCAGTCACCTAATTACCATCATAACCTAAGGAGATTTTCAGATTGGAGCTGGTTTTCTTCCATCACTGCACCACTTCCAGTGCATCTTTGTATTGTGCTGGTGGTGTCCTCCTGCTGAATGGACCCGTAGGAAGTAAATACCTACACGTATTTGATGAGATGCATTTACTGCACACTCAGATGCTAAGATGAAAATGACAGCTCCTGTTCAATGCAACCCTAGCATGCATCTCTCTTTCAAAATCTGAGGATATAGTAGATATATTCTGATCATGCCCTGAGAGAACACTTGTAGTATGATGATTAGTGCCTTGAATTCCCTTTAGTCTGTACACACCGCTCACAACAGCTACTATTTACTTTTTCTCCTTGTGTCTTGGAAGATTCTTCCACTGCTCTGCAAAAGCCTGACTCTTTTCATAGCCATCCCTCTGTGCTGTAGGGTCTGCCTCGTTTCCCCACAAGCTGCTCGTCCCTGCTGACTGCCTCCAGCGCAGTTGTGAGCCGTGAGGAGCTGAATGCTCCCGCACCAAAATCAGTAAGGTGACACCGGGGCGTTAATCCCAGCAGTGGCTCTTTAGCCGCGGCTTGCTGCCGGCATGCAGCTGTCCCTAGGGCTGCAGCGCAGCTCTGGAGAACACAGCTCAGCAGTGCAGCTTTCAAGCAAAGAGGGCCCCGTGGCCGGGGACAGCATAGGCTGCCAAGGGACACGGTGGCCTTTAAACCCTCTGTGTACTGGAGCTAGTGTTTGGGTTTTGTGGAGCCACTGTTTTGTCCTAAGATAATTTCTTTTTTTTTGCCCAGCCTCTTACCCTTTTGTGGTAGGGTGACCCAGCTGACAAATCAGGCTAAGATGCACACAGAGATGCCCACAGCTGCATTTTCTGAATGAGTACTGGCAAGCATCCCATGGGCTGCAAAGTGGCCAGCTAACAGCATACTCAATGTGTATCTCAGCTTGCTAGTTTGAGCAGCCTTAGTAAAAAGTAACTGAAAGACATACATAGGAGTACCTGTCCTTCTTGCAGGGAATGGCATACAAGAGCAATATTCCTTGGCTCAATTCCTAATCCATGACAGTCCGAATTATTTTTGTTCCTGAAAACTGCATACAAGTCCTGGAGATCTACTTCCTGCCAAGAAAAGCTTGGCCCACCTACTCTTACTCTTCTTTTTTTTTGCCAAAGCAGTACTGCTACCTTGGTTAAGGCCTTAGTTCATGTCTTGATGAAGCAGGGAATCCATCTCCCAGGTGCAGAAAAGAACTGTTCTAGCATCTGTCCAGCATGCCAGACACGAAGCAGATGGAAATCACATAGCTTATTTAACTGCACTGAGTGAAGTACAGTTAAATTGCCAAAACATATGCTCAGTTAGGCACTTTGTGCAATTTTCAAGGTTAATATTTCTGTTGGTGTTGTGTTTGCTTAGTAGAGGCAGTGGAACAAAGACTGACAGGTTACAGAAAGAGAAAATGTTGCAAGTTTAGATAATTTGCAAGTAATTCTGGAGATCTGGTTTGAATCATTGTTTTATAAACAGCTTTGTAAATGTAACCCTGCTAAAAGCCAAGATACAAAAAAAAGTGTATATGATGTCTTCCAAAGGTATGTGGGGGTGTAGTAATGTGCTGTTATTTTCTAGCTACCGTTGCACTAATTTCCTGAGTCTCTCTTAACACTAGCTATTGCTTTTCTCACTCTCTGGTGGCTTTGCTGGCAGACATCTAAAGCTTTCATTCCAGAACAGCTCAAATCATGTTCAAAGTGGAGCATTGTTAATGATAACACCAGAGATATGTCTTTCTGAGGGCAGATATTGAAAGTTCAGTACCAGAGGACACAAGCAGAGCCTACCAATATTTGAACCTAAAATCTGGCATCAGTTTAGATGAGGGCTTTAATGCTGATAAGCTCTCATGAATGTCAAACAGGCAGCCCCAGAGGGAAATTTTTCTTCCAGTTTAAATGAAGGCAAGGGCAAAATTACATGAAAATGGAAGCCTTAAACCTTTAAAGCTGGTTCATACATAGGTTTTTGAAGAGAGAGGTATTTAAGGTCTTATTTTTGCTTATCTTTACACACGCTACACAAGAGAAATCCTACTCTGCTGCGTCAGACTGAGAAAGCTTCATCAGCAATTGGTAGTGAGAGTTGTTGTGGCCCTTTAGTCTGAGAAGCAGTACTTGTCTCCTGGACTGTTCAGCACACAGGCTCTCCTTCCACACGGTCCTCTGGCCAACCAAGCAGTCTTAACAGCTTGACCTCAGTTTGGATTTTTAAAGACTTCTGGATGGAGATCAAGGGTGGGTTTTGTTTTGCCCTCCAAATGCTTGAATTACGTCAATGGCATGAATTTAGTTGAAAACTTAGGAAGGAAATGGAGCAGTAGGAAAGGGGAAGGCAGTTGAAAAATAAAGATATGGCTGAGGGTCAACGAGACACAGAAATAGTCAACATAATATTTTTGAGAAATGCTATTAATGCCAGAAAGCTGTGTCTAAATGAAAGCTACGTTGACCCGACATACTTAACCTCTGAATCACTCAGTAAAGGAGGACACTTCGTGTTCACTTGCATGCTGCATATCTAGTTCATGGATGTTTGGTTTAAAGGCTGCCTTGTGCTCAAGTGGGGCTCAGCAAGGAAGGATCATGCCCTAGTGATTTAAAAATTAGGTTACTGTGAAAGAACAGTGGCATATTTTGTTGTTCTCTTATTTTATTTTATTTCTCCCCGCTTCGGCCTTCAGGGAATTTAAATATCAGGAAGTGGTTTGGGTTTTGTATTGAAATTTTCAGCACAGACAGACATTTGGGCTGTGGGAGAGAAACATGTTATTTCAGCCAGAAATGTCACAAACATTCAATACCTTTTCTCCATTGCCTGGAATTTTGCAGGATCTCTTTCTGCAGAGTGTCCATGATCTGAGTATGCATAGATGGAGCAACTCTTACAGCGATAACAGAAGCAGAACTTGCAATGTCAATGCCTTACAGAGTACATTCGTTGCAAGCATGCACCATGACATTGCATGTCAGGCTTGAATTAGTTTATCTGAAGAAAGCAGTGTCAATATTCTCTCCTCTGGAACCATAGAGGAGGTTGAACAACTTGCACAAGGTGACCCACAAACTGTTGAGGGCTCCGAACTGCCCCATACAATGGGACTGCATATTGAATGTCTAAGCTAATTAACTCTGGCTCAGGAAATCTGCATGAGGTTTTACCTCACATTCCTCTGAACCCTTGTTCAGAAGCCTGTGGACTTCTTGACTTGAGATTGCCCTGTTTTAGTGCAGTCAAGGAGCATGACCTAGTGCATAAGTGAGAGAAGTCTTTTCTCCCTTTCCTCTTTTCAGTGATAGTTATGCAAAGTTTAATCCTCAGGCAAGGCTTGAGGAGGTCCTTTTCCGGGTGCTCTGAGGCTGGCAAATGCCTTTACTCCTAGGTATGGACCTCTCTTTATGGTAGCAGAGGGACCCAGGTGAGAGTGAAGGGAATGGCAGGACCCACTGTATACATGGAAGGAAAGTCAAGTGCTGTGCTGGTTTTCTGCTGAGGAAGTTCTCCACGGAATCTGCTTTGATGTCAGCTGAGAATAGCCAGGAACAAATGCAGGAGCAGAATCCCCTACTGAAATTGCTTCTAATGGCACTGGTGTGGCTGTGCCTGTTGTTGGCCAATAGCATCCATCACCTCAGCAAGCCCTATCTAGGTCTTGGATAAAGATCCTGGTGCTCTTTTGAAGACCTGGAATCTATGCCCCAACCTTGTTTGCAGGAAAACGTGGCCACAGGAAGAAAAGGGAAAAAAGAGAATTTGAATATAGGGGTGTAAAGGGGCTGAGTTCTTTTGAGACTGATTAAATAAAAGATCCTTGTGTTCCACTGAAATGCAGCTAAGGGTCAGACTTGGGAGGCTGGCTGGGTTAATGACACTATCATCTTTTAATCATGGTTCAAAATTTTGGACAAACTTCCTGCAAATTAATTCTCTGCAGCCTCTCAACCACAAGGGATTGGAAGGTGGCCTGGTCTTCCAGTCTATTCCTTAAAAATTATCCCAAAGAAATACAGTCAAAACTTGATTTAATCTTCTCCCATTCAGCTCTGCTGGTTCTTCCCCTGGGCTCAACCAGAGCGCAGCAGTGGCAGAGATTAGCAGTGATCAATCTAACTTAGTGGTTGGCACATCCCCAGTGACCTCAAATGGAGTATAGCTAACATAGTTTTCAACTATAGTTGTGTTGTGAGAGCATGTTAAAATTCACTTTACATCCCTCTTACCAGATGGCCTTACAGCTAGAAGTATCTGAGTGGGAGGAAGGAGATCTGGCACTAGGTTGTAGCTTTACTACACCTTCTGTATCACTCAGTGGCACGACTCCATGAGGAATTCTCCCCAGTACAGTGACTTAAAAGCTGATTCTTGGCACATTTCTTTTGGGGTAAGAGGATCATATGCAGTTACCATAGACTAACTCATGTGGAGTAACTTAGCTCTGTTTGGAAGAGAACAAAGCTGGCGCAGCATAGCCACAAAGCAGTTGGAGGTCCCCTTCAAAGGAGGGCTTCCTTGGTTAGGTTGTAGTTGGCACTAAGGGTGAGCAGGGGACACGTGTGTGTGCAGCCAGTCCTGTGAGCAGGGCTGTGGTGGCTGCACCGTGCTGCAGTGCCCCTTTGCTAGCTGAGCTTCCCAGTGCTAATGCTTGCTGCACAGTGTATGGGCTTCTAGGGTGAAGAATCAAGATCCTGTAATAAAAATACTGTTTCCCTGGAGAAGGCTGTGCTAGGAGCACAAACTGGTGTGTATCTCTGCTTCATAAGAGAAGTGAACATTGCTGATGTTTTATAGGTGCCCACAGGCTGGGAAATGGCTGCAGCAGAGACCTGCCTGCAAGCAAGTTTGTCCACGTGATGGTGTTTTGCAGTGCTTTCCAGGCCACTTTTGAACTTAGGCTCCTCACAGGAGCTGTGCAATGTGACAAGCCAGGTGGTGCTTCACTTTCTCCTGTTTTTCTCAGCCACAGAAAGACCCAAATGACAGAGCTTTGTTAAACCTGCCAAAGGAAAAGGCACTTGAAGCTGGTGGCTACTGAAGGGTTTAGGTGCTGCCCCATCTGGTTTCCTGTCAAGTCAGGCGTCTGGGAAGTTTCAGTACATGTGGTCTGTAGCAGAAACAAATCAAGCCAAGGGCTGCTCTTCAGCACTGCTTCCTGCCAGACCAAGTAGTGGCTTGTACCTGCCCTTTATGTTCTCTGCTTCCTGCAAGCAGAGCAGCACAGCCTGACACACTGCCATGGGCATCTTCAGGACTCTGTACTGTTGGGGTCCACCAGCCTGCCCTGCCACAGCAAGCTTGAGCTGAGGGGTGGCATGTCCCTGGCCGAGCTGGGGCTGCCATACCTCTTGGTTGCAGGACATGCTTTGGGAAGTGAGCCAGCAACCTGGCAAAAAGTTGGGAAAGCTCAGCTGGAGCAGAGGGAAAGGGGTGTGAGGGAGGCTGGACAGAAAAGCAGTAACATTTTTCTCTACCAGCTTTCAAGTTTGAGCTAACAAACAGTGCCCTAGTGGGACGTTACAAGCAGGCTTGGGTATGGGAGTAGATTTTGCTCAGGTTGAGGGAACCTCCTAGGGCCTGGGGCCTTTATAGCTTAGATACCTTTTGGCATGATTCCCTCGTACTTCAGACTACATTGAGCTTTAAGTGCAGATGGCAGTGACAGCTGTGTACTTCTGACAGGAAAGTGTCCTGGAGGAATGTGTGTTCTTTCCAAAAACCTGCCTCTTGCAGAGATGGGACAGAGGCAGAGTCAAGATCCACGGCCCCCTGTGTAAGGCAGTAAGCAAGGGAACCCCTTTGGGGGTATGTGAGTGGCCTGGGACCATCACGTGAGGGGAATCTGCAGCTTCAGAAGGAGAACAGAAGTGCAGAAAGCATTCCACAACAGCATGCTTTGGAGCTGGGGGCATCTTAAATAGTGGTCCAGCTGGCACAGAAGCAGTGGGAGGGCAGGGAGACACAGGCTGACTTACAGCATGGACATACTATTTAGAAGAAGTTGCCATTCAGTGCTAAGGGATCAAAGGTGTGGGGCTGCTGCACACAGCACAGATGTCTCCCCAGTTGTGGAGGAGTTTGTCCTTGTGTGCTTGACTCTGCATCAGATAAAGCCTCTTCGCAGGTTTTATTGCAGTGCTTGGGGGTGAACTTTTTTGTTACCTATATTGTCAGATAAACCTGGGATGAACACCTCTGATGATGGAGTTCTGTGCAATCAATTAACAAGCAAATGGCGAAGACCATTCAGGTGAGGAAATGTTTGTGTGTGCCACTAGTAAGAGTGGACATAGGAAGATTTTCTTGCTTTGCTTTCCTCTGTGCTCTCTGCATTTCCAAGGGTAATCAGACAGAAATGTGTGTGGAGAGGCTGTTTCACTCAGATTTTAGTACGTTCCTTTTCAGCCTTTTGTGTGCAAGTCCCTGGAATGATTGGTTTGCAGCACTGCAGGTGACAGATTAAGTCTCTAGAATGTATAAACTGCACTTAGAAAATTTTATCTTCCCCGAGGAAGTGAGGCTAATTCAGATTCTTTGAGTTTTAAGACTCAACTGAACGCACAAGCCCAGGTGTATTCATTATTTTTTAAAAACCCTTTTAATCTTCAGAAGGCAACGTGTTTGGTAATTGCTGTTTGATGTGAAAATATTCCTGCTTCTCTCTCATTAGAGTTTGCTCTGCCCATTTGCAAGGACCCAGGGCTGGGTCCTAACACTAGGACGTGTTAGTTGTGGAATGAAGGGAAGGAAGTTGTGGAGTGCAGAGAAAGGAAAGGAGTGACCTGGGGCAGACCCTGGTGGGCATGCACAGGTGCTAGCTGGTGTGTGGTGCCCCAGCATGGGGCATGGCAAAAATGTCTGAAACTGGCTAAAATTAGGCAAGAGAGTAGGAGGCTGCCCAGACACCTCCTGTGCATATTTAGCGGTTTGGGCTGAAAGCTTTTTCCTCCTGTGAATGCTGTGATGCTTCATTGATGACTTAGCTTAGTGGAGAGAGGGCTAACTAACTGACTCTGGCGTGGTCAGCTTTGAAGCCTGCTCTCCCTGAGGCTTTGCAAAATGTGACCTTTGTGTTTGACTTTCCAAAACGGCTAGATGGGGAGGAGAACCAGGTGAGGCTGTTCCCCTTGTTTAGAAGCCTCTGTCAAAGTCCTGGGTGCTTCCATGCACTTCTAAAGGTGCTGAGCTGACACGGGGCTTGTCTCTGTCTGGATTGTCTACATACAACACTGTAATGAACACCCTCATTGTAATGCTATGAGGGGGAAGCTGTTGGATACAAAATTGCCAGGAAAGTTCCTCGCTGCAGCTTTGCTCATTCTTCTGCAGTGTGACTGGAGAGGTGAGTGATGGAAGCTTCCTGTGCAGTTTAAGTGGGACAGCCTATATAAAGAAATTAAAATTTTGTATTTTCCTTTGTTTTTTTTTTTTTTTTTTTCCCTGATGGTTTTCCACAGACAAAATGAAGGGTTTGTTTTGATGTGGGAAAGCTGTGTCAGGCACAGGCTGAGAGGACTTGTTTGCCCTCTAACATTTCTCACTGCATAGCAAAAGCCATCATTTCCTGGGAGCTGGTTTGTACCATCTGGTTTTTCATGAGAATCGCTCAGGCTCCATAGAGGAATTGCCTTGAGCAGTTTCCATTTGGAAGGCAGCTTGACCAGGCAGGAGAAACATGGGTTTATAAACTTCCTTGGAGTGTAATTATACCCAGGACCAACTGTGCTTAGTCCAGTAGTAGTGCACAAATTTTTGTGTTAAAATCCATCTGGAGCGCTTATTTTGCCCTACATCAAGGGATATAAACAATGACAGGCAGCAGAAGATTTATTTCTCCTTCCCCAACATGTCTGCCTGCATAAAGCCCCCTCACCATTCTGCCACCATATTGTGCAGTCCCCAATTACCCCAGCCTCTTTGCATTCTTTAAGTAGTTTGTTGCAATTTACAGTAGCCCCTGGGGTATCTTGGTGTAAAGTAGGCCTGGCCTGCTTTGGCTCAGATGGGTGAAGTGCAGCAAGCTGCTTTTCAAGGCCTTCCAGCCCTATCTTTCAGGACAGTGGGTTTCAAGCAGCTGGGCAGGTGGACAGAAGCTGCAGAATGAGATGTGACCAAGCAGGAGCTGCCGTGAGCTGTCTATGCAGAGATGTGGCAGGCTGCCCTCACCTACCTGCCTTTGTAGGAAAGCATCTCCTGTGTGATGGTTTGGGAGTTACTCACCTCTTCACACAATGAATTCACCCAGACTAGACTCAGCAGGCTGGAAGTTAAGGACTGAAGCTTTCTATTCACAGCTCAGCACAATGTACAAGCAGATATTTACAATATATCACAGATATTTACAGCTAGATACAGAAATAGACAAGTTAAAAGTAATAGAGAAACACAATAGCCCTGCCAGAAATCAGAGTCCCCAGGAGGGGCTCCCAACCACCCTTCCACCTTCTCTCCACCCCCCTCTCTTATCCCAGATTCTGCCTTATGTGCAAGGTGAGTTGGAAGGATGGGCCAGGAGGGTTAGAAGCAGAAGGATTAGTTTGGTTACACAGATCCAAGCAGAAGCCAGGGAGAGAGAGGGAGACACCAACAGACTCTGCCAGGCAGACCCAGGCTGCCTTATCTGTGCTGGATTGTCTGGTCCCACCCTGGCAGGGGGGTTGCTCTCGATCTCCTTGGGTCCTTTCCAACCCCTAACGTGCTGTGATCTGTGTTTGTGCCCTTGTTTTTATCCATCTCAACAAACCTGTGAGTGCAGTAGTGTCTACCAGGGTTTTCTTTTCACAGTCTATAATCTAATTTTTTCTCGTTAAAATATTCCAGTTGTCCTCAAAGCAGCACACCTTTCCTCCAGGCTCTGCTGAACTCCCGTGCAGAACATCCATGCTTCCAGGCAAAGGCAGTGGTGCTGGTCCAAAAGCCCTGCCCTGGGTAATCTGGATGACAGTGTTGATGCAGCCTATCCTCCATCTCTGAGATACTCTCTTATCTTTCTAAAGGTATGTAAAGGGTTAAGCCCACCTGGGAACCCCCTGACTCCTCCCAAGGGGTGGTCTGACCTTTTCCCAGGTGTCACTCCCACTTCCTGCTAGGACCTTGCCATAAAAAGGAGAGAGAGCTTGTCTTCTGGTCCTGACTGCCTGAGCAACTCTTTGCTGCTTCTGCTGCCAGGCCACCAGGTGCTCTCTGCCAACGTGTGGAGAGCACCACCATTTTTATTTGGGACTTGAACTAACTGCTTTTCACCATCAAATTCCTACATCCTGTCTCCATCCAACGTCAAAGCCATCCATCTCAGCCTTCGGGCTCCATTGCCTTCCACGGGTTGTATTTGAATTTTGTTCCCCTTTTCCCCCTTCTCCCCAGCTTCTGTATTTTCCCCTCATTCCCCACACCCTGCATTCTGGTTCCTCTTTTCTCCCACCTTCTGTAGAAAACCCCCTTTCCCTCCTATTTATTGTTGAAGTTTTATATATTTTTACTTCCAAATCGGGTTGAGTATTTATTGGGGGTTTGGGCTCAGGGGTAACAAGCTTAAACCACATACAAGGTAAGAGGTGAGGCAGTAACTAGCTTAAACCACATACAAGGTAAGAGGTGAGGCAGCTGGCACCAGCACTATTCCTGCATGTGGCTTCTCCTCAGGCCTCACTCATGACCATTTGCTTTAGGCGTTTTGTACATGTTAGCTTGTCCTCAGTATTCACCTTGTGCAACGCATGAGTTATGAATAAATACACAGTACAGCAATTATTCTGCTATCATGGGGGTTCAGAGCCACATAATGAAAGAGCTGAGGATCATGCGACCATAAATTCTATTAACTCGCAATCAGTATTATTTAAAATACTTAAAAATAAAAGATCTGCCCTATTATTCACAGGAACTGTATCCTAGATGTCACCCTCTGTCTTCCTTCTCAGCAGCAAGTCGTAACACTTTATTTTCAGGATAGAAGGGAATAATAAAGCAGCCTTTTTAATAAGGTTATTTTATCATTGTATCGTGGGTTGTATCATGAGGCTCTCAGCAGTGACTTGTTTTATGGCTAACCTTACTGAAAGTCGCTGTTTCAAATGGTAGCATGAATTACAGCAGCACTGAGAACAAAGTGCACTGAGGATGGTTAAAAAAAAACCCCACCAAATCCTGTCATATAAAATATTTCTTGAAAAGAATTTATTGACATTGTGTGTCTTCTCTCAGGGAAATAAAGGGAGAAGTCTGGATACAAAAATAATTAAGCAAAGCATGCAAGCGATTGTGCAATCTTAGTCTTGTGTGTTGGTGCTCATTTGCTATTCAGCTGAAAGAGGTTGGAAAGTTTGACAAAGATAGTTTATAGTGATGAACTTTAAAGTCCCAGCCTTTGCTGAGGTTTCCCTTGTGAACAGCAGCTGAATGAGAATTTACCACCTGAAGGAGATTTTTCCACCTGAAAATTCCACCTGCATGTAGTTTTTAGGGCATTCTGCACGTAAACTTTTTGAATGGATGATTTGTGGAAATAGTGTCAGTAAATCCAGCATCAAACTTCTTCCCTGTGAATCGTAGAATCACAGAATGTCAGGGGCTGGAAGGGACCTCGAAAGATCATCTGGTCCAGCCCCCTTGCCTGGGCAGGATCCCATAGAGCAGATCACACTGGAATGCATCCAGACAGTTCTCGAATACCTCCAGAGAGGGAGACTCCACGACCCCTCTGGGCAGCCTGTCCCAGTGCTCTGTCACCCTCACTTGGAGCCTCCTATGCCTCAGCTTCCACCCAGTGCCTTTTCCTGTCCCTGAGCATCACCCAGCAGCGCCTGGCTGCAGCCTGCTGCACTCAGCCTGCACATCTTTATAACCATGAAGGAGGCCCCCTTCAGCCTCCTCCTCTCCAAGCTAGCAAGCCCCAACTCCCTGAGGCCTTTGCCTGGGGTACCTGACTGCTCCCGTAGGGATTTGTGAAGGGTACAGTAGGAGCACCTTCTCCTGGCTGGCTGCTGTAGCTGGTGCAATCACCTGCCCTTCCTGCTGAACATAGACTCTTCAGGTTAACAGCAAAAGCTTTAGGTGAACTCAGCTGTTTTCCTATGTGTTCCTCAGGGTTTGCCAATTACCTTCCTCTGCTGGTTTGTAGCACGTTGTGCCACATCCAGGTTGATGGTTTGATTATGTATTATTCACATCGTTGGAGAAATTAACATTTGAAGCAGTTGAAGCTTTTCAGGATATTTTTCCCCAAATAACAATTTTGTCTTTTGAGTGCCAGCCAGATTCTCCATATGGCTAAAATGTACTACAACAGAAAGACAATTAGCATGGCTTAATAAACTTCATGCATGGGTTGCTATTGCAATATCAGAAAGAAAACAAATATAGCCACTAGTTCTCTTTGGAATAACTCTGTTAAATTACTGTTGTTTGAAATGAGCTTTTTTATGGCTTACAGCTGATATAATTTGCATTGTGATAGGTAAAGCAACCTTCCTTATGTTTATTGCCTTTGGATTTGACACAGGCCTGCTTGGGTCTTGCATAAATCTTCTCCCCTGGTGAGAGGGGAAAAGTAATAAATTGACTTTGGGCACAGACCAGAAAGCAATGGATCTGGGGGCATTTGGGGCTCTGCTCCAGACTGTACCACAAAACACAAATTTTGATTTTGTTTTGTTGGTTTTGTTTTTTTTTTTCCCCCAATTTGTTTTCCCTCTTTGTTTATTTGCTTTTCTTGGTTAAGTGGTAAGTTTTGGGAGGCAGACCTGGCTGGCCAGGCAGACCAACTTTCACTGTGTATTTCACCAAATGGATGGGAGTTGAAGCATACAAAGTTTCATTTAAACATAAGGAGGATTTTTTTCCCTGTTAGTGACAGAGCACTGGAACAGGCTGCCCAGGGGGGTTGTGGAGTCTCCCTCTCTGGAGATATTAAAAACCTGCCTGGATGTGTGATCTGCTATAGGGGATGCTGCTCTGGCAGGGAAGTTGAACTGGATGAGCTTTGGAGGCCTCTTCCAGCCCCTAATATTCTGTCATTTTGTGATTCTGTGCATAAGTGCATTCATGCTGATGAATTTGATCTGTTGGTAGAGGATACTGACAAGCATGCTGCTAACTTCTTCTGGTTTAATATGAGTTTGGTATGTTTAACATTAAGGAAAAAATATATCCTGAGCCTTGCATAGTGAAGTTTGATGCTTAAATGCCTGTGAAAGCTTGCATTATTGTGGGAGAGAGAATGCATTTCTTAGAGCTAAATATCTGTGTCTGTGTGTGACTTGCAGGGCTCAGCATATTATGCTGTGTTGTGGCTGTAAAGCTACTGTGAGAGTCAGTGATAAACTACTGGCTGGAGATCAGTGACTCCCTGGTTATGCCCTGCCCGTGATAACAGTGTTCAGCTCACAATCTGAGAGGAAAATCTGCTCTGCCTGCTGTAGTTAGCTTCTGGGACAATGCTGAGTGTAAAGTCACACAGAAGGAGATTCTGCTCCTACTGCAGAGCTGCTTGTGCTGGATCTGTCACTCCTAAACCACCGTTTAGCATTTGGCACTGAAGGAGGCTGAGCCTGGGTTTGTTTCCCCTCAAGAAATGGTAAACTGATCAATTCCTGAGCTGTCAGACTGAGCACAGCCAAAAGCAGGGCTGGGAAGAGTCTGGCAGTTGTCATTTGAAATCCCCTGGTTGTACCATTGCCTTGTTTAACACATCTCTATTGCCTTGTGCAGATGTCAGCTTGTTGCTGCTGCAGCCTGTCTTTGCAAGTTCTCATAAATGAGAGTGCCTATGAAAAATTACTTTTATGGGGCACTGATCTGGAAGCCTTTGATGTTTTAATTAACTCTTAGGGGTTATGGTCAGAACAGTTTGCACAGCTATGCTGTAGTCTGACCTGAATCTCTCTGGATTCAGAACACATCCATCCTAATGCCCTCAGAGCTCATGAGTGAGTTCAGATTACCAGCGTGCATAGGATGAACATTTCTATTATCCCATCATCATTATCATCACCATTGTAGTCCTAGCAGAGTGGCAGTCTGCCTCTAATTAGTATTGATCGTGCAGGATGGCAAGAGTAGTCAGGAAGGTGTTACATAAGGAGGGCAAGCCCAAGCCTATCACACTCTTGCTGCTGCCAGTCTGTGGATGAGAGCTATTTGTGTTTAGGTAAATGCTGCTAGTAAGCAGTGTCCCCTGGGAATACCTTTTTTCCCAGCACACTGTGCTTAGGAGTTCACCATTCAGCTCTGGCCAGGTGTGAGTGTCCAAGCTGCCACCTCAGCCATGGGCTTAGCAGGAGTATTTCTCTGCAGATTTATGTTATATAGAGAAAGATACTCCAGATAGGAAAATCCCCTCAGTAAATACTGTGAGTATGTCTAAAAGGTTTCTTGCCTCACCAGCGTCTCCCAGGCTGGGTGTCTTGGATAGGAGATGCACTTTTCCATGCTGTGCCTCTACTGCTGTGAGACATCTTGTAGCTTTCCCCTCCAATATTTGTATTCCTCTGCCTCATGATGGATTTTGTGGACGCACTCCTGCTGCCAATGTTGATTAAGAGAAATAACAGTGGCAAAATATTTTCTTTTCCTGCAGCACAGTGTAGCAAATGTGACCACCAGATCTAGAGTGTCTGTGCTGAACTCCTTGCCCCTCTGCAGCTGACCCTAGTCTCTTGGGAGTACTGCTTTGGCACAGGAAAAGGGAATTTGCCACATGGGTAAACCTGTACAGGGCTCTCAAGCTGTCTCTGGGGCCTCAGCCTTGGTGAATGCTTTAGGGATGTCAGGAGGGTGAGAGTGAAAACCCATCTGGCTTCATGCAAAAGCAGAGGGGAAGCAGAGCTGTGGGTACAAGAGATCCAGCTGGTAGAGCTATTGGTGGCAGCAGTGTAGCACTGCAGTCCTTGTGACAATGTTGTGGTGAAATCTTCCTTTGCCTCCTTGATATCCTTCTGCAGAAGGCACTGAGTCAGCAGTGATACAAAATGAAGCAAAGAGTGGTCAAGTGTGTGTTGATTGCCTCTGCAAGCCACAGAGCTGCTCAATTGGAAACGGCCGAGGTGAGTGGCATGCCTGAACACAGTGCAGAAATGATTGCATGGGAAGCTCAGTGCTGCTGTGTCAGAGTGTGCAGACATTCATATTAGCACATGCATCTATCGTTAAGTGCTTTACTCCTGCCAAAAGTCCTCGCTCATGGAGACACTTTCACTGAAGGCCATTGGGTGATGGACATGACCAAGGGCTGCAGGAGCTCTCCTAACAGCCTGATTTACAGCAGTAGTTAATTCCTAATTTCTGCACACTGGGGAAAAACCCAACACAAACTGCCTCAGTTGTTTTGGAGAGGCTTTCCCACTGCAGGGTTCTTAACTTCAAAAGGACTGAATGAAACTGCAGAGCTTTTCCTCAGCTGCTAATTGTCTGTGTCTGCTTACTATTATCAACAATATTAGTGAGGTAATTGTCAGGGACTGAATCCATCCCTGCCTCATGAGCTGCTGCTTTACAGAGTCTCAGTCCAGACTTCTGGCATGGATCCTAACTATGGGGCTGGCTCCCCTGTTACGTGTTAGTGCAGGCTGAAGTAGTTGGAAAAGTGATGGGAGAGCAAAGCATGTTCTGAGTTCAGGTATCTCTGGAATTTTTAGATGCCCAAGGCCACAAAAGATTTTATCCCTGGGGTTTTAGTGCAGTTGTATGGGACCCAGCCAGTCCCTTGCAGTTAGAGTTGAGAACCTGGTGGGCCCAGAGCAGCTGTGCACCTCTGGCTTGGCAGAGCATAGTCTTTCATAGTATAGAGTTGTATTGTTCTGTGAAGTACTGACCCGTTCAGAGCCATGCACAGATCTGCTAGAGGTGGCTCCTCCTAGTGCACCCTGCAGTGGGAGCAGCCCTAGTGTAGCACGTAGGCTTCTTGCAAGCCTGTATTCAGGCTTGCTTGAGAGTCTGCATCATCTGCCTTACCACTTCTGTCTGTCAGGGCTTTCAGCAGATGCTAGTCTGGAGAAAGGTAAATCTCTTGCCTGCACCCCTAGAGGAAAGCTGAGACCCTTCTGGAGCTGCAACGGAGACGGAATCCCTGGAGCACCCTGTCCAGCTGGTTGTGGTGGGATTGTTCTGCCCCTGCTCAGTGCCAAGGTAGTTGTGCTTTTGGCTTTCTGGGCGACTTCAGGCAGATTGCTTGATCTTAATAACCCTTTTCTGAATGGGCTCAGCTAAGTTCTGCCTTATCTTGCTGGGATGTGGAGGAGAAACTGCTCAATGAGAGCAGCCTTTTGTCTCCTCTTTGTAAAACCTGAAGCCAGTCAATGTGGGAACTTTGAGGGAGTACCTTATGACTGGGTCTGTCTGGTTAGGGTATGTGGCAACCCCACTGGGATCCACAGACATGGCAAGGCCAGAGCACCAGGCTGAAAGCCCTTCTTGGGGACCATGTACAGCAGCTAGGAGAGGCGAGGGAGAATGGCAAATAGCTGGGAGAGGCGAGGGAGAATGGCAAATGTGGCCTAAAGGAGACACAACCAAACTTAGAGAGCAGGTGAGAGAACCAGCTCCTGGTGTCCTTTCCTTGCACCTGGGCTGAAGAGGCAGGTGAATGCAGAGGTAGAGCACAAGCACTTGACAACAACATCTCACTTGTATATGTCCAGCAGGTCGATGAAATGCCTAATTAAGGTTTGCAGCTATTCCTAACTGCATGTGAATTTCTGTTATTTCCTGGGTGAGCAGGACAGAGCTCTTACACTGCAGCTTTATGTCTCTCTTGGAAAACAGTGAAATGTGCTGGATTGCAAAGTGGGTTCTTTGCTTGTGAAGTGCCTTTTTGTTATCCAAAGTGGTTCCAATGACGAATACAATAGCCCACTGTCACGGACAACCTTGTTTTCTTTCTATTTCCCTATTCTTTTACATTCTCTTTTCCAACAAACTCTAAGCTCACAAAAACTTTGGAACAGCAGAGGCTGATGGTGCCTACAGCTCAGTTAAGAGCTGCAAAGAAAGGGTTTGCATATTGCAGCAATTCCCTTCTCCTCCTGTGGCTGATGGATCCTGAGGCTGTGGGTGATGCTGTCAGTGCCGAGTGATGGGGCAAGGATGATTTTCTGGTGTCTTGTAGAGGACTGTTGTCTCCTGTTGGCATCAGTGGTTGAGCAGATACCTGCCTTCAGTCCTGAGTATGGCATTTTGAACTGGACCTTTACAGCCATATTCCAAATTACAGCAGTGGAGCACAAGCGGGTGCTAATGCTCATCAGCTGAGACGTAGCAGCTGACCACCTGTGTCCTTCCAGCTGACTGCAGGTACTCACTCTGCTGAATTCATATAAACCTTGGGTTGCAAAGACTCTCACAAAGTTGCAAAGACACAGGTTAAGACTTGAGAGAGAAGGGTTCACCATTTCCCCATAAGGCTTTCACAGTCACAGGCCTCATCTGCACTATTTCTGTGCCTTCTCTTACTTCAGTACTGGTGCTGAGTGTAGGTTGTGGATCAATGTGAACAGAAACACTCATGCCAATTAAATCTCCCACTGGAGAGAAAGGATGTTGGCAGTTTCCCCCAAAGAATGTTGCTCTCTGTTTTCATGGTTTTTTAGTGCTGCTAATTTCCCCATGATGAGTCATTGACAGCATTTCTAGAGGTAAGACAGGGATTTTCATGCCTTAAATATAGTCTCATGTCAACACACATGGAGCAGCCACAGGAGCTGCTTGCTGAGCTAGGCATTAAAACTCAGAGCTGCTCCCAGCTTCTCCTGACTGAGCACTTTACAGACATCAGGAAAAGAGTTGGCACACCTAGCCTGAGACCACAAGATCAGAGATCACAACGTGTTGGGGTAAATCCCAAGTGCAGATTAATGTGGGCTGAAGAAGAGAGGATGGGAGGAGCTGGGCAGAGAAGGGTGCTGCTTTACGCCAGCTGTGGCAGTGCTGGGCAGGTCCTAGAGCACTAGTTGAGCTCTGCTGACCTGTTGGGATGTTTCAGGTGTTTATACAGATCCTTTACCTCCTGACCTGGCTCTCAGGCTCCTGTGCTTTCTGCCTGTGTTCTTTCCCCTCAGCTGTGAAAGTAGAAGTCACCCCCAGATGGGCCTTGGGAGTTGATGTGTTCCCCCATGCCTCCTTTTCAAGCTCACTTTGCAGACTTTCCCTGGTCCACTGGGTCCAGAGACCTTCCCCAGAGTGTAGTTAGAGTGCCTTCGGCAGGGGTGTGTGGCCAGGCAGCCAGGAGCTTCAGGCAAAGCAGCCCCAAACCCTTCCCACTGCAATCAAGTTCCTGGGCTCTGAAAGCAGGGCAGCCTGTGTCTGTGAGCTTTGTGCTGCTTGGATGGGTGCTGGGCTGCCTCTTTGGGCATCTCGGTTGCCTCCCAAATGTGTGACTAGCTAAAGTTCTAGCTTAAGATATTAATAACTGCGAGGGAAGGTTTATAAAACCCAAAGCAGGCCACAGGAGTACAATGCGGATCCGAGATGCTTCCATGGCGGCTGAACGTCTCCTCAATTGATATGCAAATTCCACCTGGCTAATTGGCTTTCTCAGCTGTCTGCAAAGAGAGCATGTATAATTTATAAAGGACTGGATATGTCTGCCCTCAGAACATAATAGCTGATAACATTGAATATTCATGAATTCCACCAACTAATAGGGAGATAAGACCATAAGTAGTTTTGACACATCGGAGTGAACCACCACAATCTGCTTTTATTTGAACTGCAATATTCTATGGCGCTTTGGATCTTCAGAAAACATTTAGTTCTCTTTTAATCCAGAGTGTTTAAAGAGTTTTTAGATACCAACTTGAAGTGGCCTGTAACAATTAAAAGACACGTTGTGGGTGTGTGGTGGGTGCCCTAGACTCAGATTTATCTTGCCAAGGCAGAAAAACATTACAGGTTTTCCTAACGGCACTGGGTGTAACTTTATCTTTCCCCATCAGGCTTGCAGCTCCGTTTTACTGAAGCATGCTAGAAAATGGATGTTTTGGGAGGAATAAACAAAGTGGGTGACTGAAATGATTTCGATTATGCAGAATAACATTTATTTAAAGTTGAGATCTTAAGTCCTGGTGTGCAGAACGGATGCTGAAAAGATACACAAAACTGCAAATGTGCTGGCTGGAAATTACCTCAAGTTTTTCCAGCCTATGAGTTTGGAAAACTCCTGTTGGCATCTACACCATTGATTGTATTCAGATTTTAAACTAAAATCCAGAAGTCAGAGGGAACGATAGCAGCTGGTCTGTACCGACAGTGAATGCTGCAGCATTGACAGAGCTGTTAGGTTCTGAGACCGCAGATTTGGAGCACCTGCAATTTCATTAGGACTAGAGGCTGCTTCTTAACTCGAGGATGGAGTCTTTGGCCAGCCCAACAGCTGCATCTGCTGATGTCATTAGGGAGGCATTTGGTGCAGCTCACAAGAAGCTACCAACAGCACAAACCACAAACGGAGTGGTCAGTAAAGAAGGGAATGGGGATTTAAAACAGCATAAAGCTGTTTGTCTTTGGAAAGCTGGCTGTGCTAAGGGAGAGCTTCATACATGCCCAGGCTTTGAGCCTCTGCTGCCTGATACATTGGGATACTACATTCATGCTATGGATGGGAATCAGGCAAGGGTTCTACCTTGAATCAGGAATATGTAAAAGGGAAGACTGATTTTTTTTTTTTTTTTTTTTTTTTTTTTTTGTTTTGTTTTTTTTTTTTAGGTGAGTTTTGTATCTCAGAACAGCCTCAGATGTTTTTTTTATCTATCTCCCTTGGCTCTTATATTAATCCTGTTCAAAGCCAGTGGTGGCTGGACCCAGTCCTCACCAACAAGGAGGGGCTGGTGAGTGAAGTGTAGCTGAAGGGTAGCCTTGGCTGAAGCCACCATGAAATGGTAGAGTTTAAGGTCCTCAAGGCATCAAGG
>VWZI01002006.1:0-10184 GCA_013396835.1 Psilopogon haemacephalus
TGATTTTCAAATCAAAACTGATCTCTATCCATTTGAACTCTAACTACCTAATTTTGTCTCGCGTTCCAGATAACACGGAGTAAATGCAATTTGTCACCCTAAACGCATTAGTATTTAATCATATGAAAGTTTTGGGTTATCTGGAGAGAACATTTATAGCGGTTTTAATACGAGGGATCCAGTCTTGACAGAAGTGATGAAACAGATTTATCACCCTTGACAAATGGTATATTGCAGGAGCCTCCTTCCCCTTGCCTGCTCGCGCCAGGGAGATTAACCAGCGGGCACAACTGCAACCCCACCTGTGATCCTCAGCTCCTTTGGGCTGCTGTTGCGGCACCTCTGAGGTGCCTCCTGGTGGGGGATGGAGAAGGAGAAATTCTAGGAACGACTGAAACCTGTAGGCCTTTTAAATCAGACTAAGGAGGGTTTTATTAGAGCGCCCGGCAAATCAATCTAAATCCGAGGATAATAAAGCCCTAATCAGGTGGCAGGGAAAAAAAGAAGAAAGAAACATAATAGGTTGTCATGCATGAGGAAAAATAGGCAATCATGGAATGTTTTCTTTAATTAGGCTGTGCAAAGTGGAAGGACTGAGTAGGAACTGGCAAGACATTCATCATGAGCAAGGTGGGAAATTATTTAGATTACTGAGGAAGGAAAATCGAGTGTGAAATACTAAGATTTGACCGGACAGAAAATTAAAACTCTTTTTTTTTTTTCTTTTTTTTTTCTTTTTTTCTTTTTTTGCTACTTCTGTCACTTCCTTTAGGCAACTTACTGGCAGGTGTAGCTGTTTGGAACTGTGTGAATCCAGACGTGTCTGTACCGTTGAAGACCTCGCGCAACACACTCTAACTTCTACAGGGCATTGGTGGGTGCAGATTCTGCCTCTGCTTCACAGAACCACAGAAACCCAGGGGCTGGAAGGGACCTCAAAAGCTCATCCAGTTCAATTGTAGAGAGTTAACCCTCCTAGGGGCTAGCCTGAACTCGATCCTGACTCCTCCCTGGGGGTGATCTGACCTGCCCCCAGGTGTAGAGTTGGAAAGGGTTAAGCCTACCTGGAGTCTTATCCTGACTCCTCTCTGGGGGTGATCTGACCTGTCCCCAGGTGTAGAGTTGGAAAGGGTTAAGCCTACCTGGAGTCTTATCCTGACTCCTCCCTGGGGGTGGTCTGACCTGTCCCCAGCTGTAGAGTTGGAAAGGGTTAAGCCTACCTGGAGTCTTATCCTGACTCCTCCCTGGGGGTGGTCTGACCTGNAGAGTTGGAAAGGGTTAAGCCTACCTGGAGTCTTATCCTGACTCCTCCCTGGGAGTGGTCTGACCTGCCCCCATGTGTCATGTTTAGCCCCCTCCCACTTCCTGCCAAGGGCTGCTATAAAAGAGGGGGACATTTTATCTTCTCTCTCTCTTTCTGGTCCTCCCTGCCTGACCAACTCCTTGCTGCCTTGCTGCTGCACACCACGTGCTCCCCAGCAAACATGTGGAGCAATACCATCATTTTGCCTTTGGAACTCTGACTAACTGCATTTCACCATCAAAATCCTGCATCCTGCTTCCTCCACCATCAAATCACCAATTCCAGCATTTGGACTCAACTCCCTCCCATGGGTTTTATTCTGTTGTGCATTTTGCTGCCTTTTTTTTCCTTTATCCCCCAATACCTCTTGTTTTCCCTACCTTGTATTTTTGGTTCCCTTTTGCCCTCGTTTTCTGTACCTCCCCTTACCTCCTATTTATTGTTAAAGTTTATATCTTTTTACTTCCAACTCAAATCAAGTATTTATTGGGCTTTTTGAGCTCAAGGGGGCTAACCTAAACCCAATACAAGTGTTTTAGCCCACTTCCTGCCTTGAGACCCTACGAAATCCAAGGAAATTCCTGTTTCTTTCTCTTTGGCCCACTCCCAATTCCTGCCTTGAGACCCTATGAAATCCAAGGAAATTCCTGTTTCTTTCTCTTTGGCTCCATGCTCCCCACCTCCCCAGCCAGCATTCTGCTTCTATGCTGATCCTGCTTTTGCCAGGTGTCTCCAGCAAAATATGTTATGGGGAGCAATCACCTCTGGAATCTTTCTTCATCCACCATCTCAGTGGCATTGGATAGGGCTGGGTGATAGTCATGGGACTGAATGATCTTAAAAGTCTCTTCCAACCTGGCTTACTCCACTCCACTCCATTTCCTGCATCATACAATCATAGAATCAGACAGAGTTGGAAGGGACCACAAGGATCAGCCAGTTCCAACTCCCCTGCCATGGGCAGGGACACCCTACCCTAGAGCAGGCTGCCCACAGCCTCTGCCAGCCTTGCCTTAAACACCTCCAGGGATGGGGCCCCAAACACCTCCCTGGGCAACCCATTCCAGCCTCTCACCACTCTCATGATCAAAAACTTCTTCCTCACATCCAATCTGAATCTCTCCACCTCCAGCTTTGCTCCATTCCCCCTACTCCTGTCACTACCTGAGAGCCTAAAAAGTCCCTCCTCAGCTTTTTTGTTGCTCACTTCAGACACTGGAAGGCCACAAGGAGGTCACCTGGGAGCCTCCTCTTCTCCAGCCTGCACAGCCCCAACTCTTTCAGTCTGTGCTCACAGCAGAGGTGCTGCAGCTCTCTGAGCATCCTCGTGGCCCTTCTCTGGCCACGATCCAGAACCTCCACATCTCTCCTGTCCCAGGGGCTCCAGAACTGGATGCAGTACTCCAGGTGGGGCCTCAGCAGAGCAGATTAGAGGGGGAGAATCACCTCCCTGGCCCTGCTGCCCACATTGCTCCTGCTGCAGCCCAGGCTCTGCTTGGCTTTCTGGGCTGCAAGTGCATGTTCCTTTATCCTGCATCCTCCATGATCCTGCATCCACCACTTTCTTCATCCAAACTGGTTGTATATGTATTTTGTTTCTCCCCTCACCTAAAACACCTCTTTTGTAACTCCCCTCACCTAAAACACCTCTTATTCATTGTTAATTTTTTTTTTTTTAACTTCCAAATCAAACCAAGGTTATTCTTAGGGCTCAGGCAAGCTAGCTAAAACCAGTACACCAACCGCTCCCCACCCCTGCCAGAGCAGGATCACCTAGAGCAAATCACACCACAACACTTTCAGGTGGGTTTTGAACACCTCCAGAGAGGGAGACTCCACAACCCATTTCCCAAAGGGACAGAACAGAAATCCTTGGACAAAGAGGTTCAACTGGAAAAATCTCGTGGATTCCAGTGCTGCTTTTAAAATGCAGTGGTTACTTCTGCCATCCCAGGTCATTAGTGCATTGCCCTGTGTTGAAGGCTACTTTAGAAATTACAAATACCACCAATACCAATCACTGGGGAGATCAATAAATATTCCAAAGTTAAGGCCACTATCTTAGTATATTAGATAATTATTATCCTCATTATTGCTACCATTCATAAATTATTTCTGAGCCGTCCAATGCTGAATTTTACTCTCTCGTGGAAAAAAAAAAAAAAAAAAATATTGGCAGGCCTAGGATGAGCTTATAAATGTTGTCAGAAAATAAATAAACAATAGCCCAGAGCCTTTTAGAGGCCACCTAATTAAGCAAACAATAATGCATTCTAATTTTGGTCAGCAGTTTTAATAGTCCACCCTAAAGACTTAGGCACACACAGAGGGCTTCTGAGTTCTTCCCAGCTGGGATAACCTTCCACTGTCAGACTGAGAAGTGTTCTCTCTGTCTTCTCTCTTAGAATCACAGAATCAGTCAGGGTTGGAAAGGACCAAAAGGATCAGGCAGTTCCAACCCCCCTGCCATGCCCAGGGACACCCTACCCTAGAGCAGGCTGCCCACAGCCTCTGCCAGCCTGGCCAAAAACACCTCCAGGGATCTGGCCCCAAACACCTCCCTGCAGGGGCAACCCATTCCAGCCTCTCACCCCTCTCATGCTCAAAAACTTCCTCCTCACATCCAGTCTGAATCTCCCCACCTCCAGCTTTGCTCCATTCCCCTTAGTCCTGTCACTACCTGATAGCCTCAAAAGTCCCTCCTCAGCTTTTTTGTAGCTCCTTTCAAATCCTGGAAGGCCACAAGAAGGTCACCTGGGAGCCTCCTTTTCTCCAAACTGAACAGCCCCAACTCTTTCAGGCTGTGCTCACAGCAGAGGTGTTGCAGCCCTCTGAGCATCCTCATGGCCCTTCTCTGGACACACTCCAGCATCTCCACATCCCTCTTGTCCCAGGGGCTCCAGCACTGGATGCAGTACTCCAAGTGGGGTCTCAGCAGAGCAGAGTAGAGAGGGAGAATCACCTCCCTGGCCCTGCTGGCCACACCCATACCTCTTGTTTCATCAAGTTGGGGTACACCAGTGACTGGTTTGGGATTCCATAATTATAAATATTGTCCAAACAGAGTTGTTGGTTTGGTCCTTTTTTCATTATTGTCTAATGATGAAGGGAGATCCTGGCTCATGGCACTCCCTTCTCTCACCGTCACACTCAGTAGAGGCTTCCACGCCATGAAGGAAGAGAAAGTTTCTGAACCCCTTTAATGCTAGCCTCAAGAACAAAAGCTGCCTCCTCGTAAAATTAATGTAACAGCAGGAATCACAGAATCACAGCAACATGCAAGTTGGCAAAGCCCCTCAGTATCACCAAGCCCAACATACAACCCTGCTCTACAAGATTCACCATAACCTTAAGCACCACATCCAAACCACCCTTAAACACATCCAAGGTTGGTGGCTCAACCACCACCCTGGGCAGCTCATTCCTTTCAGAAGTACAAAAAAATGGGTGTGAGAAGTCATTCAGCAATAACCCAGAGGGCACAGGGGGCTCCTTAAGCTATAGACCCAAGCACCACATCCAAACAACCCTTAAACACATCCAAGGTTGGTGGCTCAACCACCACCCTGGGCAGCTCATTCCTTTCAGAAGTACAAAAAAACGGGTGTGAGAAGTCATTCAGCAATAAGCCAGAGAGCACAGGGGGTTCCTTAAACCATAGTCCCGAGCACCACATGCAAACCAGCCTTGAACACATCCAAGGTTGGTGACTCCACCACCTTCCTGTGCAACTCATTCCAAGGCCTGACCACTCTCTCCATGAAAAACTTTTTCCTAATGCCCAATCTAAACCTCCCCAGCCTCAGCTTGAGGCCATTCCCCCTTGTCCTGTCTCAAATTACTTTTGAGAAGAGCCCAGCAGCAGCCTCTCCACGGTGTCCCTTCAGGTACCTGTAGACAGCAATGAGGTCTCCCCTGAACCTCCTCTTCCTCAAACTAACCATCCCCATCTCCCTCAGTCATTCCTGAAAAGATTTATTCCCTACACCCTTCACTTGCTTATTTTTGGTTTAATTTGGAATTTGGCAGCAGCCTCTCCACAATGTCCCTTCGGGTAGCTTTAGACAGCAATGAGGTCTCCCCTCAGTCTCCTCCTTTCCAAAGTAACCATTCCCAGCTCCCTCAATCACTCCTCAAAAGATTTATTCCATAGGCCCTGTACTTCACTTACTTATTTTTGATTTAATTTGGAATTTGGCAGCAGCCTCTCCATGATGTCCCTTCAGGTACTTGTAGAGAGCAATCCTTCAACTGACTCTTCAAACATCTTCTAGGCAGAGTTTTGGCTTCTTCATAATTGCATCCAATTGCAACTTCCTCAACTGACATCTCACTCTTTCATTATAAAAATTGCAGCTGAAGAGTATCCAGGAAGGAATTATATGCTCCAGATATTTCCTTGATGTAAATGATACTTGCCCCACTCCATCAGTGCAACCCTCCTGCACATGTGCAGGAAGTGTAAAACAGTCATAACTCTTGAGAATTTCAGAACAAAATACAAAGGTAACTGAATCTGACTTCATAGAAGAATACAATCAAGAGACCTCCAAGATCATCCAGTCCAACCTAGCACCCAGCCATAGTCCAAAAACTAGACCATGGCACTAAGTGCCCCATCCAGTCCTTTCCTGAACACCTCCAGGGTTGATGACTCCACCACATCCCTGGGCAGCCTATTCCAATGCCAATCACTCTCTCTGCCAACAACTTCCTCCTAACATCCAGCCTGAACCTCCACTGCACAACTTGAGACTGTGTCCCCTCCTGTTGCTGGTTGCCTAGGAGAAGAGTCCAACCCCACCTGGCTACAACCTCCCTTCAGACAGTTGTAGAGAGCAATAAGGTCTGCCCTGAGCCTCCTCTTCTCCAAGCTGCACACCCCCAGCTCCCCCAGCCTCTCCTCACAAGGCTGTGCTCCAGACCCCTCACCAGCTTCATTGCCCTTCTCTGGACACCTTCCAGTACCTCAACATCTCTCTTGGATTGAGCGGACCAGAACTGGACACAATACTTAAGATGTGGCCTGACCAGTGCCAAGTACAGAAGGATAACCTCCCTTGTCCTGCTGGCCATACTATTCCTGATACAGGCACTTCCAAGCTCTCCGTTGCTAAATGAAGAATTTCCCTAACATTTTTTTTAGTTGGTAAAGTAGGAGGCAGAATTAATCAAGCTACACCCAGGACCAACCTTATCCTGTTTGCTCAGTGGGGCAGAGCTTCCATTTTCAGACAATGGCATTAGAAATATTTGGGCACTTCTATAAATAAATACGGATATAGAACCATGGAATGGTTTAAGTTGGAAGGGAGCTCAAAGCTCATCCAGTTCCAACCCCCCTGTGCCATAGGCAGGGACACCTCCCACTAGAACAGATCACAGAATCATAAAATGATTTAGGTTGGAAGGCAGCTCAAAGCTCATCCAGTTCCAGCCCTCCTGTGCCATAGGCAGGGACACCTCCCACTAGAACAGGTTGCCCAAGGCCTCATCCAGCCTGGCAAGAATAGGTAAGCTTCACCATCATTTTCTCCCTGTGAACTGGCTGTGAGAGTCTGAAGGCTCTCCCTTGTTTGAATCAAGCAAGATAAGGCTTTCTCAGTCTCCTTCTCTCAAACTCAATGTTCCTGGCTGAACGTTTAAGGGATTGGAATTATCAGAGATACAGAACCTTTGCTGATGCTCTGGGATAAAAATGGTGATCATCTTCTCCCTGTGAACTGGCTGTGAGGGTCTGAAGGCTCTCCCTTATTTGAATCAAGCAAGATAAGGATTGCCCACTCTCCTTCCCCCAAACTCAATGTTCCTGGCTGAACGTTTAAGGGATTGGAATTATCAGAGATACAGAACCTTTGCTGATGCTCTGGGATAAAAATGGTGATCATCTTCTCCCTGTGAACTGGCTGTGAGGGTCTGAAGGCTCTCCCTTATTTGAATCAAGCAAGATAAGGATTGCCCACTCTCCTTCCCCCAAACTCAATGTTCCTGGCTGAACGTTTAGGGGATTGGAATTATCAGAGGTACAGCACCTTTGCTGATGTTCTGGGATGGAAATGCTGATCATCTTCTCCCTGTGAACTGGCCCGACCCTGAGATATGGCACTCCAGGCTGCCTTCTGGGGCTGCTTTGCTGAGTGAGGGCACAAGGATCCACATGTATTTAAGCGCTCCAGAGCGTCCAGCAGAAGAGCTGCCACCCCCAAGCCCACCATTCCAATCTAAAAAGCCTCATGCCCATGTCCACGTTTGCAACAGCAGTACAAAACGGGGCTGCAAAATGGGGCTGCTTCCTTTTCTCTCTGTTGTCTCAAGAGAAAATGCTTCACAGAAGTCTTTTCCACATCCAGAATAAGTAAGTCTCACAATGATTTTCTCCCTGTGAACTGGCTGTGAGAGCCTGAAAGCTCTCCCTTGTTTGAATCAAGCAAGATAAGGATTGCCCAGTCCCTGTCCCCCAAACACAGACAATGTTCCTGGCTGGATGTTTAAGGGATTGGAATTATCAGAGGTACAGCACCTTTGCTGATGCTCTGGGATGGAAATGCTGATCATCTTCTTCCTGTGAACTGGCCCGACCCTGAGATGTGGCACTCCAGGCTGCCTCCTGGGGCTTCTTGGCTAAGTGAGGGTGCAAGGATCCACATGTATTTCAGTGCTCCAGAGTGCCCAGCAGAAAAGCTGCCACCCCAAGCCCACCACTCCAAGCCAAAAAGCTTCACATCCATGTCCACGTTTGCACCAGGAGTGCAAAACAGGGCTGCAAAATGGGGCTGCTTCCTTTTCTCTCTGTGGTCTCAAGAAAAAATGCTTCACAGAAGACTTCTCTACATCCAGAATAAGTAAGTCTCACAATGATTTTCTTCCTGTGAACTGGCTGTGAGAGCCTGAAAGCTCTCCCTTGTTTGAATCAAGCAAGATAAGGATTGCCCAGTCCCTGTCCCCCAAACACAGACAGTGTTCCTGGCTGGATGTTTAAGGGATTGGAATTATCAGAGATACAGCACCTTTGCTGATGCTCTGGGATGGAAATGCTGATCATCTTCTCCCTGTGAACTGGCTGTGAGAGTCTGAAGGATCTCCCTTGTTTGAATCAAGCAAGATAAGGATTACCGAGTCTCCTTCCCCCAAACTCAATGTTCCTAGCTGAACCTTTAAGGGATGCAAATTATCAGAGGTACAGCACCTTTGCTGATGCTCTGGGATGAAAATGGTGATCATCTTCTCCCTGTGAACTGGCCCGACCCTGAGATGTGGCACTCCAGACTGCCTTCTGGGGCTGCTTGACTGAGCGAGTTTAAGGGATTGGAATTATCAGAGATACAGCACCTCTGATGATGCTCTGGGATGGAAATGCTGATCATCTTCTCCCTGTGAACTGGCCCGACCCTGAGATGTGGCACTCCAGGCTGCCTTCTGGGGCTGCTTGGCTGAGTGAGGGCGCAAGGAGCTGCCTGTATTTAAGCGCTCCAGAGCACCCAGCAGAAGAGCTGCCACCCCCAAGCCCACCACTCCAAGCCAAAAATCCTCACATCCATGTCCACGTTTGCAACAGGAGTGCAAAACAGGGCTGCAAAATGGGGCTGCTCCCTTTTCTTTCTGTTGTCTCAAGAAAAAAATGCTTTGCAAAAGACTTTTTCACATCCAGAAAAAAAGTAAGCTTCACAGTGATTTTCTCCCTGTAAACTGGCTGTGAGAGTCTATTTCAATCAAAGATAAGGATTACCAAATCTGGATCACCCAAACTCAGACAATGTTCCCGGCTGAACGCTTAAGGGATGCAAATTATCAGTGATGCAGCACCTTTGCTGATGCTCTGGGATGAAAATGCTGATCATCTTCTCCCTGTGAACTGGCTGTGAGGGTTTGAAGCCTCTCTCTTGTTTCAATCAAGCAAAATAAGGATTGCCCAGTCCCTGTCCCCCAAACTCAATGTTCCTGGCTGAACGTTTAAGTGATGCAAATTATCAGAGGTACAGCACCTTTGCTGATGCTCTGGGATGAAAATGGTGATCATTTTCTCCCTGTGAACTGGCCCAGCCCTGAGATATGGCACTCCAGGCTGCCTTCTGGGGCTGCTTGGCTGAGCAAGGGCACAAGAAGCCACCTGCATTTAAGCAGAAGAGCTGCCACCCCCAAGCCCACCACTCCTGGCGAAGCACAACCCTGCAAATCTGGCGGAGCAGAAGTCGCTGCCTATGGCGGGGGGTCGGAACTGGCTGATCTCTAAGGTCTCTTCTAACCTAAACCATTCTATGATTCTAAATCCACTCGTCACACCAACTTTTTTGCTCTACCTTGTTGCAGGTGGCTTCCCCTCTGCCTATTATCCCTGCTAAGGGACTCGTGAAAATCAAACACAGGCCCCATCACGGCGCGGGCGACCCCGGGGGCTCCGCCACGGCAGCGGCGTAATGGCAATAAATCATTTCAACTTTAATCTATTGTTATTGATGAACGTACAATTATTTGTCATCTAATATGCTGAAAATGATGACCAAAGAAATGGATCANCAACCACCACCCATTTTATTATTTAATACTACTTCTTCTTTTTTTTTTTCCCCCCTCTTTTTTTTTTTTTTTTTTTTTTTTTTTTAAATCCCCCTCCACCACCTCCTTTTCCCTTCCTCCAAGTACGGCATTGATGGATTGTATCCCTAAGCTGTTATTACACTTCTAATGTACTCTTCTGCTATGACAGCACAGCTAGTTTTTTAATCATTCCATAGTAATCAACTTAAGACAACACAGCAAGACTCATAACTCATGTTCTTTTCATTTTTTGGCAGTGATGGGAAATGAAAATGTTTTGGGGTTTGTTTTTTTTTTTTTTTTTTTTTTTTTTTTTTTTTTTTTTTTTTATTTTTTTGGGAAAAAA
>VWZI01002008.1:5759-17546 GCA_013396835.1 Psilopogon haemacephalus
GGAGGATGGAGCTAGGCTCTTCTCAGTGATGCCCAATGACAGGACAAGGGTCAATGGGCGGAAGTTGAGGCAGAGGAAAAATTTTTGAATGTTGGAACAGGCTGCCCAAGGGGGTTGTTGAGTATCTATCTGTGGAGGTGTGCAAGAGCAGCCTGGATGCATTCTAGTGTGATCTGGTATAGGTGATCGTGTTCTGGCAGAGGGGTCGGACTGGATGATCTTTTGAGGTCTCTTTCACCCCCTAACGTTCTGTGATTTCAGCTGTAGTTCATAGATTTGGAATGAGTCTTCAATAATTAATTGATATGTAGGCTGATGAAGTGTTATAGATAATCAGGGTAGATGTCAGAAGTTAGCATTGGGCTAGTAGGAGGGAGTGCTTCATTAGGAATACAGTGCATTAGCTTGATATTTAACTAAGAAACAGTAAAATTGTATATGTTTGTGTTTTTCTCCCTTATGGACCTATCTACAGGCAAACGTCCTGCAGAAGACATGGAAGAAGAACAGGCCTTCAAAAGATCTCGGAATACAGATGAGATGGTTGAGTTACGCATCTTGCTTCAAAGCAAAGTACGCTTCAGTATCATGTTCCTGCTTATACCATTGTTTAAGAGTGGTAACAAACTGTATGATGTTATGTATGTTTAGAAAGAATATGTGCTTTATATATAATAAAGAAATATTAGGAATATTCGTAAGTGTGCATGAATTGTGGTAGAAGTGTATTGCAATAGTATTATCTTAAATTGTTTTCAATGATCTATGGGACTACATTTTAAAAAAATTGTTTAAAGCACTCATTTTTAAAAAGTCAGTAGAAACTATGAGCCACTTTCTTATGTTTGAGTGGAACATTATTGTTTCTGTGGGAATGTCTGTATTAGCCTTTAGAAAGTAAGCAGTTCAGAGAATGATCAGCTTATAATTGTAAATTAAATATGAGAGGCAAGATGATGACTTCCTCAGGATTTTAGTCTTCCTAGATTTAATAAATCTAGGAGGAAATATGGGAGTAATGTTTCAGGGATTGCAATTGCTTCACTGACTAGTATAAATTGTCACAGTAAAATTGCTATTTATTAATCTCCTTCAGTGTTTCCAGTTGTTACAGATGTTTGTGCTCTTTGAAGTAACTCAGACTTGTGTAGGGGCAGGGGAATGTTACCTTAACTCTGCATGGTATATCTGATGAATAGTCAAGTTACATGGAGTGCTGCAAAATGTTTGTGGCCCTGTTAGCATCACGTATGAACTGCATAGTGACAATAATTTTGCATGTAGTTCTTGGAGTAGCCTGCTAAAAATGTAGCTTTACAAATGCCCTTCTTGATTATCTGAGTTTATTCCTGTTGATTTTAGCCACTGCAGATTAGTGATTGTTTATATTTGCCCTTCAGATTGTACCCACCTGAGTGGTCAGTTGAGTTAGGTAGGTGTAAACCAAAGGTAGCATTTGAAATGACCAAATGTTTGGAGGGCAAGTAGTTTGCGAACTTAAAAAAAAAGTTGTCAAGAATTTTGTTAGTCTATTTGATCTGCATAGAATGCATGGAATCCCACAGAGTATTTTTTTCAGGTATACTCTTAACTATGAGATGGTTTGAACACGTGCAGAATTGTCTAGAAACTTAAATTTGAAATTGGAGTGATATTTTTGTTTCTTTCAAAATTTGGTAGTGAGAGCTGTTCTGACTTTGCTCCTTATAGTAAGAGCATGTTCATTTGTTTTGATTTAATTTGAACCTTTCAAAAGCAAAACAGACCTCGCCCCTGAATGCAGAAATAGATATGTTGTTCTTAGTCTAGAGTTAAATGTAGTTGGTGCTGTATTAGCATAACATGTCTGAAAACTATTTTCCAGAATGCTGGAGCAGTGATTGGGAAAGGTGGCAAAAATATTAAGGCACTTCGTACAGACGTGAGTATATATGAGTTTGAATTAATTAAACACCAATTCTTTTGGAGTACTACATTGAAAACTTGATTGTATACATGTATCGAAATGGATCAATTCAAATCTAGAAAACTAATTGTAAGCCATTGATAATGATTGTCAGAAGAGATAACTTGAGCTGGGTTTTAATTACTTATGTGAGACAAGAAGTTTGTATTTACCTTCTTTGCTTTTGAACAAGGTTCCTCTAAATTACACACTTCAAATTAATTAGTATCTTCAATTAGAAATATTGCAACAAAGCTTAAACCCCTTAACTGCCATTTCCCATGTGTGAATCAGCTATAGTGCTAGTGAAAGCTATCACAGATAATGATAGAGCCCAGTGATACAGAAATGATTTAACTACCTTTAAAAAAAAGGCATCCATAATGGTCTATCTGTTCTTACTTTTAACAGCTTGGACATAAAGCACAAAATCATTTGTATTGATTTAAATACAAGTATAGAACAGGAAAGAAACATTCTGTTACTTGGAAACACTTTTTTCATTGTTACTGCTTGTTTACTTAGAGTGGATTGACTCCTGTGATTAGACATGTTTGGTGTATTTATAAAACTTGACAGTGCTTTTTAAATTTCATTTGTTTACACTCCTTTACCTAGCATCAACTATTTCAGCAAATCTTTCAAGCAAGACTATTTAACACAATATTTGCCAATATATCATTACAGAACCAGTTCCATCAAAGTTCACAAACTATAGTAACTAGAATTGAGGATTGAGTTGAAGTGGTCAGGAATCATACACTTGCTAACTTTGGCAGCTAATATTTTTGTTTGCTTTAAGTAAGTGCATCACCTATGTCCAGATAATTTGATTGGTCTGGAATGCTAACTTTCCCAACTTGTCCAAGGTTTCAGTAATGTGGATCTCAGCAGTGTTCACGTCTACGTTCATGAGCCAACATGTTACTGAAACATGTTAAAAGTAAAAAGTAGTTTAGTTGGATGAAGTAACTCATTAAGATCCATACTGTTAAGCCACAGTTGATGTAGCAATCCATTATTGTGTTAGTTTTCAGAACAACTTAAGCTTGCTTCATTAACTGAGAGTAATGAGTATAGTTTGTATTAAATTAAAATGTATTGCTTTTCCCCCTTTTCCCTCTCCTTGTTTTTTTTGGCCATATATCTCCGTTACCCATGTACTGGATCGACTTGCCCCTGCGTTGCCCACCATGACGTTGGCCCATCCGCCCCTGAACGCCCATGTGAAAACCCTGGTTGGCTATGCCCAAAAATGTGCTTGTTGCCAAATGGGTACCATACTTCTGATTGAATACCCATGCCCAATACCAACATCCACGAACGCCAATGACCAATGCAGTACAATGCAAGTGTTTCAGTCCCAGACAGCAGTGGCCCCGAGCGGTATGTCCCAACAGTTTATGCCTCACTGCCTGATTAGAAAGAGAGAAATGTATTTTATTACCTGCCTTTTATATAATTAGTGTCCCCTTATAGACCGTATATTGTGTTTTTTAAAAGCTTTCTGTCTTATTTTCTGCATTAAGTCTTTTTGTCACTGAACTACATGAGTTGGCCACCCAAACAATTCACTAATTTTATTTCAGTGGAAGTAGCACAGCTTCAAGTGTTGCATAGTCACTGCATTATAAACAAATTTTTTTCAAGTCTCTTGCTTGGTCTCTGTGGCCCACCTTGCTCCCCCCAACATTGTCTGTTCATAATTATTTCTGATGAAATACTAACTCAAGTTCACTTTCCTTTTTGCTTTTAATTTGTGTTACATTTTTGTTTGGGGGTGTGGGGGGGTGTGGATGTGTTTTTTGTTTTCTGTTGGTGGGGTTTTTTTCCCTCCTTGTGTATATATATTTCTTTTTTTGTAGAACCCATTAGTAATCTAATTTCTAACTGGTGTCTTAACTCTAGATATAATGTTGACCACTTGCATAACTCCACTTTTTTTACAAGAAGGTGTGCCAGTTTTACCAGTGTAACAGCGAGGCTATATTAAGTTAGTGGTGGTGGGAAATGCAAATACTCACTTGTACTTTGAGTTCTGCCTGCTTAATCTGAGCCCTTTCAGAAGCTCTCACTTGCTCTCTCTCCAAGACTTCTACCTAGTCTTAAATTCATTATGCATATGTATTGGGCATAAACAAATATGCATGTATTGTAAATACAATGAACAGCTTTATTTTGAATGGGGAATATTAATTGTCAGTTCTTCTTTATAGTCAATTTTGTGTATGATTATGAATATTAAATTTAGTTTGACTACTTTTCCAACTTCTCCATATTTTCTGACACTATGGCCTCTTAACAGCATCTTGAGTATAAGTGCAGACACAGAGACAATTGGAGAAATCTTGAAGAAGATTATCCCTACTTTAGAAGAGGTATGTTCTGTTTGTTTCTTCAGAGTTATAATTTTTTATTTTTAAGTCAAAATAACTGTAGATGATTGTGTGCTATTTTTAATATGATAAATTAGAAGGTAAAGCCCATCCTTTTTTGGAATGAGGCCTATAGCTCTGAAGCTATAGAGGACAGAGAATAATTTTCTTACTAGAAAATTAGTATTTGGAATGGCCTCCTCCTTTTCAAAATATGTTTCCTGACTTGTGTAGTCCCCAATTTGAAGTAGCTTTATTGTAATTTCCATTCCGTGTTGCGTTGTTTAATATCTTACAATTTTAGCCAATAATAAGGAAGACTAATTTGACCTCAAAAGGCAAGTACTTAAATAGATGCAATTGCCTTGTAGCAAATAAAGCATTGCAGTTCAGAAGCAAATTAAGTAATGCCATGGTGTTTGGAGAAAAAATTTAACAAAATTCCCTACCAAAATTAGTGTTTTAATCCCCACCCTTTCCCCCCCAATTATCTTTCCCCCTGACTAACATTTTATTCTTTCCGTGTATGCATCTTGTTTACAGTATCAACACTACAAAAGTAGCGATTTTGACTGTGAATTAAGACTTCTAATTCATCAAAGTCTAGCAGGAGGAATTATTGGTGTCAAGGGTGCTAAAATAAAAGAACTCAGAGAGGTAGTGTTTCCTTTTTTAAATGTTTTTCAGATTCTGCTTTTATTCTATAAACAAATGAGCTTTTTGTGTTCATAAACAGTGAATGTATAATCATGTGTGCAGTAATTCCCAAGTTACTTATTACGACTTTATTGCAAAAAGTCAGAAATAAAGTGGTTGTTGATGTTAGAGCCCAGAACTTATAAAATTTTAAAGCATATTAGCAGTAATCTGTATTTTAAAAGTTACCTTAAAAAAATTAAACTGCCATTTATGATTCCTGCTGAAATGAACTGTTAAACAGACTGTGTTGGTGGTGTTGGAGTTAGATGTTTGAATATCAATAGCATAGTATGTGGGTTTGTTTTTGTTGGAAAATTGTTTGGTTTTGGGTGGGTTGGATTTTTGCTTTAAGTTCCACTTGATTGAAGACCACTATATTCTTCAAAGGGCTATTTCTTGTGAAGGAATGATGTTCTGAAAAGCTAGTGATCTCTGAATCAAGAGTATTATCTTTTTTTTTTCTTTTCCTTTCCCTGGCATTGTGTTAAAGGTAATTCCAAATTAGTTTAGGCATATGCTACTGTTTGTGTGCACTGAGGAAGGCAAGATGACTAGGACATAATCCTGGCTACATTGCTGTTTTGCATCTAAAGCATGTTTATATGACATGAAGTTTTATAACTTATAATGAGTATCTGGTCATTTTGCTAATATTGGATTTAAGTGACTGTGGATGAGCTGTAATTGAAAGATTTTAAAAATTGAACTTTTATCCTATTCACTAGTGTTTCATATGAACTGATGTCATCGAAGGTCTTAAATATAATATGCTAAAATTATTGGTAAAAACTCAGAAGCAATCATTCACTTAAAATGACTTGAAGCTTAATGGTCTGGTTTGATTTTTTAAATTTTTTTTAGAAGAAATATTTTAGTGTGTCTTAAAACATTTTGTTTTCAATAAATTCATACAATTATGAAAAATAAAATTATCTGAAGATTTGGGGGTTTTCTTGTCTTCAACAGAACACTCAGACCACCATTAAGCTCTTCCAAGAGTGTTGTCCTCATTCCACTGATAGAGTGGTGCTTATAGGTGGAAAACCTGATAGAGTTGTGGAATGTATCAAAATCATTTTGGATCTTATATCTGAGGTAATGTCTTACACTTACTATTTTTTCAGTGATATGAAAATTGAGATTTATTTAGAATCATAGAATCAGTCAGGGTTGGAAGGGACTACAAGGATCATCTAGTTCCAACCCCCCTGCCATGGGCAGGGACACCCTACCCTAGATTAGGCTGGTCAGAGCCTCATCCAGCCTTGCCTTACACACCTTCAGGGAAGTGGCCCCAACCACCCCCCTAGGCAACCCATTTCAGGCTCTCACCACTCTCATGGTGCAGAACTTCCTCCTCATGTCCAATCTGAATCTTCCCACCTCCAGCTTTGTTCCATTCCCCCTAGTCCTGTCAGTACCTGATAGCCTAAAAAGTCCCTCCCCAGCTTTCTGTAGGCCCCCTTCAGATCCTGGANTGGCCCCATTTGGATGGGAAATGTTATATTTCCACTTCTATTTTGAATTCAATGCATCTTACTTTTCCAGTAACAAAATAAGTGTTGGGCAGTTAGCACCCTTTGAAATTATTTCTATTTTCTAGCATTGTGATATGCCTTATTGGACAGGGAAGACTTCTTTAGTACCAATGGATTGGTACATATTGTTAAATAATAAAATTGAAATTGAGGAGGAATCAAGACAAATGTATGTGCCACTTCCGAGTAACAACAGTTTATCACAGTTCTTAGGAAACATCACTATTTCTGTCCTTCTTATCAGCACTGTGAAATCAACAATGCATTTGGAATGTATAAGTCATATTAAATAGAATCATTAAGGTTGGAAAAAACTTCTAAGATCATAAAGTCCAACCTTATACCAAATACCTCCATGACCAATAGACCATGCTGCAAGGTGCTACATCTACTCTTTTGGGTGACTCCCATCATTTCACTGGGCAGCCTGCTACAACAACTGGCCACTGTTTCAATAAAGAAGTTCTTTGTAATAGCTAATCTAAACTTCCTTATGCACAGATTGAGGCCATTACCTCTTCTCCCAAGTAACTAACAACGGGACAAGAGGCTAACACCAACTTCCTTTTGATTAGAGTATTAAGGTCACCTCAGCCTCCTCCTCAAGCCAAACAATCCCAGCTCTCTCAGCCTTTCCTCATAAGACATGCTCTCCAAATGCCTCACCAGCTTCATTGCCCTTCTTTGTACCCCCTCCAACACCTCAATGTCTTTCTTGTACTGTGATGCCCAAAACTGGGCACATTACTTGAGGTGCAGTCTCACTAGTGCTGAGTACAGGGGCATAATCACTTCCTTACTTCTGACCACACCATTTGATACAGGCTAGGATACTGTTGGTCTTCCTGGCTACCTGGGTGTGCTGCTGGATCATGTTCAGCCAGCTGTCAGCTAACACCCTCTGGTCCTTTTCTGCCAGGCAGCTTTTCAGCTGCTTGTCCCAAAGCTTGTAGCATTGCATGGCATTGTGGCTGAAGTTAATTTACATTTTAATATAGTAATTTAATGAAATATAATTGTAACAGTCAGTGCTAACCAGGGGGAAGGATGATGGTGTTTTTTCTTCATTTTTGTTTTGGGTTGTTGTTTTGGCTTTTTCTGTTTTGTTTGTTTGTTTTTTCTTTGTGTATTGTAGTCTCCAATTAAAGGACGGGCCCAGCCTTATGATCCCAATTTCTATGATGAAACGTATGACTATGGTGGCTTCACAATGATGTTTGATGAGAGAAGAGGCCGTCCAGTAGGCTTTCCAATGCGTGGAAGAGGAGGCTTTGATCGAATGCCTCCTGGTCGTGGAGGACGACCTATACCTCCATCAAGAAGAGATTATGATGATATGAGCCCTCGTAGAGGACCTCCACCACCTCCGCCAGGTCGTGGTGGCAGAGGTGGCAGTAGAGCTCGTAATCTTCCTCTTCCTCCTCCACCACCTCCTCGTGGCGGGTAAGCTACTGCATAAATGCATTGTACAAAACTCTGTCTTGAGTAAAATGTACTGAATTATGCTATGTTTCCAGGACTTGTTTCACATTCGATGTTGATAGTGATTTGTATTAGGTTTGGCTGAGATGGAGTTAGTTCTCCTCAGAGCATCTTTTGTAGTGCTGTGTTTTGTAGTGGTAGCTGGAAAGGGTGTTGGTAATACACCAGTGTTTTGGCTACTGCCAAGCACCAGGGCTGTGCTTTTACAACATCCCCCCTTTCCCAGCAGTACGTTGAGAGGTGGGCAAGATCTTGGGAAGGAACACAGCCAGCCCGTCTGACTCTAACTAACCAAAGGATTATTCCGTGTCATATGACATCAGCTCAGATGTAAAAGCTATAGGAAAGAAGTAAGTGTGGGGCCATTGATTGATGGTATCTGTCTTCCAGCGCAACCACTATATATATATTGAATCCCTGCTTTTGGAGAGGTGGCTGGACATCATCTGCTGATGGGAAGGAGAGAATAATATCATTGTTTGTTTTTGTTTCCACGTGCAGCTTTTACTTTTTGTCCTATTAAATTAGTATTTGTAATGGCCTCCTCCCTTTCAAAATATGTTTCCTATGGGCCGCTTTTTGTATTTTCCCTATCCCCTGTCCATTTAAGAATGGGAATGATAGAATGGCTTTGGTGGGTATCTGACCCCCAGCCAGGGCCAAATCACCACATGATTATGCAGGTTTGAGTGTTCATTGCGCCAGAGAACTTTGAAAATTATTTTAATTTAATTACTTCTGTGATGTAGGAGTCTACTAGGACTGTAGTCAGTAGTTCTATAACTTCTATGTCATTGAGAACTTGGCTAAAGTATTTAAAACTCATAGTTGTGTGCAAATATTGAAAATTTGCAGTAGGATATATAATGTGCTGTTGCTTTTTCTCATTTTAGGGATCTTATGTCTTATGACCGAAGAGGTAGACCTGGAGACCGTTATGATGGAATGGTAGGAGTTAAAATTCATATTGTTTTGTTTAGTAAATAGCACTTCCAATATCTGTGGAAACTGTTCTTACATACATACAATTACATTAAGTACGTGCTTCTGATTAGAATTTGGTACCACCAAAATATTTTGGCCATACAAATGGTGCCTGCAAGATCATGACTGGGTTGTAAAGGGTATTTGGGATGTGAGCTGCTGTGCTTTTGGTTGGAATCAAAAGTTAGAGCACAGTCCCCACAGGTTTTATTACATGGGCCTTCTTTTAAACTTTTGCTATTTAGTTGTGATTACATAAATAGGAATTAGGAGGCTTTTCAGATCTGGAAAGCATGTCAGAAGAATGTTTTTCAACAGATGTTAGCAGAATGTAAGAGAATGTGAATAATATCTATGAAAAGCTCTAGTTGGTCTGGTAGATGATTGTTGGTTTTTTTTTAATCAATTCTTTATGTTAATTTCTATGTTGGGTGGGGGGAGGACGACCAAACCCCAGACAAGTACTGTAATCCATGTTAGGAGATGGGAGAGAATTAAAAAAGGCTTTAAGATTTTCTTCCATGTTGTGTTATAAAATTGACTCTCTGGGAATCATTCACTGTTGTATCCTGTTTCCAGGGAAGAGAAATCATAGGCACCTGTGGTGATAGATTAGATGAGTTGAATGGAAGAGAAAGGAGGAGAGAGGCTATAAAATGGTTGCCTAAATGAGCATTGCTCCTTTATGGGAGGAAGAGGTAGTTACTTCCTGTGATGTATACAGGAAATACGTACTATGACAGCGTCAAAATTGACTCACTAGGAATCTAGTAGAAATATTGAAAGGAAAGACTTGGACTTAAAATTGCAGGGGTAAAAACCAAAAAACTAACAAAACCCGAACACCACTCTCGGGTTTGTCCTTCACATGCAGGGCCTGGAAAGACACGAACGCACCAAATACGGTGAATAGGTTGAACACTTTATTAGCGACAGGATCATTCTCTTATAGTGTTTCTTATCAGCCAAGGCAACATGCCCAATTCTGATTGGTAACATAAGTTCTGCAGGACGCTGTCCATTCTAATCAGAAGCATACTAATTGGTTGGTATAATTAAGCACAGTCCCATTCATTAATATTCATAACAACCTGTTATTCCTAACCAGATGTTTCCTTATTTTTTTGTCTTGTGGGAGGCAGCTGCCATGTTATGAGAACCAGAGAGATTGTTTATTCTTCAGCCATGTGAGAACCAAGGACAGGTTTCCCCCTATCTCACACCCCACAATTCCCCCTTTTTGCTTTAAAGAAAAAGGCACTGTTTATTACCTGCTACAGGGGCCCTTCTGCAAAGATAATAGACACAACACTTTAGACATTACTATACAGGCGACCAACAAAGCAGCTGTTCCCACCTAACCTCAAGCTGGCATCTTATTTGTAGCACTGCCCATTTTTCCTAAAACAATTGCTGAAAGCTTGTGTGTCAAACCAATTGGCAAAGTGTGCAAAAGTAACTCCTAGAATAATGTTTGCAACCATGGTCCATGCATGTGCATTTCTCCTTGCTTGTTTACACTAGTAAGTTACAGTGTTTGATGTCAACAAGTTTAACAACACCCATATCCCAGAATACATCTCAGTTTTATGCCACAATGTCTGTATGGCCATCCTGAGCAAGACTTTCGCTCACTGACAAAAGCAGGCTGAACACAACAAGCTGGTATCCATCGAAGACCTGTAGGCAACAAATGCATACCTTCCCTACAGCAATAGATCTATTCACATTTTCTAGGCTGAACCTCTATGTGTGATGTATCTGTATAATTTCTCCTTTTTTATTCCCAAAAGTCAACGGTGTCAAGTTAGCATAAGCAGGTATATTCACTATGCTGCAATATTACAGGGAATACTTCTCCTGTAAAGTGATCATCTATTACATGCTGTGTAGGTAGGCCTGTTGTCTGCTTTAATTCCTTCCTGCACTTTCATGATTGCAATGTAACTCAACTGCATAGGTGTTATGTACCCTTCAATAGCTGCACTAGTTCGTAGCAAGGCATCTCCTAAAAGCATCACCTTTCTCCATGCATCTGCTACAGCAAGCTAGTAACTAGTCTAACATGCTGCAAGTGAAATCTGTGTGTGTCAAAACTGAATCCGACAACCTTTTAATCCTTGCCATTTAACTTTACCAATATGTTGTACTAAAACCCTTTTTTCCCTTCCTTTTTCACCCTTTTAATTTTTTTTATAAATAAGCTTTACATAACCCCTATTCTATTATTAATATGAAAGAAAAAAAATCCCAAACCATACCATAATATCCCTGTTCCAAGCACTTAACCTTAACTATGGTAATGCTAAAAAATCTGTAAACCAAAAAATCGTGTTGAAGTTAAACCACTGAGTCGACTCTGAAAAAAGAAAAATCAAAAGCAAAACAAGCAAAAAGAAAAGATGTTACATTTCATAGAGTGCTCTGGTGTTTTTTGTTCTTCTTCCATGGCATACAAAAAAAGAAGTGGTAAAAAAGCCTTAGATCTGTCAATCTAAAATGAAAATTACTAACCTATAAACTTATAAATAACTTATCCTAGCAAATATTCCTACAAACTTATTGCCACTATAATATTCCATTCTAATAATTAACCACTTATGATATTCTATTACAATCATCAAGTACTCACATACCTTATCCTAATTATTTAAGGCTTTTAATTACCCAGTATTTATTCCATCTATTATTCTACAATGCATTTTCCTTTTTCATTTACCATATCAAAACAATCTTATGCATATCAAAACAGACTTATACATTA
>VWZI01002011.1:0-55562 GCA_013396835.1 Psilopogon haemacephalus
TGTCCCCTCAGGGCTCATTGGACGGCAGATGGACGAGGAAGAGGACGTGCAACACGTCAGAGAGGGTGAGTGAGGCTGGTGGGGACGAGGAAGGGCCTTGGCATAGTGCTCCCCTTTAGCTGGCATAAGGGGGGCTCTGCTCTGGGGGGAGGGGGCGTTTCTGCAGGGGGCTATTCCTGACCAGCAGCCTCCAGCTCAGCCACCTGTCCCCTGGCTCCCTCCTGGCCCTGGCAATCATGGGGTGCAATGTGCAGCTCCAGGAGGGGACACAGGGTTCTCATCTCACTTCTTTGTTCTGCCTCCTCAGTCCTTCGAGAAACACAGACAGACGGCAGCCCCCTGGTCTCCTCCCTGGTGACTCAGACCATGCTTATCCTTGATCAACAAAGGGTGACACCGAAGGGGTGTTTTCAATGGCTGAGCTCACGGCTGAGGTGGCCACGGAGAAGATAGCACTTGGTACCCAGCAAGGACTTCTCTCGGCAGCCAGGTGGTAGGGGTGACTAGAAAGAGAAGCAGGAAGAGGAGAATCGTACCTTGAGAACCAATTCAAAAGCCCTGAAAACTGCTTTTAAGGAGAATTCCCTCCCCCCAGGCCCCTACCACAGAATAAATCACTTGTTAAACGACTTCTAGATCTGCAAACGCAGTGCTGCTCTAAAGTGTTGCAAAGCACACTGCTAGCATCCCTTTCATCCTCATGGAGAGTTTTGTCATTTGACTATCGTATTTTCTTTTCTGCATGGAAATAAACTGTAGCACAGAAAACACACCGAATAAGGCTGATGTGCTAAAGAAGCCCTCCCTGTACAACCCTTTTCTGAGAAATATGAAGCATGGGCTTCTCCACCCAGAGAGGGCTTCAGGCCAGTGGGCCAGAGGCAAACAGGCACCCATTCCCCTGCACCTCCAACCTGGCACTGGGGTTGGGACCCTCGGGTAGCAGCGTCCCCCCCTCGGGCACCCAGGTCTCCATGGCCAGCCCTCAGCCCCGCGTCTCTCCGCGACCAACGCTCCAAAGGCCTCGGTCGCCTGGCGCACTGAACCTGCTCCGGCACAGCACCAACGTGCGGCTGGCGGCAGCCGTCCTCAACAGCAGGGCACGGGGGCCAAGACCGGGCTTGCTCCCCAACTTTCTGTGAAGAACACTGCTACCAGCCCTCTCCTGCGAATCTCAGTATCCCTGGCTCCAAGACACGGGGAAACTTTCCCACTTGCGTCCGTATTTTTCAGTTTTCATCACTTTTTTAATTAAAAAAGCCACTTGCACTTCCAGCCAGCGTGCAAATGAGCAGCTTCAGGTCAGCTTCGAGGCGGCTAAGCAGCCCTGCACCAAGGAACGTGCTTTGCATTCCCCGGAGCCGCTGAAAAACCTCCCTTTTGTGCACGGTTCCGGCACTAAAATCTCGTCGAAGCGTTTCTACGGCCTCTGACCAAGCGCCACTGCGAGGCGCCAGAAGCCCGCGCAGCGCCTGGCGGCCTGGGGACACAGCGGCGCGGCTGGAACCGCAGGCACCGCAGGCACCGCCCTCCGCCACCCGGCAGGCACCGCCAGGGCCGCACCGCCAGGGCCGCGCCGTTACCGCAGCTCCCGTTACCGGAGCTCTCTCCGCCCCACGGCTCCACCCCGAGCCCTGCTGCGCCGCTCCGACCTAGGCTGGAAGAGACCTGCAGGGAGCGTCCGGCCCAACGCCCGGCACCTGCCACTAGACAACCCTGTCTCAAAGCCCGTCCAGTCTGAGCCACCTACAGCTTCTCTGAGCAGTCTGCTTCTGTGCCATCCCCACCAGAAGACATCATCTCCATATCCACTCTAAGCCTGCCCGCTTCTGCTTCGAACCCATTCCCCCGAATCTCGTCACTACAGGCCCTGATCAAAAGCCTCCATCGCGTCCAGCCTTGCTTTGTATATGAGAAGGGCACCACAGGGCCTCTCCAGAGCCTCCTCTTCTCCTGGCTGAACATTCCCAACTCATCCAGCCTCTCACGACGTTAACTTGGACTAGCCCCAGTGCAGACCCCTGAGGGAGGGGTCCCCTGCTCCTTTCCTCTTGGATATTGACCATTGACTATAGAAGTGGGGAACCTCCTCTGGCTGGTGAGCCCACAGAAGGGCCTTTTTCCCTACAGATCCAGGCACAGAGAAGCAAAGAAGCAGCAAAGAAAAGGAGTCCCTGGGGAAGGGCTCTTCAACAGCAGTCATTACCTTGCCTCTCCTTGTGGCCTCCAGTCCCCATGTTTTCACCAGTGTACATTTAACCCTTCTCATTCCTTTGGCAGGGCAGAGGGTGGCACCTGGGGTCCTTGCTCCTTCTTCACCTTGCCTGTGGCAGCATGGGCTCCTCTCTGGGCTGCAGTCCCTATACTGGTAAAAAGGACATGACAGTGAAGTTTAATTGCTGCTGCTGCTTTTTTTTTTCTTTTTAATCAATCTCTAAGATAAACTGAAGGTGTGATATTTCCTTGCCACACTCCCATGGCTATTCGCGTTTCCCCCCTGGGGTTAGGGCACCCTCTTTGAAGTTCGGTGGCCTGGAAAAGTGGAGTGAGGAGCACCCTACACAGCCCCTGTGAGAGAACATGTTGCAAACCCAGATATTCGTAGCACCTGGCTCAGGAGCCATCATTTCCCCAGGTCTGGCTTAATGCTTTAGAAAGAATGTACTGAGGTATGTCCTACAGCTGGAAAAGCTCCCTGGGAGCAAGCTAACCTTTCAAAGAGGCTATAAAAATTCCTGCCAAGCAGCAGCAAAGGACTTCCCTTGTTGAAACACACTGCAGCAACCTTTTGTGTGGCGTGAACCCTCTTCATTGAGCAGGCTCAATGCAAAAGACCTGTCCACAGTACCCAGGACCTGAGCTCCTGCTTCTGTCTTTCTCACAGCCCAGTGTGAGGCAAGCTGTCTGCACATTTGGTGAGCTCTATAGGAGAGGAGGCTGTTCCTAAGATGACAGAGACCCAGCAGACAGCCGCATGCCCAGAGCAGCCCCTGAGCTCACTTTGTTAGCAAGTCTGTTCTAAGCATTGGCTATGTTTGGAAATTCTACTGAAAGCAGGCTTGCTGCTATTGTGCCAACGAATGAAGAGCTTGTGAACAGAGAAAAGATTGACCAGCAGCAGGACAAGGGAGCAGCACAAATAGCACTGTACAGTATCTCCTCTCTAGAGTGGTTTCTATCTAAGCATTCCTTCTAAAATCCAGCAGCAGAGTTTTCATACTGCGTGAAGAGCTGGGAAATGGAAGGTGTCTTGCTTCACTGTCTAGCTTCAGACTTTTCCAAAGGGATGTTAATCTTCTACCCAAAAGACAATTCAGTTAACAAGCCAGTTCCTAATACAATCTGACCCTTGAGAAGTGTCCATATTCAGCTTTTGGCTTTCACATTAATCTGCAAAAAATTCTCAGCAATTTTGGCTTGCTCCAAGGGGTAAAGCTCACCAAGTGTTCCTACAAGTCAAGGAACAGCAAGCAATGTGCAACTGCAATGTGCAACTGCTGGCTGCAGGACAAATGCTTTGGAGCTTAAAGCCAGGATGAAGTGATCACAGCCACATCTCCCACCTCTGCCTTCCAAAAGCAACTTGCTCAGTTTTCTCCTGCAAGAGCAGAAAAAGAAAGAAAGGATCTGGTTGTCACAGCAAGATGCACAAGTTCAGAACAGACAGGTGCTACAGGTTGACTGAGTTTGAGATGTGCTGCTTTGAATCATCCTAAAGTGCTGGAGAAGCCACTGTTCCCTGCACCCCCTCAGACCCTCTCAGCATTTATTTCCCAAAAGTCATCCAACCCTACATTTCTTGGTCAGATTTGCTTCCTCTTGGAGAACAGATGCATTCCTCTGCCTTTCAGCTCAATGCCAGGCCTGCAATGTGCCTGACAGATAAATCAAGCCTTATCAAGACTATGAAAATTCTTGTCTATCACTGTACCTTGACCAGGTACCTTGACACCCAGGACCTGTGGGAGGAACAGCATATGAGACGTCTCAAAAATAGAAAGCTCAGAAAGGTTAGGCTTGAAGCGAGTGACGCAGAGAAAGCCCTTGCCGGGAGGATGAGAATACAAACAGTGGATGCCTGTGAAGTAGATATTTCTTCCCTGTCACAGCAGAGGAATGTGTTTTAAGTAGCTGTCTTTTTGGCCTTCTGTTTTGTTTACTTTTCCAAAGAGAAAAGGAAAAGTAACACCATGTCCAGCTTTATCGAAGCACAGATGGAAGCATCTGGGAAGTGGAGACAGAACAAAGAATCCCAGAATGATCTGGCTTTGAAGGGACCTTACAGACCATCCAATTCCAAACTCTCTTCCATGGGCAGAACATTTTTCAGTAGGCCAAGTTGCTCAAAAGCCCCATCCAACCCGGCCTTGAACACTTCCAGGGATGAGGCATCCACAGCTTCTCTGGAAGTTGCCTCACCACCCTCACAGTAAAGAAATTCTTCCTTAGATCTACTCTACATTTACCCTCTTTTAGTTTAAAGCCATTAACTCTTGTCCTATCACTATGTGCCCTTGTAAAAAGCTCCTATCCAGCTTTCTTGTAGGTCCCTTTCAGGTAGTGGACAAAGTCTGAAGCAGCCTGAAAACACAAATCCTCCTGGTCATCCTGCTAGGTATGTAGGTATTTATCTACACATCCTGCTATCACAGCTGAACAGGAAAATACCTGCCAGATTTCAGATGCTCCAAGCAGCCAAGAGGAAAACAGGGAGACTGTCACTCAACTGATCCTCAGGGGTTGATGATTTCTTAAATCACTGCACAGAAGGACCACATCTTCAGCTGGTGTGAACAGGCTCCACAGCCTCCACCATAGCTATATTCATACTTGTATCTGTTCCAGAGCTGCATGGCTACTGCCCAATTTTCAAACTTGTGGCAACTTTTAACCTGTGCAAATAGAAGCAGAAGCACAGAATAAGAAAGGGATACACTGAAACTTGTCCTGGGGAAGGCACTTTCTTGGAGAACCTGCACAAGAAAGACACTGCCCAGAGAGGTTCTGCACTAAACTCGGTGCTGAAGAGTGGCCAAGCACCGGTTCAAGCTGGGTGCTTCATTCACAGAAGCCAGTACCTCTGGCAAGTGTGGGTGGTGGCTGAACACTGTTATAATTAGAGCTGAGGTCCCAGGACAGTTGTTTTGTTTTCCTAGTTATGCAGAACGGTCCCTGTGGCAAACCTAGGGGCACTGCAAAAGCTTGTAACTAAAGGCAGCAGGGGAGAAGCCCACTTGCTAAGTCACCTTCTCAAACAACTACAGTTGGTAGCATTTAGCTCTGTCAAATTACTCCAAGGGTCAATCTTCTAATCAGCAAAGTTTTATTAGGAATTGCAGAGGTCCAGCAGCAACTGGCACAGAAAAGGGTAGGCTTTTCCATCTGTAGCTGTCCTGACCTTCAGCAAAATAAAGCTTCCAGCACAACATAGTAGCCATAAATACTTGCATCATGACAAAAGATGCCATAAATGCAGGCTGTTGATATTACAGGATATGCAGCCATAGTGAAACCTTATGCCTTCCAAACTCTGTAAAGACCAGTGAGTTTTATGAGAGTATGATATGCTGTCCTCAAGTTTAGAGGGCAGGAAAGTGCAGCTGATACTGAACACACAATGCTATTTCTTCAGAACAAAGTTCATTTCCAAATGATACAGAATTGTTGTAACTCATTGCCAAGTTCAGGATCTATACCAAGCCAGTTCATAAGTGGGTTATGACAGATCAACACAGAATGATGTCACCAGCACTTTTATGTCCTGGGCTGTATTCTCTGGCTCAGGGGATTCCTAGGAGCATGCTGCACACCGGCATCTTCCCTTAGTGCCTGCTGGTAGCTGGCTGAATGTTTGGGCTGACGTTTGTCACAATCAGTCAGCCAAGAGAGAAGTATTTGAGGCTCAATTTTGTTTGCACAAAACAAAGCTTGGTGGTATGCGATTTACAGGCTTGAATGTCATGCCGTAAGTCCTTCTGTTTCTTGTGAGACTGAGCAGGAGACAGGCCATCATCTCCAAAAAGGGCAGCCACCTCCATGCAGGGCTGCTCTGTGTCTTGTTTGTAAAGTATTACAACAGACTGTGCTAACAAACAGTCTAACCTTGGATGAAACAGACGTCTTAGATCTCATGCGTGGAGTTAGTCATGCTGATGTTGCAGTCATGGCTGTCATGGATAGAAATGACCCAAAGAAGAAAGTATGACAATCTTCCATCACAGCTTACTGATACTCATCATAAACAAGGACTTCCAACACTTGTGTGCTGGCCCAGCGACTACTTGTGCCTACCTGTTGTCTCTTAGCTTAGCTCAGGATTGTGCTAGAGCAGATTTTCTCTCGCACCCCTGCCTTGCTCTTACAATTTAAAAGAGCAAAAGCATGGTTTTACTGCAACTGCATTATACATGTTTCTTGCACAGATAGAGGAACAATCCCTTGCTGTTATAAAGATGTACCTTCATCTCACCTCCAGATGACTTAATTATAAGCTAAAGGTTCCTGGTGCCAACCACATCGTAAGCTCTCACACAGGCAAACATCCTTCCTTGTACAGGGTGGTACAGCATCAAACTGCCCCTGAGCAGAGCTGTGGTTGCAGCTCTGTTGGAGATATTAGCACTCACAGTGGTTGCCGTGGGCTTAGATCACAGAGACAAGGCTTTAACACTGAAAAAAGTCACCAGTAAACTCACTAAAATGTTTAAAGTTAAACCTGTCTTTTATACAACTCTTCTTTTTCCCAAATAAAATGCAGCTGTGCAGATGTGATACTCTCGCAGCTTTTGACCCAATGCTGTTCATGCAGTAAAGGAAATGGAAGATGATACGAAGCCCACATGTGCTAAACCACCTTTGCAGCAGGAAAACCCCTTCCACAGTAAAAGCAGGCAGAGTCAGATCACTAGGCTACAGCAATAGGTCAGGTGGATAAACAAGATATTTGACTGTTTTTCTTAGGAGTGGATGACCACTTACAGAGATTGTGCAACTACCCTGTCTCTGCTCTGTGAACGCAGCCTGATGTCCAAACACCACCTCTGTGTTACTCTGTATTGGCATCATCTGCATGCATTTTGGAAATAAACTAAGTGACTCATAGCTGACAGCCTTGGAGAAACCCAGGGCAGGGACTATGACACAGGCAAAGTCATCACCTTCTCATTTGTCCAGAGATACCATCGTATACAAGAGGGCTGACTGCAGCAGGTAACTCCAGAGAGGAAGCAACCCTGCATACCAAGGCCAGATCCTCCTGCCTGCCTGTGCTTGCCTTGAGTAGCACCTTGCCTGAGGTGAGTCCTGCAGCAGCACACATTCACTCTGGTAGCTCAGTGGCAACAGCATCCCTGGCCTAGCAGGAGATCCCACAAAGGCAAGCATTTATGCTATAGCCTCACTCAAAAGCACCTCTTCTCCCCAGCAAACTCTCCTGACAGCTATGCTGAATTAGCCCTGGCCATGGAATAAAAGTACAGAAGATCCTAGATGGAAGTTAATGTTTAACCTTTGTCTGCCTTATACTCCTGGCGAACAGTTGCAGGCAATCCAGATTTCCCCCTGCCTTGTTTGGCTTTTAATTTGTAAGCAGCTTTGTTTCCTCTGCTATGCAAGGAACTCCAGCAGCAGCAGACCTAACTTAGGGAAACCTGATCCCTCGTGGATTTAGTATTTAGATAATTAGTTTCTGCATGTTTGTTTTTTTTTCCTCCTGGCTATTGCAGTTTGAGTCTGCTACAGCCTTTTTCTTGGTATTGTAAGGCCTCCACACATGGAATATGTGGTGTGAGAGATCCCTAGGGACCTTTAAAACCTTTACTGCACTTTGAACCTTTTGTTGAGGTGAAGCATGGCCACCACATTCAAAGCCACTGGCAGGATGTCAGCACAACCATAGCACACCCACATGCCACCATAGAGTTCAGCTTAAAACAGCTAGAAAAGGAAGCCAATAGTGAATCCTAGCAGAAATCCTTTAAAACACAAGAGTCAGAAAACCCAATCTGAAAAAGCATTCTTGTTTGCAGCCTTTTCTCCTCAATGCCCAGAGCCCAAACCTTCATAGCAAACAGCTTGAACAGTCATCATCTAGGTCCCAGCTCCTCATCCCTGAACGTCCAGAGTGCAGGGAAACTCCTCCCTCTAAATCTGGAGTCATTCTTCTCTCACAAACAGTGAGCAGCCACAACTGCCCAACATAAACCTTCCTGTCACAAGAGGAGAGTCAGTCCTTTATCCTTAAGGACCATCACTCTGTGGGACTGCCTGGTACCAGTGGAGCAGCAGTAGCTATGTAGGACTGGCTGGATGATTCATGCTGGGACACTGATCTATTTTCTTGTCCCTGCAGCACAATCTCACCCAGCACAAGACAACTGTAAGGTCACCTCCCTGCATGGTCTCACTCCAAGCTGCAGTGACCATACTGGGTTAAGCTACCAGAGACGTCAGTGGCTTACTGGAGGCTGTGATCCTTAAGGCTTGGTCTGGTTGTAATTAAGCCTTCTCATTCTTCCTAACAGGCTTGTGGAAAGGGTGTCCTGCCCACTATGCTGGACAGCATCAGAAAATACAGTGTGAGCAAGGGGCAGTGCAGGGACAGGGCCTGCCAAGATCTGCTCACAGGCTGCAGAAAGAAGAGCAGAGCCATGCTAAGACTATCAGTTGGAACCTCCCTTGCCCTCACTCCACTCCTCACCTCCCTCAACTTGCATGCAGAGGTGCAGAGTCCTCATCCTTCCTCTCTTGCCTGGCAAGGCCCAAGCTGTGCTCCTCAACCCCAGACTCAGAGCAGTCCAGGTCTGGGCTGGGGCCACTGCATCACCCCAGAGGTGAAAGTCAGGACCTGAGTTCTGGCAGGGTGGGGGTCATGCAGGGAAGAGCAACCCTAGGTTGCAGGAATCTCACTGCAGCACGATCAGTCATGGTGGTTTGCTCCTTTCAACACCATCTACTTCAAGATTAATTAAAATATATTTGATTCATAGGGCAATTGAAGCTTGCAAGGCAAGTACCTGGTGGGACTGCTACTCACTAGCAGTCCTAGTAACTATTCAAAACCCAGGCTGGTGTTTAAAGACTCTCCATGTTCCAGTGCAGCTCTTCCACTACCCACAACCGTTTGGCAACGTCTGAGGCTGCAGTAACCGTTACACTGTGATGCCATGGTGAAACCTGTAGTGAACAATACCAAGACTTATCTTGATGTGACCTAAACAAAGTTGAGCAAATGAGAGATGTGCTCTCACAACAGAAAACCACGCAGAGCCCCAGGCTAGCCAGTGATGCCAAAGCCTCTGTCTCAAGAAGTCACATCTAAGGGCTACCTAACCTCATCTCTTACCCAGAGCAACACCAGGCACTTCCCAAAGAAGTGCAAGAATCTCAGCCTGCCAGCACAGGTCTCAACCTGCCCCTCAAAACCAGCTTCTGTCTGCACCTGTTGCTTCTTGGGAGCTGTTCATTAAAAGCCAAAGTTGCCTTGGTTCCCACTGAAGTACTTTAGTCACTCCATCTTACTAAACTTACAGTCTCATTGGCTTCTGAAGACAGCGAAACACACAAAAGTAAACTCAGTTAATCAGTGGTTAAAATCTTTTTTTTCACAGCCCAAGCATCATACCACAATTTCATGGCAACAAGCCCCAGACAAGGCCAGAGATGTTGGGAACAGGAGGTTCTCCCCAGCTACCACACAATGCATACTATTCCTGGCTAGCTTTTTGTTGCCATCAATCGTGCTGGGAACAGCAGTGTGACACAGTGTATTCAATTTATAATAAAACCAACAGATAAAAAATAGGCTAGCCTTGACAGGAACTGCTTGACTCACCCCTGCTGCTGTGCTTAATAGTGTTGGAGAACTGCTCCATGCAGGAAACAATTCAGAAAAAGCTTGATGAGGAAAAGCTTGCCATGAGGATAGTTCATCTGCTTCCCTTTAGGCCAGCTGCACGCTTGCCCAGGACAGTTGCACTTGGCATGTATATGGAGATGGCTCATGCAAACTGAAGGAGTAACTCATTCAATAACCACACATTTGTGAGACAGTTTCTAATCAAACCCTTCCCCCAAGCAAAGACAACAGGCTACCCTCAGTGCTCTCACCACAGGTACATGACAGCTCCAGCACTCTGCTGTCTACAGCACACAGTGGCCTCATTGCGCAAAGACCCACTAAGCCAACATGACAATTCCAGCCTCAGGGCATCCGTCCCCTGTCTAACTCATAAAATCTTCTGCTGGGCACTTACCCTAATCCTGCATCTCAAGCAAGATTTCCAAGCTGCCTGTGTGTGTGGCACACTGGCAGGTCGTCTGGCAGTGCCCCCAGCTTCCATATGTGCCTGCTTGCCTGCTTTCTTAACGGTCTGCTCCATGTGGGTGCACAAAGCATAGAAGACATCCTTTAACTGTCATTCTGTTCAAAATGTCATTGCTCTGTTGCTTCCTACATCAACTTCTCTCTAGTCTACTGGGTGTGATGAGACAAGCAGGACTGTCTACCCTTGGGTCACACTGCAGGGGAATGGGATCCACACAAAGATCTTCATACATTAAACAGAAACCACCAAGACCAAGATGCTAAGCAGGGAGGACATTCTAGTCACAGATGTGTATGCTGTATCTGGGCAGCACAGCAGAAGCTGGTATTAAGCAATGAGCAAAGGCTGACAGGGAGCATATCTAAAAGCTAGCAGCTCTGTAAGAACCTGTACTCCGGGAAAAGATCAGGCACACCTTCAAGCACAAGAGCCTGTGCCAGGAACCTTCTGCAACTGGAGAGGCTTCACTCAAGCATAGCAGGACTGAATGAAGCAACAGCACAAGTGCCTAGTGAGGCATTGCTCAGCCAACCCTGCTACACTGAACGGTATCATAGCCATGACAGACACCTGGGAAAGGGGAACAAGCAAGACAAAGCAGGGCAGAGTTCTCCACTTGCTGCCCAACCCAAGTCCCCATACACCCCTTCACTGTCAAGAACATAACATCCTGAAATCTCATTTGCTAACATCATCGTGATTATTACTGAAGCCTATGAGTGATTTGAGCATCTCCTGTCAAGCCTGTTTGTTTATAGGCATTCTAAAGGAAAAGAGAAATCTTTCAAAGAGCAGGTAAAGGGGAGCCACATTCATGGCCCTGCTAAAGAAAGGTTGCAGCTCTACTTGCTTGCTGGCTGGCAAGCACACACACACAAGTCCCCAGGCAGGAAGAGAGGGCATAGGGTGCCTGCAGCCCAGCTGATATTTACAGGACTTGAGAGAGAAGCGAGGATGGTGAAGGGTGCTGAGTTATTGCAGCATAGACAAGTGCAAGTGAAGTCAGACAGAACCAGTTGTTCACAGAGCAGTTTGTCCCTTGCTTAGGTCAAGGAGTTTATGCTAATGGATTTCTCCTTCCTCAGTGGACAATGCAAGGGGCCAGCTCTGCTACAAATAAGTACAAGCACAGCCCCAGGGTAATGGCACTAGCACGACACTGACTTAAATTTTGATTCAGGTCCCTGATTTACTTTCTCACATGGGGAGGCAGTTGCCTGCTCTCTGTCCCCCTTGGCAGGACGATTTTGTCTCCCAGTGAGGACTGCTCCTCCAGCACACCTGGCACAGTCACCACTGTGCAGAAACACAGAACAGAAGGCAAGAACAGAAAAAACATTCCTAACTACCAAAACCAAGCCAAAGAAAGTCATTAAATGGCAAGCAAGCCATGACCACTCAAGCCAAGTCCTTGTTGTCTACCTTAATGCACTGTTCCCCCATCACAGGGCACACTGGATGCTTTCAAAGCGGTTCTGTGATTGCCTCAGCTGCACTTTCCTCTCTCTGAAGGCTCTACCTGAGGTGGGTGGAAGAGGATCAGGCCACACTGTCATGCCACCCTCCACCAGGGCAACTTTCCTTGCTTTTCCTGAAAGAAATGGTCAGTGGAGGAGCTGTGCTCAATTTCTCCTACTTTTGACATTGTTTTTATCTCCAACTGAAGATGACCTACATAATAAGCAGGTCACCAGAACACGAGAGATGTTTTCCAAAGCAGAAGAGAAAACCAAACAGTTACCCTGCTGTGCCTCCTTCTGAGGACAAAGCCAAGTGCTGTTTCCCAGGGGTCCCACTCAACAGCCTCTTTCATGCTCTCCTGGCTGAAATCAGCAGGAGCTACTGGGATCTTGCTGAGGACATGCCCAGACTCTGAGCAGAACATCAGGCTAGTTAAGGACCAGCTCCACGGGGGCCACAGAGGGGAGCTTCAGCAACATAACTTCTCCTCACATGAACAGTGAGTGTGCCATGTGCAGCCCCTGAGCATATGGCTGTGAGCCTGTGCAATGGCCTGGCTGTGTGAGGTTCCATCAGGGCAAGGCAGGCTCGCACCAAACAAGCAGTGAAGGGAGGAAAGGAGAGAGCAGGCAGATGTAAAGGGGTCAGGTCTCCATCATGATCCCTGTGGTGCAAGCTCTTCCCAGAGGAAAGAAGAATCTGCTTGTAGCAGGTCTGCAAGCCACAGGAACATGAGACTGAGTCATTCCTGGCTGGAACAGTGCATTAATTGAAAATCTGGCAGCCAAGAATCAGGGTTAGAAGAGCCTGAACTCAATCTACTTCTCAAGCTCTAGTAATTTCTGCTCTTCAACAAGGAGCGTTCCCAAAGACTTGTCACAATAGAGTACAAATTGGAAATGAAGGACTTGAGTAGCTAAGAGACACCCTAGGATATCCCTTCAGCATCAGCATGGTTTAAGGCACAGCAGCACACAACTGGACTGTCTCAGGATGTTGCCTCCAGCCCCATCCTCTGTGATTTTGGAGCTTGCTCACTCCCCATCTTCAGCCCCATCCCCGAAAAGGAGATAACACTCTGAAAGATGTAGGCCACCATATCTATTCCCCAGACCAACTGGTGCACCACAAGCAGGAAGCAGCTACCTACCTACCTACTCAAGGGTAAGGCAAGAATCTATTAGAGAAATGAACGTAAGGTGATCCTGCCTGGGGCTCACAGTCAGTCCCAGAAGGACATATGGAACGGGTAACCAGAGCAAGCAAGGGTAAGAAGCTCTCTCAAACAGCCTTAGTGAGCTCCAGTAACAATAGTGCAAGTCTGGTAACTAGGTCATAGTTATGATCCTTAATTAATCCTGAAGAGACTCCATCTGCCACGGAGACGATGACAGATAAGGTAGCACATCAAGCCCAGAAGCAGGCCAGGGGAAATGCCAGAGCCCAGCCTAGCTCCTACAGGTTTGGGGACAAAATCCCATGCAGCAGCAGCAGCTGCTTTGCCCAGTCTGCTCTCTGCCATTCTTTTAACCATCAGACATACCAGGCTCTTCCCAGCTCCTCTGAGGGCATGACAGCAGCCTGAATCCTATTTATTTGCCACCGCCTAAACTATGAAACAGGAAAGATATGGGACGGAAAACAGCCCAGGACAGGCAGATATGAGGTTCCAGCAGCAGAGCTGTACAAAACACTGCTGGACAGCTGAGTCCTGGCTCCCTGCACTGTGTTTCAGCCACAGCTGGTCTCTTCCTCTTCTCCTCTCCTCTCTCATGGCCCTCTGTGTCACAGTGTGCTACCCCACTTCTTCCCCTGACTCCTGTGGGAGAAGCTAAAAGGTAGCAGCTTCTCTGCATGTGCTGCCTCAAAGGGTTAAATGAACGTGCTGGGCTTATGACCACCACCCAGATACTGCCGATGCAAAGGGAGTTCAAGGAAAAGGGAGAAAAGGGCCTGACACTGCAGCTGGGGTTAGGAGAGTTCATGTGCTAGCAGGGCCAGGTTGCTGACTTGGCAGAAAGACCTGTCCCTGACCGTGACAGCAGAGAGCCCATCTGGCAGCAGGGTGGCAGGGGCTGACTGAGGGCAAGGGCATGAAGGCTGACACCTAGGAGAAAAGCCTAGATCATGCAGTGTGCCCTAGCCTCTACAGTTAGCTGTTTTCCATCTACACATGATCCCTGTGACTGTCATGATCGGCAGAAATCCACAGATGACAGGGAGACTAGCTGAGAAAATGGTGATTGGGTTCTCATGCCCCACTTCTGCTACCTGATCAATTAAAAAGCAGCCACCATCAGTGAAACCTAAAAGGGCTTCTGAGGACTCAGTACAGAGCAGGAGCATTAAAAATAGTTGTTCCTAAGGAGGGATGTGTGCTTAATAAGCTCTAAAATGGCAATTGTTGGGAGATGAGGGCAGCCTAGAGCTAAAGCCATCTCTCCAGGGACCCTTATTAAGGTGTCACCTGTGCTCAGTACCACCCCCAAAGGCATTGTGTTGGGCAGCAGGCACAACTGACAGCACACCAGGGAGCAGACATGACCCCATACAATTAAACCAGAACAAGTACCAAGCAGGAGAGCTGCCAAGTAAACACAGAACTATTTCTGCCCAAGGAAATGCTGAACGGCAAAGCAATCAAACGCCAGACACATGCAGCACCACCCCACACATGCACTGTTCTCCCTTATCCCAGTGCAGCTGGGTGAGGGACTGCACTGCTGCAAGATCTCTCCATGAAAACCAGGACACTGGCTGCCAAGCCCAAGAGACACTGCAAAGACTTTGGGAAGGATGCACTGAAATCACTTCTTCCAATTAAACCACAAGTGTAGGAAGCAGCTCCAGTTTAATTTCTCTTGTAATTGGAGCTTTAAATCTCAATTACCTGCTCAAAATCTCATCGTCCTTCACGGCAAATGTATCTTGGCAGCATTTTGCTGTGGAAGTGGCACAAGAGTTTTGGGAACCAAGTTGAAGCAAACCCAGAAAAGGTTATCCACCTTTCTGAGACTGGTACAGACAGCACAGGTAGCATGGAGCAATCCATGGTACCAAAGGCTCACAAGGGAACCCAGAACTCTCCCCCTCACTCACTCACAGAAGAGCAGCATGCCTGTTTGCTGTGCCCAGCACCAGCCTCCTCTCCTTCTTCCAGCCCTGAAGACCCATCTGGATTTCAGCACTCACAGCACAAGGACTGAGCAGGCAGGCACACCTTCATGTATTAGAGCTGTTTGCTCTTGTTTTGTGGCTGAAGTGGTGACAGCCCCCCTCCAGGTACCCTGCCTTCCATTGCAGGGTCTCATTCCTGCTGCAGGCTGGACAGAATGAACATGTTCTTCATATCTTAGAGCCTGGCCTAGTAAGCATCTGTTGCTCAGCATGACATCTCTCCCCAAAACTGCTTCTTCCAAGGCATCATTGCCTCACAAAATGCAGCTTGGGTAAAAAAAAAAAAAAACACAAAAAAAACCCCCTGCCTCACACCCACCCAGACACAGACTTCTCAGCATGCTCTATCAGAGGCAGAAGAATTCAAGTAGTAAATGGGCTGAGGGAAAACTCTGCAAGGCACTCAGCCACATCTCTACGTGTTAAAGGCTGAAACTCTACCTGCCAGCCGTGCACAGCTTATTGCAGACCTCAAAGTGCCAAACCACAGCAATACAAAACTATCATCAGGGCTTTGGGGGAAACAGCTCAGCCACCACTTAAACCTCAGCATCCCAGCAATAGCCTTGTGCAAAGGAGTCAATCTGAAAGTTTGCTGGAACTGCTGGCCCCAGGCTCACAGCTTCACAGCTTGCATCAGGTTGGAAGGGACCTTCAAAGACCATCATGTCCAGCCCCCCTGCAGTGAGCAGGGACACCTCCAATTAGATCAGGCTGCCCAGGGTCACATCAAACCTGATCTTGGATGTCTCCAGGGATTTCACCTCACCCACATCCTTGGGCAACCTGTTCCACTATTTTACCACTTCCATTGTAAAGAACTTTCTTCTTACAGTTACCTATCTGGGTAGAGTCCTCACCCCTCCATACCATGTTCTCTCATGGCTTGGTATGAGATTGACCATCCCTGATCAGTGCTAAGTGGGAAGTGCCTTGGGAGAGCTCTCCTGGCCTAAGATTGAATTGTACTTTGTTTAATTAACACATTATTAAATACCAAACTGGAAACTAGAAACAACTTTTTGAGAACATAAATTCTGAATTTCTTTTCCAAGGTAAACTTCGAAGCAGAGATTTGTCAAGATTAGAGGTCTTTAAAAATCAAGATTGGATGTATTTAAACCAAACTACACTTAAGTTCTCCAAGGAGCTCGTGAGATGTCTGGAGAAGTTTTAGAGACTATCCTGTTTAATATATATAAAAGCTCCATGACATTAGCAGAGCTTTATATAAAACCAGGCAAGTCAATCAGACACTAATACTAAGCCAGCAGGAACCCTCTGCTCTCCCTTGGTTTGCTCCTACCATCAATTTAACAGGAGAAACTGAGCACAAAACAGAGAGAATGATGACCTTGGCTTTGTATTTTTATCACTTCAGTCTTCATTTCTCACCAGATCCCTTTTGATTTTTTTGTTATGCAATGTTTGCACTTTTCTTTCTAGGATATTTCCTAAAACCAACTTTTATTTTCTTCCCCCAGAGCTGGGACAATGTGCATTTCCAAGACAAATTGCTTGATTAAGTGGAGAGACTCTTGAAAAGAAGTAGACAGAATCCAAGCTCTTTTTTATGTCTCCTGGAGATACAAGAGCAACACATTCTCTAACCATTACCACCACACCAACACCTGACATGACTCGGTCTGATCAGCACATCAATCTCTAGTCATTAGGTCTCAGCTGGAATGGTGTCCAAAGCAGCTGCAAAACCCATCAGGTCAAATAAACTACATGAAGAAAAGGCTGCCAGCAGGGTCACAATACCCCAGGCAGCCTCCCATCCCAGCTGTCCTGGCTGGTCCTCACTCATACTCCTCCTGGTACTGCCTGTGCTGCTTGGCAGGCAGAGTGGTCCAGAAGCTTTGATAGTAGAGCCCAAGGCTTTGCATGACTTGGGCTGTTTGTAAGACAGAGCAAACAGAGCACTTGCCAGCTTTTTGAAGAGTTCAGAACAAAGGCAAACAAGGAATGGAAGCCTCTTATACTCACAATAACCTCAACGTGTCACAGTTTTTCTGGTCTGCAGCTTCCAAGCTCAGATTTGGCGATAAAATGTGTGAATTTCCTCCCTCAATATTTCAGCACTGGCCCCTTCTTCCCCTACTGCTGACACTTATCATATCTTAATACCTTATCACCAGCATCTAACTTTATCTATAATCTTTAAAGTATGAGGAGCAATAATAAGTCTTGCACCTCAAAGGTTGAGCAAGAAGAGCTATTGCAAAATAGCAGAGCAAACCCCATGGGCACAACACACCACACTTACACTGGGAGAAGGAAAGGTTTGCAGAGGATGGGACTGAACACCAAGAAGGCCATAGCTCATCCTTTCAGCTTTCTGCTCTGCCACACAGGCTGTGGCGTTACACAGACTCTCCTCCCACTCCCCTGGGAGAGGGTTTGGCCCTCTGGTGTTTCAATACCCTATTACCACACACTTCCATGGAATTTCCATGTCTGGAACATCTTTACTTAGATGTGAGGCATCCTTCTGCTCTGCTGCTTGGTCACTTCCCTCTCAACCATTTGGATTGTTTCTTTCAAGAAGCTACCTCTAGTTGACTCTACAAACAAATAATTCTTTAACTATAAAGCCTCCTTGACCTTTGATGGAAACAAAGATGAAAACTGCTTTACACTTCCCTCTGCTTATTGCTTGCTTTAAAACTGTCTCAGGACCAGCAGCAATATCTAATGCTATGAAATAGCTGGGTAAGAAGAGAAGCCACCCAGAGAACAGAAGAGTCCTGTTGCCTCACTGGCTACGTGTTCATGAGATAACACCCACACAGGAATTCCCAGCTTGGGTCTGGTCAGAAAGGGGATTTTCTCCCACCTTCTCATGTCATCAGCAGGTATTTAATCCTGAAATGCTTCTCCTTCTCTTACTTCACTAAAACGTCAATCTCAGCAGAAGAAATTAAAATACTGGGTGCATAAGATAAGAGCAAACCCTTGCTGAAACAAACCAGGAGCAGTCTTGCTTGTAGGTGTACCGCAGCACCTGCAACTGCCGCGTTAGGGTGACAGCCTTTTGAAATCCACCCAGAAGAGATCAGAGTCTATGGGGACTTCATTGGATCCCTTTAGCCCTATGTCCAGGCTGGAAAAGCAATTTTACAACCGGGAGGAGACTGGTAGCCTGTACACCTGCAGGAAACAGTACTGATGACAAAGCTGTCTAGCCGGGGGATGTCCATTTTGACAAGCAGAGTGATGTCAGTTTGCACAAGCGATTTAATTTCATGTCAGTCTGAGGTGATTGAGTTGTGAGGGTACCTGAATATGCTGCTGTCTTGGCAGGCCCGTGGGACACCTACTGACTGTTGTCTAGCCAGTCTCTGAGTAACCTACACACACACTCTTATTGCTGAGCTTTATGTGATATGGTGTGGGATATTCCTTTGGTCAGCTGGGGTCATCCTGTCTCAACTTGTCGTGCACCTCCAGCCTTCTTGCTGCCAGGGCAGCATGAGAAACAGAAAAGGCCTTGGTGCTTGGTGCTGTTCAGCAATGACTAAAACCTTCCTGTGTTATCAACTCTGCTGTCATCACAAATCCAAAACACAGCCCCATGCAAGCTGCTATGAAGAAAATCAAATCTATCTCAGCCAAAACCAGTACACATTTGTGGGGTGAAAGGGAGAGAACACAATATGCCCATGATTTCTGGCAACCTCCTGCTTGACAGAAAAGTCCCAGCATTGACACCAAAAGACAGCCCATCAGCTCCAGCACACCATTTTTTACTGCTGCAGGTCAAGTTCTTGTTTTCAAGGATTTTTACTCTCCTGCTTCTGCTCTGACTTCCACCTTCCTGCCAATGCCCACAGCTAATGCAGATATGAGGTCACCAGAGCTGCCTGGTGTAGCAAGATACTTCACTATACAAACATGACTTGAGTGTCTCTCTGGTCCTGGAGTGGTTTAAATTCAGATGAAGAACAGACACTTACTTCTTTCCTCTGTCTTCCTGTGTAGAGAGAAGCAGGCTACCTACTTAATTCCTGTCTGGAAACTCCAATTTCAGAGAGCTCTGACTTTGGAGCCACGTTCTTTCCCCCAGACTCTCATACCTTCATACAGGTAGCACTCAGATTCACTTTTCCTAAGATATTTCTGCTCTCTGCCAACTACATAGGGAGTTCAAGCTCTTAAACTGGATGGAGAAGGTGGTGTCTCTGCCATGAAGACGAATGAGGACTTAGATACGCAAGAAGAATGACAGGCTGAAGCCCAGCAATAATCCTAACTAAAAACACGCTGGTCAGAGCCTACTGCTTCTTTCTAAGAGGAGGAGGAAAACTCTGTGAGAGAGGAACAAACTGAGACCTGAATGCAAATCATTACAAGTGTGGCAAAAGTCACAGTATCTGAAAGGATTCATGGATCATTTCCTGCCATGTGCTGCACAAAACAAGACAAATTTGAGGCTGCAAGGCGACAAAGAAAGATTATTAGGTGATTTTCCACATCTGAAGCAACTGAATGTCAAGGAGATATTCTGGAATTAGGGTAAATCACTGATGGATGTGTTCATCAGATGGGCTGTAGACCACAGCAGCCCCAGTGTGGGAGTGGTGCCCTTCAGCAGAAGGGCAGGGTACCTTGTATGAAGGCAGCAACATCTTCTGCTGTCTCCACTGAGCCTGACTCACACCCCTGTAATGGGATTTTGCCGAGAGCAAACTCTTCTGCATCCACGGGCAGCATCTGTGGCCTAGCAGGCAGGCAAAAGTGTCCTGACCCAATACCCTTGTGAAAATGCCCTGGCAGTTCAGCAATTGTGGAACTTCATTACACTGGGGAGATAACAAACTTGGTGCTTGTCTGTATGAGACAGGGTAAGAAGCCTGCCTGACCTGTGTCTACAAAGGAAGGGTGCTGCCCATCACTGCAACAGGGTGCACATGCCTCAGCATTCAGCAGCTCTTTCAACTTGGTCAAACTCTCTCTTGATTGAAAGAGTCCTATAAAGAAATGAGATTTCCTGTTCTGACCTGAAAGGATGACACTGGATGCACAGGAGGAAAATATGCTGAAGAAATTCAGCATGGGAAGAACTTTTCACTATGTAGCTACTATCACACATTTCAAGTTTTGCCTTAAAAGGCAAACTAAGTTCTAAGAACTGCTGGTCTCAGGCCTGGAGGTGGAAGTTCTCAGATCTAAGCCTGGAACTTGAGCCTGGATTAAATCCAGATGTCAGGATCACATCCACTCCCTTGGAAAATTCAGATCTCGATATAGACAGTGGCCTGTGCATGGGGAGAGGGAATTGTTTTTCTGGCTTGCTCTCTCATGACATTGACTGGGTGGGAAAAAATGAGGAATATGCACAGCTCTGACTTCAGAAGTGGGCAAAAGGGATTAAATGCTGCTAACGTACATGCTGAGTGCAGAGGGACTTCTGACTCTTACTTTTCTACTAAGCATCTCAATGTTCACTTAAAAGCATAAAAATCATTAGAATTCCAAGAAGGAGCTAAGAGCTGACAGATGTGAGGCTGGATGACAGCTACAAACCTATGAATCAAGTTCTGTTTCCAGGAACATTGATTGGGCAAACCACGCTCGAAAGAAGAGGGGTGGGAGAGAAACACTGAAGGTAACTTACACCTGAGGCTATGTAGTGAACTGGTAGTGTGGTAAGAGACCATTCTCAGCAGGAGCTCCTTTCAGACATCTGCAAAACTCAACTTCACCCTGGGGCAGGGGATTTCTGCCCCCCACACACCCCAGTTCAAATCCTGCAGGAGAAGCACATTCTGTGGCTTCTCATCCACCTCCTAAATTGCTGGAATTTAATTTTATTTTCCCTCTTGAAACTTATTTTGCAAAGAAATGAACAAGTCATCAGAATGGAATGGGCTTTAGGAAAACTAAAATCAGGAGAGGCTCTCAGGGTAGCAGAGTCTTCCTGTCCCCTGCCTCAAATGAGCTTCCCAGGCAGATCAGGCTTCCTCTGGTGCACAGCATCTCAGGTGCCCACGTCAAAACGCAGTTACAGCTAGGCACTATCCACCTTCCAACATAAACCTGGGCATGGCCAGATGAACAAATATTTTTCTCACACCAGTTCTATCCCCCCAGCTTAAACCATTTTCCTTATTACATGCTATTCTGCCCATTACATACTCACAGGCAAACACTCCTCCCCTGCCCATCATACCTTCATGCCATGCCTCTCTAGACAGGCTACAGAAGCCTGCTTTCTCCTTCAGGATGGCCTTCCAGTTCCCTGTGGGCTGCCCTTTCACACAGCCTGAAGTTCTCCTTCTGGAGCATGGCAAAGTGCATTTGCATGGCACTTCATGCTAGTTTCTCCTGAGCCCTGTAGGAAGATGGTAATACATTGTCACCATTAACATCTTCAAATACCATTTAATTATTTCACTGAAGCCCTAAGAAATTTTAATTAATGGCAGCTTTATTAGTATTTATTTCACCTTCAACACATAAGCTCTGGCTGGCAGGACTTCCAAAGTGAGGAAACTGGCAGAGCAGCTGACAAAACACTCTTTCCCCTGCTTTTCCTCCCTCTTGTTGGTCCCAGAGTTCACAGCCATCTCTGTATGCTGACAATGACACATGCCTTCAGCAGCTCTCCAAGAGGAACGTCAAGTTAATGTCATTCCATTGCTACTTAGCTCTCTGCAATTCCTGTCACCTACAAGGTTAGGTAAATTCACCAAAACTGAAGAAGTGTTATTGAGGGGTCTGATTAAGAGCACAGATTGCAAGGAAGTCTGAGAGGAAGGACGAGAGTTCTGCTCCACTTGGAGACCTCCCTATCACAGCCAAGGTCACTGTGTCTGTGTCTCAGCTGCCAGCCTTGAAAGATGTTTGTGTAAAAAGCAGATGCTCTTCAGGCTCGACTCTGTGGGCACTCCTGAATATAGAACCAGAAGTTTCCGAAGTCCATCAGCAAAGCAGGCTAACATAATTCATCTCTCAGCCTTGCAACATGGCAAGATATTGCTGTTATTAAGATAAAGAAAGATTATCATTTTTTTGTGGCAGGAGTCCAGGCAGAGAGCTCTGCAGCCTGCTGCAGTACTCCACCAGTACATTTGCACACTGCTTTGCTCTGGTACCTCGTACAATGAAACACATAGCCCACCTGTCACCCTGACTTAAAGGCCATGGTAAATTAATAAAGGAAAAGTAGGAGAAGGATGAAAAATAGTCAACATGCTATAAATCAAGCACGTGGGACTTCATTTCTGTTGTAAAAACTAAACTGAATCCAAGGAGCATGGGAGCAATCCCTTAGGTTTAGACAGGTAACTTTCTGTGGATTTACATGGCAGAACATGTGATGGTTCCTCATTTTCTAAACTAACTGATGTGATACAAAGCTGCAGGGTAAGGAATCAAGGGGAATGGGGATAGCAGCAATCTGCAAAACAGATCAGCTATCTTTAAACTTCAGGTGGTAATTAACTATTGTGCTCTGCAAAATGCAAATGCTTGAGGTATGTAACTGAAAGCCAGTTGGGAAGAGCACTTTTCATGAGCAAACTGAAGTAATAATTTGAAGCACTGTTCTCACATTACTAAATGACCAAGACTGTTGTTATAACTGCTACACAGGCTCAGGTCAAATACCACAGCCTTAGTTTAACCATTTATCTAACAAACAAAACTCTCCAGTTTAACAATGCCCACTAATGAAGACTGTTTCTTAATGGCACATTCTACACCACATTGCTGGAATAATGAATTGAATTGTTTAAGATCTAAGAACCAAGACTTATTACACAATGCTGTCTTCAATTCCTAATAAGCAGGAAGAGAAGTGTGTTTATAGCCCTACTAAAACCCAAATCCCATGCCCTGCTTTCTCAAGTTCTATCCACTTTTTGCAGGGGCCCCTCAATGAGTAGATGAGGGCAGAAGTCTCTCCCGTCTCCTACCTCAGAGCTCAGTCCTGTGCTGGAGCTGGCAGCAAGTCTGCCATGTGACTATGGTTTAAGGCTGCCTTCCTCTTGATCTGCTTATTCAAGATCGCAAAGTCTGAACACTGCAGCCAGCATGCTCAAAGCGAGCTGGCGACAAAGACAGAAGGCTCCTGCTGCCCTTTACCCTGCTCCCCTACAGAAGGGTTATCTACAGATTAATTTGCAACAGGCACATAATGACAAATACTAAGTGCCTTTTGTATGCAAACTTACAATTCAGCAACCACAGTCCTAAGCAGGTTTTGTATTTCCCTAATCATTCTGCTACAAGCACCTTCTAGTAATTACAAGTGACTACACGCAAGACACAAGTAGGAGGGACCTTTAAAAGAGCTCTCCTTAAAACTCTGCACCTGTTACAAAAACCACTCCTGCCTTGAAGGGCCTGAGCCCAGTATGGGCTGGCTGAGGGATGCTGGGCCAAGAGAGGCAGTTCCCTGCCCAAATCCTGTCTTCCATGAAGTCACTGTTTCCTAAGACAAGGAACAGACTGCGTCATCATCGTTCTTCTCCATTCTTCCCACACCTGAGCAGTCAGTAGATGCTTACAGCAATTAGTACTACTGCACCTCGGATGAACAGATATAGGAGAGCTCCTTTTATCATCACCCATCCGTACATATTCTTCCAAACAAATAAGCTTTAATGTCGGTTGCAAGCCACTTTCTGCTGCCGTTCTTACAAGAGCCTGATCTTCAAACCCAGGGGCACCGGCGCCACACTTCCAAACCAGCAGCGGAAGCCTGACCCATTACCGACAGAGAAACCGTTCGACTCATAGGGTCGAATGAGGAGGGTTCAGGATCCCACCGCCATCGGTGAGCCCACCCGGTGCTTTCTGAGCCCCGGTGCAGAATCTGCAGGGACCCAGCGGCGTTCAGGCGGAGCCAGGAGATGCGCCTGAGCAGCGCCAGGTCTCCCCGCACCGCTGACTCACAGCTCCTCTTTTCCACTGAACAGCCACATTTGGAGCCCCCAGATCCACCGTCCTGCGGGTAGGGGCTCCAGTACCTCCGGGAAACACGCGTGGAATAGCCTGGAACCGAGAGCAAAGTCTGAGCAGCACAACCATCTGCCTCCTTCCCGTGTGGGCTATGCCTCCACTGCGGGGCGTCTCTCGCAGACCCCGGGAGCGGCTGCCCCTCTCTGACCCCTCACACACAGTCCCGGCAGTCTCCTCCGTGCCCTCACGACACCCCGGGAGCCATCCAACACCTCTGTGTGCCCTCACGACACCCCGGGAGCCACCCAACACCTCTGTGTGCCCTCACGACACCCCGGGAGCCACCCAACACCTCTGTGTGCCCTCACGACACCCCGGGAGCCGCCTAAGCTTCCTCCGGCCCCTCACAGCTCCCCGAGAGCCACCCGGGGCCGCTCCATCCCCACGAGAGCAGCCCAGCACCGCCTTCGTCCTTTCACGGTCCCCTGGGACTCCTAATGGCTCGCAGAAGGCCCAGGCACCGCTCCAGTCCCCGCAGGCACCTCCCGCTGCACACAAGCCGTGCCGCGCCGTGCCGTGCCGCGCCTGCGCAGCGTGGTGAGGAGCGGCCGCCAGGCGCCTGCGCGGGGTCGGGCTGGGCTATATAGGCAGCGGCGGAGCGGGCCGGGGCTGGCTGTGTGGCCGCTGTCCGCTTCTCCCTTCCTCGTTTGCCGGTGGCTTCCTGTCGAGGGTCGTTGAAGATGGAGGCGGTGGTGCGGCGCTGCCCCTTCCTGGCCCGCGTCTCGCAGGCTTTCCTGCAGAAGGCTGGGCCCTCCCTGCTCCTCTATGCCCAGCACTGCCCCCGCATGATGGAGGCATCGCCCCCGGCCGCTGCCCGCGCCCTGGCCACGTCCGCAGCCCGCGGGCAGCAGGCGGAGGAGACCCCCACGACCCGGCGGGGTGAGTATGGCTGGAGGGGAGCCCCGGGCCGCAGCTGGGGTGGGCGGCGGGGAGCCGGGCCCGGTCACGGGGAGGTGTCCGAAGGACAAACCTGGTCACCTTTGTATACGGATCCCAGAAACAGAAGGAAACTTCTGGAATGGGCAGCTTCAAGAGAAGGGTTGCTCAATCCTTTAAATGTCCCTGGTAATTAAACGTGAGCACCGGTAAGAAACCGGCCCTCAGGGTTGTCCTGCAGCCAGCTCTGGTAGGGGATCCATGATGCTGTCAGAGCTGGGGCCTCCTCCGCCTGAGCAGCTCTTCACCGCCCCCGTTTACATTCCCTGGGGTTCTTACTCTGCCGTGTCGGGGAATAACAAAATGTTAGGGGTTCGAAAGGACCTCCAGAGACCATCGAGTCCAACTGCCCTGCCAGGGCAGGATCACCTAGGGCAGGTCACGCAGGAACGCACCCAGATGGGTTTTAAAAGTCTCCAGACAGGGAGACTCCACAACCTCTCCGGGCAGACTGTGCCAGTGCTCTCATCCTTGTAGCAAAGTACCTCCTCAAGTTGAGGTGTAACCTCTCATGTTCTAGCTTGTACCTGTTGTACCTTGTCCTGTTACTGGGCACCACTGAAAAGAGACTGGCAGCAGAGCAAAGACTGGTGGCTGGGAGTAGCCCAACTCCAGAAAAGAAAATCTCCACTTTGGGAGCAAAAGCAAGATGCTGGATTTTTCCCTCAAATGCCCTTTGGTTGGTACTGGGATTTTCTGTTTAAGCGATGTATAATGTAATTGCTCAAGTTAAATAGCTCTGAATCATAGAATGGTTTAGGTTGGAAGAGACCTTAAAGATCATCCAGTGCCAACCCCCCTGTGCTGTAGGCAGGGACACCTCCCACTAGATCAGGTCGCTCAAGACCTCATCCAGTCTGGCCTTGAACACATCCAGGGAAGGAGCAGCCACAACTTCCCTGGGCAACCTGTTCCAGTGTCTCACCACCCTCACTGTGAAGAACTTCCTCCTAACATCCCGTTCAAATCTCCCCTCCACCAATTTGTGTGGCTTATGTCAAATGAATTGTGAAGGTAATGGGTAGAAAAGCTTAAGATGATCTACGAAAATGATGAAGCTGAAGTGTTTTCCCTTCTCTGCCCTCACCTCAGAGGCAAAAAATGCCAAAGAGGTGGCCAAAGAAAACACAGATGGAACCCAGCCACCTACTGGCCATCCACCTGCTGCTACTAGCCACAGCTCTGCTAGCAAATGCCCGTTCCTGGCAGCTCAGATGAATCACAAGAACAGTAATGTCTTCTGCAAAGCTAGCCTAGAGCTCCAGGAGGACGTGCAGGAAATGCAGGCAGACAGGAAAGGTATGTATTGTGCGTGCTGAAGGGTTGGTACTTCCCCAGAACTTGGTGCCTGACTTAGCCTTGTAGTGTGACAAATTTAACAGTCACTGCTTAAATGATGTGGGTAGGGTTATGGGAGCCTGCAGGAAAAAGCTGTTGCAGAATGGCACACCTGTAGCATTGTGGAGCGTTTTCCCTGGCTGATTTTGGTGTGGGAATACCATGTGCTGTACTTGGGTGTGCTGGCTCTAAATGTGTGACTCCAGCTGCTCTGCTCACACCCAAAGTGGATGCTTAGAACTGAAGAAAGCTTTACCAGGGTGCCTGTGTAGGTAAAGGTGGTATATCTAGAGATGGAAGAAACTGGGCTGTGGGACTAGGCAAGTACTAGCACAAATCCAAGCTGGAAAAGAAGTGGGAATATTTCTTTATGGAACTAAAGGGTGTTGTCCAGCTTACAGTCCTGATATGGAAGGGCTGTCTGTCAGTGGAAGGAACTTTTCACTGATACCAGTAAAGCTTTGCTTGCCTGTCTCAGGAAGTGTGTTTTTACTTATGTTTATTTTCTGTGGCATATTTTTGTGTGAAAAAAAAAAAAATCATGTGCTAATAGAGCAAAATACTGGGAGTGGAAAGGAAACAGCTGACTAGAATTCTGCCTTCAGTTAGGTGTGTATCAGCTCTTTCAGATAAATGCCTCAGCTGTATAGAATAGATTCTATGAGTTATGGTGAGACAAATGTATTTTCCTTACAACACATAGTGTAACCAGTACACACATAATTAATTAGTAAGGCTTTCCTTTAGTCTTGTACAATGCAAAACTACAGGCAAATAGTTGATCCTGTTGGGAACCTGTAGATTCCAGCACTTGCTTAATAAAGAATGAAGAGTTAAAATGACTTGAAATGCTTGCTTTGCTGAATTCAGCTTACTGGTGTTTTGGGGTTTTTAAATTTTGAACTGATTAAATTCTCTGGAATTCATTATAGTGTCTGCAGGTACAGAATGTGCCAAAATACCAACTACTTCCACAGTGAGGAACACTGAGTTGGAGGGAGAAGAGAGGAGTGAATTGCTCAAGAAGTTTAAGGATATCGTGCTGAAGCAAAGACCAGAAAGTGTCTCTCATCTGCTTCAGGATAACTTGCCAAAATGTAAGCTTGTCTGGCTGACCCCCCCTCACCCCCGGGCCTGGTCTGCTGTGATTATCTCCTGTGTGCTTAGGTGTCTGTCTCATTTCAGCTGTATCCACCTTCCAGTACGATCAGTTCTTTGAGAAGATGATTGATGAAAAGAAGAAGGATCACACCTACAGAGTGTTCAAAACAGTGAACCGGAAGGCACAGGTCTTCCCCATGGCAGATGACTACACTGATTCTCTGATCACCAAGAAAGAGGTGTCTGTCTGGTGCAGCAATGATTACCTGGGGATGAGCCGGCACCCTCGTGTGTGTGGAGCAGTTATGTGAGTAGTGCTGCAGTAAGAGGCATTTTCAAGCTGCAGGAGCTTTTGTGGGAAGGCTTCTGAAGAACTGATCTGTGTTTTGCCCCATAAGATGCTTCTGATACTCTTCTTGGATAATTAAGCTTATGCTGTTCAGCTAGGGTAGGCAGTGAAGTACATAGCTGCAGGGCTGCACTACCTCTGCCAGTCACTGGCCCTGCTCCTTGGGTTTTCCTTAGAAGCCCTCGAATGTTACCAGATAAACTGGATGGTGTATAGCAGCTGTACTTGGTAACTGATTTATTTTCTTACTGGATCCCAAGTTACAGAGGTTGCTCAAGTATCTTGAACATAACAGCTGCTTTTTGCAGCCAGTCCCCTTTTAGCACAGTGTTGATTGTGTACTAGAATGTTTTCAGCAGTGATGCTTCGCTCACGTCATGCAGTAGTGCTAATGCCTCTTTTTGGGCCCTCTCTAGGGATACACTGAAACAACATGGTGCTGGAGCAGGAGGCACAAGAAATATTTCAGGAACAAGTAAATTTCATGTTGATTTGGAAAAAGAGCTGGCTGATCTCCATGGAAAAGATGCAGCACTGTTGTTCTCATCATGCTTTGTAGCAAATGACTCCACTCTCTTCACTTTAGCTAAGATGCTACCAGGTGAGATCTCAACCTATATCCACTGTTTAGCACAGAAACACAACCTTGCCTTAGGCAGTTGGCAGTACATTTTACAAATGACTAGCCAAGATGAGGTTTTGTCCTACTCAGTCAGTAAAGTATGGCTGGGGAGGAGGGGGTTATGCTCTATTCAAATTCAACTCGATCAAATTGTAGTAACAGCCTATAGAGATTGAGATTTAGGAATTGCAGAAGGAATTGGACAGAAGGCACACGGTCTAATGCTCTTGCATTTAAATGCCACTTGAAAGACAGCAGGAATTTAGCATTCCCCCATATGTGTGTCAACTTCCCTCTAACTTAAGTTAGGAGAGCTAAATTAAAATATTAAAGGCTTGGAAAAACCCTTCTTTGTTTCTGTACTCTCAAGTTCATGTTAAATAATCCTTAAGTATTAAATCTTGCTCCACGATCTGTAACTTGCTCTTTAAATCAAGAGCATTACTTCTTAGAACATGCTGCCCTTGGTGCCTGAACACTTCCCATATATCCAGGAATGTAAAGAGAACCAGCTCTTGCAGACAGCTCTGACTGCCCCAGTTGCTTTCCTTTGGTAGGTCAGATGTCTCTGGCTAACTCCTTAGCTTAGCTCAGTCAAGGCTAACCTCTTCAGTGTGTTCCCAGATGGCACCTTGTATACACTGTGCTGCCACAGCTACCCTCTTGTTGATGCCAGTTAGTGTGTGTCTACATGTATGCTACACATACTTTTGATTACTTAAAACACAGGGATGCCTGAAATTTGGCACTTCCCTAAGCAAGATCAGGAGTAAATCATGAGAGCAGAGCAGGAGCTGTGATCAGCACTCTGGGGAAGGACAATGAAAAGAGAAGTTAATGCTTTCTGTGCTTGAATTGTAACTGGGCTATTTCCTCAGGCTGTGAGATCTACTCTGATTCTGGAAACCATGCCTCCATGATCCAGGGGATCCGTAACAGCAGAGTGCCAAAGCACATATTTCGGCATAATGATGTCAACCACCTTCGAGAACTCCTGAAGAAAGCTGACCCCTCTACCCCTAAAATTGTTGCGTTTGAAACTGTCCACTCAATGGATGGTAAGCCGACATCTGCACTCTCCTGTCAGTGTTATTCATGCACAAATCATCTGTGTTTTAGGTCTAGAAGTGCACAGAGCTTACAGGATTTACATGAAAATAGTCTTCTAAAGTGCCTGGTGCTTGGGGTTGCTTCTGGTATTTTACCCAAGCTGAGTACAGGGAATCCTAAACTGCTGGTCCCTTGGTTCCTAGGTGCAGTCTGTCCTCTGGAAGAGCTGTGTGATGTGGCCCACGAGCACGGGGCAATCACTTTTGTGGATGAAGTACATGCTGTGGGGCTGTATGGAGCTCGAGGTGGCGGTATAGGAGACCGGGATGGAATCATGCACAAGATGGACATCATCTCTGGAACGCTTGGTATGCATGGCCTGGCACTTCTACAGAAGCTAAGGCAGCGAAGCTGCTGAGCAGACAAAATTAAGTGGGTTAACTCAATCAGTCTATTGAAATTAATTTGCTAAAAGGCTGTTTAGGGCAAGGGTTTTTCAAAAAGCCCAGAGGATTTGGCTGTGCCCCACAGTTTGAAAAGCTTGTGTTAAGCTCCTTACACTGCCTCAGAAATCGGTTAAGTTAGCATTGGGCTTACTCCTTTAAAGAAGCTAGCAAGAAGTCCTGCAATGGCATATTATACAACTCCAGAATAAATTCAGGTGAGAGTGCTAGTAGGGTAGTGTTCTATATTTAGCAGTACTTAGTTCTTTTATGTGCAGCAGAGTGCTCCTAATCTAGAAACCTGAGATGGGGAGTTATGTAAAGAGATTTGGCAAGTACTGAAGCAACTGCTATTATCTGAGTAGAATGCAGGCTTAGGAGTAAGTTTACTGCTGCAAATTAGAGAGTTGTTTAAAGGTCCTCCAAAATGTAAATAAAACTTACTGGTGAAGTTCGTGGCTTTAAAACTTCCAATCTTGAGTTTCACCCTAATAGAGACAAACATTTGCTAGGCAGCCTACTTCCCTCTGCAGCTGTGCTCTGGTACCTGAATGTTTGGAAAGGGGGGCTTTTGTGTGCTCTTAGGAGCACAGGCTATTTCTAGCATCTCTGGAGCCAGATTATTTTAAATCTGCTGAGAGACTTAGTGTTGATCACTTGGGGTCACTGCTGAAGTGTGTGCTTGATGATTTAGCTTATAACATCTTCCTTAATCAGAACCTGCATATTCCTTAGAGTCTTGAACTCTCCTTGCTGTGTAATAGCTAGATCCACGTTACCAGGATTGGCTTACAAAGCTGTGATATGTGCTGAGTAAATATAAGATTAGTGAGGGCTGCCTAGAGTTGTCTGCCATGAGTACATTAAGTATGTAGTTACAACTCACTCCTTCAAGTGAAAGGTTGTAATACTTTAGTGCCATTCTCATGAGTGGAAGGAATAAACTTGGCTGCCTCTTTCTTTCCCCAGGCAAAGCATTTGGTTGTGTAGGAGGATACATTGCCAGTACAAGCTCTTTGATAGACACTGTCCGTTCCTATGCTGCTGGCTTCATTTTCACAACGTCCCTGCCACCCATGCTCCTGGCTGGTGCCCTGGAATCTGTCCGAACCCTGAAGAGTGCAGAGGGGCAAGTTCTGAGGCGCCAGCACCAACGTAACGTGAAGCTTATGAGACAGATGCTGATGGATGCAGGGCTTCCTGTGGTGCACTGCCCCAGTCACATCATTCCAATAAGGGTGAGTACTTGGGGTGCTGTTGACACAGGACAGTGGTGCCTGTTTTCACATCCAGGACACTACACTTACAGGTATTAGGTTTGCACTTTGTGAGTGTTAACTGCCCTCGTAATTGGCTGTGATGTGGTAAGAGCCTGGTTTTAGCTGACCTCAGCTTGATGTAAAAGTGGTGAAGCAGAACAGCAGGGTGTGACACCTGCAGTCTAACAGTATGCAGGAAGAATCTAGGGAAGAATTTGGGTATAGAGCTTATGCCCAGAGTGGAGCCTACAACACAAACTTAACTCTCTTCTGTTGGATGTGCCACTTAAAGTAGCACAAGGAGGACTCACTGGTTCTCTTTCTTGTGGCTAGCCAAGATGGGCTGATTGCCACCGTGCATGTTCTTGGTTTTTGGTGGGGTTTTTTTTGGTTTTTTTTGGGTTTTTTTGTTTTTTTGTTTTGGGGGTTTTTTTGTTAAATTAAAATTTGGAACTTTAGGTTGCAGATGCTGCTAAAAATACAGAGATCTGTGACAAACTGATGAGCCAGCACAGCATCTATGTCCAAGCAATCAACTACCCCACAGTGCCCCGAGGAGAAGAACTGCTACGTATTGCCCCCACGCCTCACCACACCCCACAGATGATGAGTTATTTTCTTGGTGAGTGGATTCTTGCATCATTGCAATGAAAATACTGTGTTGACTCTGCAGTCTTTGTGCTGAAGTTGAGACTGGGAAGTACTGCACTTTCAGGTGTCACTAGCTGAACAGCCTCTTCACATAGCACATAGGTCTGCACTGAGCATGACCTGTGAAGGCTAGAACTGATTGTGCACCAGCACTGCCATCCTCTACTCAGCTACTTTTATCACCACTACCTCTGCTGGAACCCTGCTTATGAACTGCCCTAACCAATGTTCATTTGTTACATGTGGTCCAAAGAAATCTGCCCTCTTTGGCTGAGTTATTAACCTGTCTTAGTTACTTTCCCTGGAGAGATTGGTGTCTATTTGATCTTGTCAGAGGTAGTATGAGGATAGCTGAGACTTAGCTGGAGCCCAGGCACCTTGCTCGAGGAAAATCATGTCACAGTGAATTCTTGTTCTTCCTGTTCTGCTGCTGCTTCTAAAGCAACCTCCTGTCCTAAGTTTTGATCTTAATTGATTTTTCTGTTCATAACAGAAAAACTGCTGGCTACATGGAAAGATGTTGGGCTGGAGCTGAAGCCACATTCATCAGCTGAATGCAACTTCTGTAGAAGACCTCTGCATTTTGAAGTGATGAGTGAACAGGAAAGATCCTACTTCAGTGGCATGAGCAAACTAGTATCTGTCAGTGCATGAAAGTAATGGTATTAGCTGTATTCTTGTCTAGTTCCAGTACCCAGTCAGTAGTATTTTTAAATTGCTGGAGTATTTTAATCATAGTTTAAGCATTAAGCTCTGAAAATAAATTTCTAGAGCCATTATGCTTACTTGTGTTTGTTTCTCTATCTTCTCTAAGTGAAACTTGAGGTGTCAATGGTTGGAATAAACAGTCTGCACCTTACTGTCCTTCAGCTGAAGTACTGTCTCTTTACTATGTGCTACAAGGGATGGGGTTAGTTATGAAGAGAAAATTGGTATTTATAGCTCCTCATGAGCTTTCTACCTGAGAGCTGTTAAAAAGGTGCAGCTCTAATATTACATGCCCAGTGAAAGCAGATGCTGCTTAAAAAATAGTTTTTGAGGCAGGCATTTAGAATCTGTTCTACGTTTTGTCTCCCTCTACTGTCACATTCTTCCTTGGTAGTTGATAAACATTCCTGCTGTGGTATTAAGAGGAATGATGTGCCAGTGGGATTTACTGAGTGATGTTTTGTCAGTCATAGAACCAAGGGGGCAGGGTGGTGGAGTAGGAGGGTGAATTTACTGCTACACTAGGTAAAATGCAAGTTGCCTCTGGCTGGCTGTGTTGCTCCAAGCCTGCATGAGCAGCTCTCTAGGCTCCAGTGTGTGAAAGTTGCTTCTTAGTAAAATACTTAACAGGTCTCAGACATCAGTCACTGTAAGAGGATATCAGTACTGCTTTTACCACTCTCTGAAAACCTAGAGCTGTTGCCTAGTTGCTGTGCTATTTAAGAAGAGCCAGAGCATGCTTTGAACAGGGGAAATTCATTTTGTAGATGTGTACATTTACTTGGAGGTCAATATTGGCACAAAGACAAGAGCAAAGCACTAAACAGCTTGCTTCATACACATCCAATAACTGCTCCAGGCAAGATTCCACAAGGCCCTGAACAGCTGCTCTGTCCAGGTAATCTTATTTTCCATGTGGAGCAAGCCAATCTGGCACTGCCTGTTGCTGTCCTGCTCACAGGCATGCTGAAACTCTTTAAAATGCTGGAGAGACAAAAGCCCAACTTAAAATCATCAGCTCCATCCACTGGAAGTCGGTCAGGAGTCGGTTTTGCATGCACTGAAGCACACTGCCCTTCTCAGAGGAATGCCTCTTAAAATGTTTGACATCCCAGACAGTCAAGCTGTTTTTTAGAAGCTCTTTGCCAGCAGCAGCGTGGCCGCTGCCTCAGCCCTGTGCAGGTGTTGTGTGGGAGAGGGGAAGCCATAGGCTTAGCCTGGTGATGTTGTGCTGTTGCTAAGCAAGGCAGTTCATGAGCTGGCTTGCTCAAACCCAGCCACCAGAGCATCATCTTTTGCACAGCTGTGATTGCACAGCTGATCAAGTGGATTGCTTTCACAAGCTGTGACATTATCCTGATCTTACTGAGGCAAGTTCAGTGCTACTCCAGGAAGAACACACCACTGTGCCCTGCCTGTCTCACCATGAGCAGTTCATGGCCTAGGATTGGATGCACATGCACCTCTGCAACAGCTGTTCTCTAGGCATTAACCTCTATTACTGCATTAGCTTTGAGATACCATCAGGTGAAATCCACAGATCCTACATCAGCCTCTCCTAGAAGTGTCCCTGATGTGCCATTCCCAACTGCTGGTGTGCATGGGATGGCAACCTGTGCTGTGCTGCTGTGTGGTACACAGCTGTAACCTGACAGTGCAAGGTTACTGGGCACTTACAGTTTCTTCACTGAAGACATTCAGGATTGACCCAGCTCATGTTCCCTACCTGTTCATTTTTATAGCAACTACTTTACAGTCTGAAAGCAGAGGAGAAGAAGTAAGACATGGGAAGCTATCAGAAATACCAGAAGTTATTCCTGCTTGGTCCCAGAAAAGAACTAAATCCTAAGATTTAAGGCTAGCAACCTTTGAAAATTACAGAAGCATGACAAAGCTTGGCACATGGCAATTGGTACAGCCACACCCATCAACATCATATGTGACAAGTTACCTTCAGTTCTGGTGCTGGCAAGCAAGGGTGTGAATGCAGATCCAGTGTGGAGCCAGAGGGCAGCTGAAATCCATCACTTCACTGCAAAAGAAGACAAATCCAATGACACATAAGAAAGATTTTTTTTTTTTTTTTTACACCCCCCTTCCCCAGTGAAAAGAACAAAGAATGAAAAAACAGACACATATTGTTTCCCAGCAAACAAAGCTTGAATAGTGGATTGCATAACTAGGGATGGTTATGTAAACTTTAGTTTGGTTTCTGGAAAAATAATAGAGGAAGTAATCAGTAAAAGATGCTTAAAGCCTGAGATAAATGGTCTATGGCAGTGGCAGAGTAAGCAAGTGAGAACACAACTGTAAATCCACTGCCAGCATTTGTCTGGGACAAAAATAATTTATCCAGCTGAACACCACTTAGCCCTAAACTCAAACCCTCCTCCACCTCTCAGCCTGTTTGCACAATGGAGAAACCTCAGGCAGTACAGGGACAGTGGCAGCATCCCGAGTGCAAAGAGGGGCAAGACAGATCAAGTGGATGCCCTTCCTGCCATGGCCAAGACCACATGTTAGGCTAGACAGGCTGTGGTGCCTCACATCCCTTCACTGCCTCCTGCACCTCTGTCTGCAGCACAGTCCCATGGAGCAAAGACTGCTAATGAGCAAACTCCTCATGTTCAGGAAGATTTTGGGGGGCCTCAGTTTTCCACCAAGCCCCTTGCCATGTGCTGTAGCTATTTGGAAATAACCCACGAGTTCAGTCCTGAAGGAGGAACCCAGCATGGGAAGCTCACGACCTTTGTTTCGTTAGGGAAGTGGACTAAAAAGAGCCCCTCAGGCTGGGGTCAGCCTCCCCCACTGGCAACACTTTGCTGCAAAGAAGGAGGATGCTGTCCAAGCCACTGGGCTCTTGCTGCCCCACGATGCAAGAGGCTTTTGCTGGCCTTACCAAGCCCCAGCTGCCCCTTGATGAAACAAGAGTCCTGCAGGCAAATAAATGCCCTGAAAACCATTCCTACCTCCTGCTTTTCCTGCTGCTACTTTCAGCCTTTAAATCCATCGTGTTTCCTGCCCAGCCATAGCAGTAGTAACAGTAACAACAACAGGCACATTATTACCACCACCAGGTTCACAGCTCTGCTATCCCTGGTGCCTCGCACCCACTTACTTGGGGGCACAATCCCTCACACCGCATCTGTCAGCCCTTCCTCTGTATCTGCCAACAATCATGTTTGCCAAGGCTTCTTTCCTGTTATGGAGAGGGCCACACAGCCCATGTCTGCTCCCCGTGCCAGAGCTTTAAAAGCCTCACAAGCTCCCCAGCATCTGCAGGTCAGGGAAGGGGCTTCTGCCAGGTGCAATTCCCTCAGGGTGTGTTCAGGCCCTGAAAGACCTTTCCTTTTCTGCTGCCAAAAGCCAACCCATGCTCTACCCCTCTGAAAAACCCAGGCTGAACTTTTGTTCTCTGGGTGAGCCACCACCTCTACTGGGCTCCAGGTAGATACACACAGCAGCTCTTGTCCTGAGTGTAAAACAACATCACAGGCCTGGATCTTCTGCTTTTCTTTCTTTCACGTGGGCCACCTTGCCCCACATCATTCTGGCCTCACGCCTTGAACTGAGGCTTGCTTTTAGATAATAGTTAGCACACCAGCTAAGAATTAAAGCACCAGGAACGACTGCTCATGCCCTTGCCAGGAAGGGCAGACAGGGTGTGATGATCCAGGCAGAAACCAGATGTAAACGCAGGGAAACATGCAAGAGGTCAGAGTTCTTAAGCCCTGCCCTTCTTCACACGGAGCAGGAGACAGCAACTGAGCCCCACCGTATGGGATTTCCCCTAGCAGAGCCTGATCTGCTGCTGCTGCTCCCAGGGAGGTGCCAGGCTTTAGGGGCTGAGGAGGAGCCACCCTTCCCAAAGGCACACACATACACACCCCAGCAAGAGCCAGGGCTCCGAATTTCCACCCAAGGTGAAGGCTTGCAAAGGGATGCTGCAGCCACCCTTCTGCGTGCTGGACTCACCGGCTCCAGCGCAGGAGCCCTCACTCACTCCCTCCCTCCCTCCCTCCCTCCCTCCACTGCCTGCTTGGTCCATCTCGGCACAAATCCCACTTCTTGGGTGCGTGCGGTGAGTCATGCAGAGGGAAGAGAAGGGACAACCCCCATGCTTGCTGCTCCCCAGGGAAGAGCAGCAAGGGGCTCTTTGCAAATGGGTCTCCTGCCCCCTGCCAGCAGCTGGCGCGGGAGATGCGTGTGGAGACTCAGCACAAAGTGCCGGAGTTTGGGCAGCCGCAGCCAGGCTGCAAACAGTGCGAACAGAAGGCATCAAAGCCTAATGCAAAGGTAGGTCCAGACCCAGAGCTGCTAGCCCAGCGCCGCTGTGACTGGTGTCCCGATTACTGTAGAATGCTCTGGGTCCCAGCCCCCTTCCAGCTGATTCCAAACCTGCATCATCCTGAGGCTCCTTCCTCCCCACCCACACCTCCCAGACTTGCACAGTGCCGGACAAACTCACCTTTCACTCCTGACCTTCTTCACCTTCCTCCCTGGTGGCTGCCAACACCAGGCAGGGTTTTGGGCAGGGTATGGAGCTCTTGAGATGTTGAGGGCTCATATCCCTTTCCCACGGGCACCTGTGGTTTTTGGCAGCTCCTACAATTCACATAATCAGCTTACAACCAGGTGCAACCCCTTTGCAGATCCTCTGCTTCAGCTCTCAGGGAAGTAGAAGCTGAAGGAATGATCTCTTCTGGGATTTTGCAATTTGCACTTTTTAACCTGAAAATCCTATAGGGAAAAGCATTTTGCTCCCATCCTTTCCTCTGCCGCTCATCTGCCTTGGAGCTCATGAACTATGCGTCCTAAAACAGCTGAGTGCTTGGGCCAGCTGCAGAGATGCTCAGCCACACTCCCCTGCAGCTGCCTGCCCAGCAGGACTTGCTCCTTCTTGCTCTTCTCTCCTGGGGATAGGGTGGTTGCTCCCTGGGCTACTGCGACGCAGGAACAGCAGCTCCAGTAGGAAGAATCCTTTCCCCTGACACCTCCTGCCCCAAAGCAGCAGGGATTCCCTCATGTCAGCCCCTTTACTCTTGCCAACTGCTAGCCACCAGAGACTGTACTTTGCAGCTGTGCTCCTTGGCTGCCTTCATCCTCAAGCTTCCACAGCAGAGATAACAGCCTCCCACCTCACATAGTGGCCCCACCATGAGTTACCACCTGTCCTGGGCCCTCAGATCTACAGCTGGGACAAGGAGGCATGGGAGGGGTGACCAGGACTGTAGAGCCTAGGCTGAGGGCTATGCAGAGTCAGACTGCCCTCAGCACTGTGCTGCCTGCCTGCACCCATCCATCGACACGTGCACCAGATGAGGATTCAGGGCAAGATTGGGTGGGACAGAAAGGATAGGATGGGACACGGGGGCAATGAATGGGTTAGGGGGACAAGATGGGGATAGTCTGGGACAGAGAAGGGAAAGATGGGGTGGAAGATAGAGAATGGGCTGGGGTAGGATTAGACAGTGGGACAAGAGCCTGTCTGGGGATTTGCAGCCTTTGGGTTGCTCCTGGCAGTTATCTTTTAGCACAGCAAAGGCTTTCATCTGGAGGTGGCTGTGGTGGCAAGGTGAGAAGTAGGGGACACTCCTCACTCCCTGTAACTGTTTGGGCAAGTTTTAAAATTACCAAACACAGAAGGTGAGCAGGATCTGAAGAAGGGTGAAGGAGCTCACCAAACAATGCTGGTAGAATCATCCCAGGACTGCTAAGTGTTTAAATGCAGAGGCAGTTCTCAGGCACAGAGGTTGCTCCCTGTAGACCAGCATCCCCCATGCCAAAGGGAAACTCATTTGGGGTTGGGGGTTTGCTGTGGGTTTTTGTTTCCCAAACACTATTTTCCCTTTATTTTCCTGTTTCCCAGCCATCTTCCCAATCATCCATCTCATCTTGGGCCCTTGATGGTGCAAACCTCACCAGGCTCATTGCAAGAGCTTGTTTGATGCCCAGGCTGTCCTGGTGCCGGGAGCTGGTCCACTGTGAAACCTGCTCAGGACACCATAATAAATCAGAGAAAAGGCTCTGTCCTAATGGCAGCTGAGAATCTATTGGCAGGGAGTGGGCATGCAGAAACTCTCAGTGGCTGTTTTACAGCTGGGATATGCTTTGCTACTTTTCCAACAGGCCCCACTGCTGGGAAATTCACACCCTGTAGCCCAGCTGCGGTTAGATGTTGGCTCTTGACCTTTTTTGGGGATGCTGAAGAACTCTGACAGGGTGGTGGCTCACATGGAGGGAAATGGGGTCTGGTTTCCCTCCCAGGAACATGGGAATCTCTGCCTTGCCCTGGGCAAGGGGTATGACAGAATCAGAATTAACCAGGTTGGAAAAGACATCTAAGGTCATGGAGTCCAACCTATCACCTAATGAAGGTGTATGAGGTATGTGTGCAGAGCCCGTGGCCTTTCTACCTCTTCTCTTGGTTTGGCATCCTCCCTCCCCCTTTCTGTCCCCCTCCCCAGCTCCCCAAGCAGGGATTCATCACAGCCAAGAGAACAGCATCCCCAGGCACAGTGGCAGAGCAGCTTTGCAAAACCATCCCCAGCCCTTAAAAAAACCCAAAAACAAGCAGGGAGGGGTAGGGAGGCTCTAGGCATTGCTGGAAGATTAAAACTGTGCCAGGCAGTGAAGGGTTGTCCCAAACCTCTGTGGCCACAGTAGGGAGGCTGCAGCTACTGCTGGCTCCCTGCTTGCACTGTCCAAGCAAGCTGCTTTGCAGGCTCCTGCTCACAACTGCTAAATGTGCAAACGTGAGGAACCCAGGGGACTTCCAAAGGGCATCAGACTGTTTTAAAAATACTTTATTCTTTAGAAAATACAGCGTTCAGTACAGTGTGCTCTGCTCCCCCCAGCTTCACTCCCCACACTGCCCACTCCGCCGAGGTCAAGGCAACATCGGCACGTTCATCACCACAGCAGGAAAGCAGAGGGCAGGTTTCCTCCACCCTGTTTCCATCTTCCTGGGCAGGCGAGTGGCTTTCAAGCCCTCTCTCATACCCAGCAGCAAGGTGCTCTCCTCCCAAACCTCCCCATCCGCCATGAGACCTAACTCACAGTAAGGAGCTTGGCCCTTGGAGCCAATGATGGCTCTTGGTGGTTGGGGATGTCCCCAGCGGGGCAGGCAGGGGCTGCCACACTTCCCCACACCAGGATGTGGGATAGCCCATGTAATTTTTAAGACGTGGGGCTTCCCTTAGACCAGAGCCAGCAGCAAACCCAGGGTGATGGTGGGGGTTGGGGCATGTGGAGGGAAGACACCAGGGCTTGAGGTCCCCTCAGCTTCCATCCCATATAGGGATGGGGCTGAGGACAAAAGGGGATGCAGACATCGCCCAAAGGCAGAATGACCTCTCCCCAGGGCGAGACTGAGCTCAGTACTCAGGGGAGACTTTCTACCTCCCACTGGCCTGTCCCACGGACACACTTGTGCCAGTAAAGCTCACCCCACAGTGAGGGGTCCTGCCCGCACCCTCAGGGGGTGCAGGATCACTCCAGCTCTGGGGCAGAGGGTCCTTGCACACCACAAGTGGGACAGAGAAGCAAAATCTGGGGGCCGGGGAAGCAGGGAAAGAAGCATTTTGTCGTTTCAAAGAGGACCCTTCGACAGCCTCCCCTTCCCTTTGCATAGAGCAGCTTGCAGGCACACGTGTCCTTCGCTCACCCAGGGGCACCGGCAGCAGCACCTTCAACCCCGGGGGGACAGGAGCAAGGCTGAGGGGACACCGCCCTGCTGCTCCTGTCCTCTGCCCGCAGCCCTGGGGCTTCAACCAGGACGCAGGGAAAAGAGACACCGACACCCCCCGAACCCTCCCCACCGCTCTGCCCCCAGGGGCAAGAAACCGTCCTGATGTTTAAAAAAGGAATGAAACAGGAAAAAAGAAAGGGAAAAGAAAAAGGCTGAGGTGGAGGGAAAGATCCCCTGCTCAGCAGAGAGGAAGCGCCGCAGGGCTGCTGTCCGTCAGGCCCGGTGCCGGGGATCTAACTGTCCTCGCCGTTCTCGCCCGGTCCCTTGATCAGCCTCTTCTGTCCTCGCTTGCCCACGGGCCCCTTGGGCTTGGCGAAGGCCTGCTTGAAGGCATGCTGCTTGGGGTGCACCTCCTCGTAGAGGAACTCTGCTGTCAGCTCAGCTCCGTCGTCAATCTCGATCTGTGCCCAGGGGTGGCAAGCGTTGGTTAGCAGCTCCCTGGGGCCTTCACACCCCTCTCTGGGGCACCCAGCTCCCCCCAAGCCCATCAGCTGCAGCACAGATGCCCAGCACAGGTCTCTGCTCTCTCACCTCCAGGTGGGCTCGCACTTACCTTCTTGGCTATCTCCAGGCAGAACTCCTGCTCCACAGTGTCCAGCAACCTGCTCTTGCAGCTGGAGTAGAGCATGCGCTCCTTGATGCTGCATTTGTACCCGGGCATAGAGTAGATAAAGACTGCAAGAAGAGAGCAGGGCTTGTGGTGCTGCTTGGGCTCACGGCCAAAGAGCACTGGCCAACCACATCCCACCCCGGACATGGCCTTTGCAGCCCACAGAGTGCCAGTTCACTCAGAGGCAGAAGGTGAACCATCCCACCCACCACTCCTCCCCACATCTCCCCTGGCTCCCGTACACCTGCAACACAACAGCTGCACCAATCCTCCATGGCAGCACCCAGGGCACTCTGCAGTGCACACAGCAGCTGCTTCTGGCACCAAAGGAGTTGCCAGCACCACCACAGGAGGGCAGCAAGGAGGAACTGACACCAAGCCTCCTGCTGCCTCACCTCTAGCCCTGTCCTTGCCTCTCACTCAACCAATGGTCCAGGGAGAGCAGGGACCAGCAAAGGCTCTAAGCAGCTGCCTCCACCAGGGCACTCACTGACAGACTCCAGGTAGTCTCCCTCATGTGAGTGCTTGTACAGGAAGAAATGGTAACGAGCTGAGTCCTGGGGGATCCTCTTGGGCAGGTCAGTGATCTCCGTGGGGCTCGTGTGCACCAGGTCGATGGTCTCCCGCTCGAGATCCAGCTTCTGATGGACAGAGGGGATGGCAATGAGAGGCAGCAACAAGAGGCAGGAGGAGCAGAGGAGCCATGTGAGGGACTTACCAACTGGATGTAGTTGATTTTCTTCTGCTTGAGCGCCTGGATGGCTTGCTGAGCATCCAGCTGCAGGGGGAAGGCCAGGCCCTGCAGAGTCTGGTGCTTGCTCTCCACGCTGATCTCTGTTTTCACCTGGGGATGGAGACCACCCTGAGCATCAGGACAGAGGCTGGCAAAGGGTGGGGAAGGGAGACAAAGGAAAACCAGCCACAGCAAAATGTCTTCTCATCCAAGGAGCTGCCTGGCACCTGGCTCATGGGGACTATGGCATGAGACCACTGAAAGTCTGCCAGGCTCCTAACAGATATGCTGGTCACCATACCAACACACCAGGACATCACTCGGCCCCAGCCATGCATCCCTGGGCCCCTCTGTTTCACTCCCAGCAAAACCAGTTAGAAACTGACACTTGCCAGTGATTCCCTGGCAGGGATGCTGTCACCAGTGCTGGTGTGTAACTGTCTGCAATGGTCTCTGAGCACAGCTTGTGAGTGATGGGCAGAGCCCTGCAATCACCATACTCAGCTGCCTGTGTCCTGAGGGAGGGCAAGGCTCTCCTGGGTGGGTTTCCCTGCAGCAGAGGCGTTCCCTCCAACACCAGAGCAGGGCACCCAGCAATCCACAGCTCAGAAAGATCCTGGAAAGCCCTGCAGCCCCTGCAAGGCAGAGGCTGCTGCACCTACCCTAAGCAAGCCCCCGAGTCCAGGAGAGCAAACCTCACTTCAAACAGGGAGAAGAAAGAGCCAGCAGAGACACCAGATGGCCCCGGGGGGCCTCCCCATCCAGGCACAAGCAGGGTCCCCGAGCAGGCCGGGGGGATACTGTGAGGCGGCAGCGGGAGGGGAAGGGGCAGGACGCGGCAGGAGCGGCATTACCTGCTCGGGGCCCGGGGACTCTACCAGCGATGGGCAGCAGCAACAGCCCCCCACCATCTGCCACAGAATACAGGGAGACGGCGTCACGGAGGAGCCCGGCCCGCCCCAGCACACACAGCCCGGGCAAGCACTCCAGCAGCGCTAACCCTGCCGCTCTGCACACACGGGGAGGCCCTTTCCTCTAGGATCATACAATCACCGAGTGGGTCGGGTTGGAAGGGACCTTTAAATTAGGTCCTCTAGCACAACCTCCCTAAAGTGAGTGAGGGACATCTTCGAATAGATCAGGTTGCTCAGGATCCCGCCCAACCTGATCTGGAACGTTTCCAGGATCAGTTGGAGGGGATTTTGGATAAAGACGGCCTGACCGTTCTTGGGTTTGTTGGGTTTTTTTTGTTTTTTTTTTTTTTCTCCTTTTTCTTGCCCCCGACAGAGAAAAAGAAGGAAAAATCAAGGCATGCCAAGAGAAACACAGGAGGTGTAGTTCATATCTGCAAACCAGCCCAGCAGCACTGAAGAGCATCTCATCACAAAGCTGCCCCCTTCGCTAGGTCAGTGCCACATGGTACCCACACGCCGGGCAGGCGATGGACTCGGTGCAGAGCATGCAGAGAAACACCGCCGGGAGGAGGAGAAAGAGGGCATCAAGCGGTCAGAGAGAGCAGCCTACCATCTCGGTGCTCGAGTCCTGGGAGCAGGAGTCCTGCCAGCGTGGGGAGAGGAGACACACTGTCAACGGCACCCCGTGTGGGGACAGAGGGGCATCTCGTGTGAAACGAGGCGGGGGGAGATGACATGGACATGCCAGGAGGATGGAGGCACACCATCTCTCTGCTGGAGGACAGGGGAGGCAGGTCCTGCCAAAGCAGGCAGGGAGAGCAGCAGCAAATGACAAGGCAGACATCAGTGTTGAGGATGAGCAGGAGGGAGAGCCCCTGCCCTGAGCCCTGCCAGTGTCTCTGCTGATGTCCCTGCACACAGCCTGTTCCCTGCCCCCCATCTCCTGCCTGCTCCCCAGTTAGGGCAGCCCCAGTCCAGGGTGTGGGGCAGTGATGGCTCCAAGCCAGGGTCAGGATGAGTTCCAACAGCTGCGGCAATAGATTTTGGGCTATCCGTCACCAAACAACACATATGAAAGGTATGAGGAGAAAAAGCTGCCCGAGGCTGTATCCATGCCAAGCATCCTAGAGGATGACCAAAGTGTGAATGCACAGGTCTCAAGAAATAACTGCTTAAGTGTCATCTGGTGCCAGATGAACAAGAGATCCAGCTGGGCTTCAAGTTCTGCTGTTCCATCACCCCCATGATGCCACGGCACCAGTAGGCACCACAAGAACAAGCAAAGGATTCAGACAATGCACACAAGCTTGCCTGGTCCTACCCTACAGAAAAGTGTGGCACAAAGGCATTGCCACTGCCAACAGTTCCAACAGCTCCAGATCCTCATTCTTTCTCCCCTGCAAATGCAAAGAGGCTCAGAAGGGTTATAGTGGGACTGGACAGATACAAAGCTGCAACATGAAGCATACTGAAGTCCAAAAACTACAAGGGGTGGAAAGTTGTCCCAGCAACATGACCTCCTCCACACACCTCTTTATTAGTTCTACTTATTCCCTTTCCAAAACCATTAAAAACTGGCTCAGTGAAACTCCCAGGTTATGCTCTACCCCCTCTGCAATGCTGTGGGGCAACAAATGATGCTCCTTTACATGCTGCAGTGGCACAGCCACCTTCATTTTCTCCTAGCTTCTGCCTCAACCCCCAGGTCCAAAGCTGCCTTCCTCCTCTCCACAGCCCCATCAGTGTGCCACTGGCTCCCCTCCACATTTCCAAGCCTGTGATGCTTGTAGAAAGACCTCCCACTCGTAGGTGTTCAAGTAGCTGAGTGCCAAATGCAAAGCCACTTCTTAGCCCACGGTCTGCTGACAGCTTCCAGCTCAGTGAGGCTGGCGACATTCTCCAGCTATTAAAAAAACAGAAACGTAAAGAAAATGACAAATTTCTGTGAGCTCCCACTCAGCTACCCAAGTAGGAGAGCAGCTCTCAACATTGCCTCTGCTCACACAATCCTCAGTCCACAGGGGAAGTTTGGCACACGCAGGTTAAAACCTGCCTTACCAAAGGCTGGGCACCCTTCTGGGGGACCTGCAAACTTGACTTTTTCCTGTCTTACTGTAAAAGGCTGCTCTGGCAGCCCTGGAGCCACTGCCATGCAACCATCACCTCTTCACCTGTTTTGCTGCTGCCCTTTCCCCCCAACCCTCTCTCCAAACCAGTTGGTGGTCAAAGAGGATCCCAGGGAGCTCCTGCCAGGCCCTTCGGAGCGAGGACTGCAAACCAGGTTGGCGTCTCAGAGTGTCAAGCATCGACAGCATTAGAGGAGAGGAGAGCTGAAATACCATCAGCAGCTCCCAACATGGGGCACAGCAAAGCACTCACAGGCTGATGGCTTTTAAAGAAACAAACTTCAAACTCCCAGCGGGCTGGAGGAACCACACAGACTCTTGAACTGCCAGCAGAAGCATGGGCAGGTACACAGAAATGGTGAGGACAAGGCCTGCCCAGCAGCTGCTTTGCAGGTCACTTCCAGCCCCACACTCTGAATTGCTCCCCCAAATGAAACTGCAGCGTGCAGAGGTGTGCGCTTCCTGCCTTTAAACCCACAGGCAAAAATAAATCCATTTTCCTCTCCTTCTAAGTGCCAGTGACTGCTGCCCCTGGCCCCAGCTGACACAGGGTAGCACACATGTAGCAGTTACCCCGACCAAACCAAAGAGGAGCAGCACCTGCACCCAGGAGTCACATCTGGCAAAAGAGGAGAGTGGGAAGCAGAGCACGGCAGACCAACTGGACAACCAGTACCATGGCACCACTTACCTGGGCACTTCATTCTGTGAGACACAACCCCTCCAGGCCCCCTCAAAGCTAATTAATCCTGCAGCACTTGGCCAGCCAAGGCAATGGCACAGGCACCCAAAGATGCCAAACAAACCACAGAAGCACCATCAGCATCCACCTCTCCTCCAAGTGTGGATATCACCTCGGATCCTCCAGCACAAATCCTGCTAAGCCCCTCCAGACTAGGTGCTGGGATAATCATGCAAAAACCCACACAGTGAAGACCATCCCTTGGTGGCATCTCCCAAATGCCCCTTAACTCTGCTGCCCCAGGACCTGCTTTGGAAGGGGGAAATCTTCTGCCTCGTCTTGGTCACTGATTAATGGCATTAGATTGGCTTCACATTTCCCAGGCATGTCCTGACCCACTCATGAACCCCACAGCCCCAGCACCGTCAGAAGAGCGAGGGATGCTGCTCTGCAGGGGAAGGTTTTCTATGACATTCAAGTGAAATCCTCCCACCCCAACAAAATCCTGCTCCCAGGTTGCCAATCCTCTCCCTTACCTTGGTATTTTGCAGCACCACAGTAATTGGCACTACTGCAACAAAATACTGTCAGGGAGGCAGTGGCATTGCAACCTTGCCTGCCACCAATCCTACCCCATGTCACTTCTAGGTTTTTTTCCCAGCATATAAGCCCCCAAATTCAGGCTAAAATTGGTATTTCTTTGGACAGCATCCCTCATATTTATAGCCTCAGAGGAAGAGTATGGGAAAGGAGGCTGCTGCACCCAAAGATAAGCCTGGATCCTTCCTGTTTGCCCCAAAAATTCAGCCTCAGCTCTGCCCTATAGCCAGAGGTTAGAGACTGCTGCCTGCTCTCAGCCTCAAACCACCTTCTGATGGCAATTACAACGAGAGGAACAGAGCTCTGAGCTCATCTCTGTAAATTCCTCTGTATGCCACCAATTTGACCATGAGGATGCTCAGTCCTCTGCAGCAAGGGTAGGAACAGGTTAAACTGCAGAGATACAAGACCACACAGTAGAAATGAGCAATCCCTTCCAGCTGGAGACTCACTCCCACACCTGCAGCATCAAACAGATCCCTGCATCCCACATTGCCAGCTCTTTCTCCCCAGGCTGGAGGACACTCACCTCATCGATGCGGATCTGCTGGAGTTCCTGTTCAGCTGCAGTCAGTGGGGCTGGGGCAGAGCAGGAGGACACATGCTTTTGGTAACCACTCAGAGACACATCCTCCTACAGGCAGAGGCACAGGGGGAAGCATCAAGGAGTGCTTATCAGGGTGGTTATTGCTGCAGGCCTGGAGGCAGCCCCAGCCTTAAGGCTGCATTTGAGCTACTCAGTGGGTCTTGGTCTCTTTCCTTACCAGGATGATCAATCCAGGCAGTGCTTTCAGATGCCTCCTTCCAAATCCCATGTTCCATTTTAAACCATGCCTGAGACCACCCATGCCCATTCAGACCACCCTGCCCCTCTCTGGACACCCACAGCTGCAGAGATGCAGCTCATCCAGCTGATTAACAGAGCTCATGAGCATGCATCTGAGGGGGAATGTCAGGACCATGGCCCAGGAGCAGCAGAGATGGGCACTGGGGCAGGAGAGCAGCCACCAGGAATGTTCTCTGGCTCTCATCTGCACAAGAAGCCACAGAGGTGGGCTGATACCCGGGAGGCCCTGGCTGCACAGCTCCCTTGTTGAAAAGGAAGGAAAAACTTCCAGCCAAGCACTGCTGTGGAAGACAGCCAGCTGACCCCTGCATGGCAGCAGCATCTCTGGCTGCTGGAGTGACACTGCCACCACCTGGTGCTCCTGATCCTGCCGAGTAAACTTCTGGATGTCCTCGGATCCTTCCTGCCTTCTCTTCCACAGTCTCCACCACAGAATGACTGCAGCAATGCAGACAGGACAAAGTGGTGGCAGCTACTCGGGAGACTAAAGCAGTGCTGGGGACAAGCCTCAAAAACCCCAGCACCCCATGTCCTCCCTGAGCCCAGGGTAGGCTGCTCTGCTTTGAGCCCAAAAGGATGCTCAGGAAGCATCACTGTACCTTCACTGTTCCAAACATCTCATCCTTTATGTGTCCCCCACCAAACTCCTTCTTCACCGTTGCTCTGGTTGCAGCGTACAGCATCTTCAGCCGGACCTGTGCAGGGAGGGAGGTGGCAAGTGCAGTTAGAGAGGGCATCCTGCACAGTGGGAATGGAGAGCAGCAGCTCCACAGGGTTTTGAGATACATATATAGAAATTATCTATTCTTCTGATATATTGTTTTATACACACACACATGTGTATGCATGCATGGAGTCATAGAATTGTTTCCATTAGAAAAGATCTTCGAGATCATCAGCTCCAACCATTACCAAATTCTACCAAGTCTGGTGCTAGACCATGTCCCTCAGCACCATATCTCTGCCTCTTTGGAAGATCTCCACGGATGGGGATTCAACCAGCTCCCTGGGAATCCTGCTCCAGTGTTTGAGAACCCCTTCAGTGAAGATGTTTCTTGCAATGTCCACTCTACGTGCACATGCAGACACACACACAGTTCCACCCAGATCATTTTATTCTACTTGTGTATCTGTCTACGCACACACACACACAAAATTACATTAATCTAGATTAGATTGTATATTCTGATTGGATAAATGTGTGCATGCATCTATGTGTACATATGGAAAAAATGTATTTGTTAGACATGGGACTCTGCTCTTGTGAGACCCCACCTCAAACACTGCATCCTGTTCTGGTGTTCTCCACACAGAAGGAGCTGCTGAAGCGAGCCCAGAGGAGGGCCACAAAGATGATCCAAGGGCTGGAACACCTCTGCTATGAGGATAGGCTGAGGGAGCTGGTGCTGTTCAGCCTAGAGAAGACAAGACTCTGGAGGTGCTTTTCAATACCTGAAGGGATCCTGCAGCAAGGGCTGGAGAGGGACTTTTCACGAAGGTGGCTACCGACAGGAAAAGGGAGAATGGTTTTAAGCTGAGGGAGAGTAGGTTTAGACTGGATCTTAAGAAGTTCCTCAGTACAAGGGTGGTGAGACTCTGGAGCAGGCTGCCTGGGGAGGTAGTGGATGCTTCACCCCTGGGACTGTTCAAGGCCAGTCTGGATGAGGCCGTGAGCAGCAGAGTCTAGCTCATGGCAGGGAGGTTGGAGTAGATGATCTAGAAGGTCCCTTCCAAGCTAAGCCATTCTGTGATGGTATCTCACCAAACTGAAAGCTCCTATCCATAGAGGTGTATCTATAGAATAATAGTAACAACAAATATTTTACATTTGCTGCTGTGAGGACAGGCTGAGAGAGTTGGGGCTTTTCAGCCTGGAGAAGGGAAGGCTTCGAGGTGACCTTATAGTAGCCTTCCAATATCTGAAGGGGGCCTACAGGAGGGCTGGGGAGGGACTATTGTCAATGTCTTGTAATGACAGGACGAGGAGGAATGGGTTTAAAGTGGCAGAGGGGAGATTTAAATGGGATGTTAGGAGGAAGCTCTTTACACTGAGGGTGGTGAGACACTGGCATAGGTTGCCCAGGGAGGTTGTGGCTGCTCCTCCCTGGAGGTGTTCAAGGCCAGGTTGGATGAGGCCTTGAGAGACCTGTTCCAGTGGGAGGTGTCCCTGCCTATGGCAGGGGGTTGGAACTGGATGAGCCTTGAGGTCCCTTCCAACCTAAACCATTCTATGATTCTATCATATATATATATATATATATAACAAGAACAGTTTATATAAATGACAAGCCCAAGGCAGTAGAACTCTGTACTGGGTATTTTATCTAACCTATGTGCTAAATATGGATCACAATCTCTGTGCTGTCACAACCTGTGTTCATAAACACACAGATACATGCAACAGGCACATGTTGGCACAGCAGTAGAGCTGGGTCCTGCTGAAAGCCCCTTGCAGAGATGGCCTCAGCCTGATGGTGCTTTCCAAGCAGTACCACTGACACCCTCCCAGCCAGCCCTTTTCCATGCACTCTCTGATGCTGTCTCCAGCACCCACAAGCCAGCCCAGCAGGTGCCAGGGGCAGCCCAAGGCAGACAGCTTGCCTGGCCCCCTTCAAGGCTGGGTTTGGAGTTGGGCCTGGAGGTACAGCAGTAGCCACTCTGCATCAGCCCTCAAGCAGAGCAGGGCCAGGCTGGAGGCAGGACCAGGAGGGATGGTGCCAGCACCAGCTCTTCCCAGGGATGCTTTGGCCCAGAGCCATGGTGGGATCACAGAATCATGGAATTGCCTGGTTGGAAAAGATCTTACAATCAAGTCCAAGCATAACCTGACATCTCCTTGTACATAACTGTCAGCACCTCATTCAGATGTCTTTTAAACACCTCCAGGGATGGTGACTCCACCACTTCCCAGGGCACCACTTCCCAGCCATGTGGTCCCCTCCCTACATCCAGTCCCACGGTCCACACACGGTCCTGTATCTATATCCCAGACCCTTCACCTCCTCACATAGTGCTGCAGAGTACATAGAAAGGGTCCAGCACATCTTACTGTGCCTTAAAGCTCTCCCCATCCCCAAACCAGTCTCCACTTCCTAATGTGGACATGGAGCCGGAGGGTGTGAACGCTCCTCCTCAGCCCCAACACAAAGTCATCTTGGCCAGCATCTCCTGCACCCTCCGCCTCTCAGAGCAGGTGTGGGGTGTCCCAGCCTGGGCTGTAGCTCACCGGGGAGCTGTCTGGGGACCAGGAGATGAAGAGCCACTCGTAGCCCTGGGCGTTCTGGCTGTCCAGGCGGTACAGCAGGTAGCACGGCTGCTGCTCCTCCAGCAAGGGCAGCACAAAGGCATCGTAGTCAGCATCCCAGCGTCGCGACAGCTCCTTGTGGGCTCCCAGCACAAGCTGTTCTGGAAGGAGAAGGCACAAAAGGTAGTGTTAGCTGAAGGCAAGGCTTAGCTCACCTTGCAGGACCACGAGGCAGCTTGTCTAAGGGCTTGTTGCAGCTTGAGCATCAACAACCATGTCACCCTGCAGAAAAGCAAAGCAAGGTCTTGAACTGTCTCCAGGAGTGTACACCCCCACTGGTGAATGCCATCAGGACTGTGGCTAACAAGAATGGACTGAATTTCTGCCAGCATCTGAATGTCTCCTGCCCCCTCCATGTCCTCCTCTCTGCTGACCATCCATATCCTCCTCCCTCCATTCTGCTCCGTCCAGCTATGTAGTTTCCAACCATCCCTTCTTACTCACAGTAGAGCAGACCTCCTCCATCCCACCTGGATAAGCTCTAGGGGCACTAGAGGACCTCATCAGGGACATGAGGAATAACCTATATTTGGAGTCCTGAGAAATACAAAGGTCCCATAGGAAAAACTAGGACAGTGAACCCAAGCTGCTCTCATTGCATTCCCCATAACCTTAGAGAAGTTAAATTCAGAGCTGATACTCAAAACCCGTGGCTGAAGAGACCTGAGATGTCCCAGAGACCCCAGGCTAACAGCTCTGCAGGACAGCCCCAGCCTCTGGAATTGACCTACATGTTTCAAGCTCACAGTTGCATCTCGGGTATCAGCAGGGTCTTCCTTTTCCAGCTGCTACTCAAGAGGGGCTGGAGCTCTGCAAGCTGGGCAGCACTCAGCTGGAATTTAAATGCTGCTGCAGGCATTGCATGCACAGGAAACCTCCAGTCAAGCTGAGTTTTGGGGGGATGGCTGGATGGAAAAGCATCAGCACTGGAGCTGATCAGTGTATGCTGCTGGAACAGAAGCTGCATTTTTGTTCCACTTTAGATGTGGAACGGTCTGGGGGGAGATGTCGGCACTTGGAACAAGATGTAGCAAAATTCAGAGGTGCCAAAGCAGCATGAACTGGGGCTTGGCCAGATGGCACTCACCCTGCCTGGACCCTTGCCCACTGGCAGCCAGGAAGCCCCTTGGCTTTGCTTGCTTTTCTGACCCTCTCCCTCCCATGCAGCTCAGCAGCAACGAACTCATGGCAGGAAAGCTGTTAAGGAAATAAGTCGAGGAGTAAAGGGTTTGGGTCAATGACTCTCACTCCTCCTTCCCCCTGAGCAGGACATGCCCCCAGTGACAGCCCTTCCCTGCCCAGAGCTGCCCTGACATGGCATCTGCCCCAGCACCAGGGACTGCAGCTGCTTGTGCTCAAGGGGCATCTGCTGCCAGTACTGTTACAAGGTCAGCAGAGAAGGGCATGCTGAAGGCACTTCACCCTCAGCAGACAGAGAAGTGTAACAACCTCCATGGACCCCTAAGCTAAACAGAAACCCCTGCAAATGGATCTGTGCATGGTGAAGACCTGGGGTCCTGAAGAGCCCACAAAGACTCTGCCTGGCCAAACCCACTGGCAGCTCACGGGTGCCTCCACCTGCCAAAATTCCCAACACCTCACACACCAGGCAATCGGTGTCAAATCACTCCAGGCTGTTCTGGGCTGCCTCCAAGCTGGATCCCAGCCGTGCTGCCATGAGCCAGCAGTCTCCAGCTTTCCTCTGGGCTGGAGGAGCCACTTACTCCCTTGCCTCCCATCAGGCTCTTTGCAGCCCAGCTCAATCCACTTGGGGCCAAATTCTCCTCCCTGGGAAGCATCAGGACAGGGAAATTTGTAGCAGCCATGCTTTAGTAAAACATCAGTGTCAGCACTGGCTGTGCCAGGCTCCATTTCTGCTGGAGGAAGGGCAGCTGGGAGCATTTCTGGCTGTGGTGGTGCCCTCAGCACTGAGCTGCAGCAGGCTGCCTTGCTCCCAGATGCCCATAGAAGGCAGTGGAGGCTGCAGCCCTGCAGCAGGACAGTACAGGAGATGGAGGCTGCAAAGCTCAGTGCACATACCCAGCTATGCACAGAGAAATGCACCACAATGCCCATCTCATCCAGAAACAAGCTACAGCACCACCTAAAACCACCTTGGATGACAAATGGCTCTCATGCCAGGAAAGTACTCCTAAGCCTCAGTGTACAACCTGCTGTCCATCTCATACCTTCTCCATCCAACCTTGGCTTCTCCAGACCAGCCCCTAAAGGCAACATGAGCTCAAAGAGCTCTCAGAGGGTTGCTCAGCCATAGGTGCTGTCCTGGGATGGCTGGACATAAAGCCAAAAGGCTCTTTGCACCATCTTCTTTTCCTTCCACCAGCCATTGCCTGCTCAGAAAAAAACAAGACAAATGTCCCCTAGGGCAGGAGCTCCTCTGTGAGCCATCAGATGGGACTGGAGGCTTCTCCTCCGCATCCTCTATGCAGACAGGGCAGCTGGCATGTCCTCCTAGCCAGCTCAGGAGACATCCTGTCAGCATGCTCAAGTCCATCTGTCCAGCTGTGACATCTGCATGACTGCTCATTACTGCCTGAGGGTCCTTCTCTGGTGGGTAGCAGCAGGCTGATGTCTTCTGTGTTACAAAAAAGAGCGGTGGCCTAGAGAGACCAAACAACTTGTCCCAGGTAGCACAGAGGGGCAGACAGGAGGTCCCTGAGTCAGGCTGCTGAAACCACCTGGTGCTGTCCCTAGCAGACCAAAGTCTTTAGTGAAGAGATGCTCCTGGTTCTCCTCCTTCCACCTGCCTTAGGCTCCACCACATCTTACAGACTTCTGCAGACACCCAAGCTCCTCCAGAGCTGCCCATGCATGGGCCAGGCTGGGGGAACTGAGCCAGCAGCTTAGGGGAGCCAGAATGGGAAGCACAAAGCACTATCAAGAAAGGCTGGTTCATGAAGCAGCTGCTGCTGCTGACACATCAGAAAGAGAAATATATCCCATGTCCATTAAGCAAAATTTGCTGTTTTGAGAATGAAAAGTGCAAAAACCCTCAAGGCACCCCTAAAATAACCATATTTGGCCTGAGTGGAGATGGTGAGATGCAGTTTCCACTGATGGCAAAAAGGAAAATGTCTCTCTTGCCAGCATCACCAGCCACAATCCAAAGCCAGTGGCACAAGTCCTAGGCCACTAGGTCCAGGCTTAGGAGAATTCATGACATCTTGACTCCCACTTTTAAAAAGAAAGAGGAGCCAAGAAAGCAACATCCTTGTCAAAGAGGCTCCAAAGAAAGCAGAGATGTCATACCCCAGCACAGGGGGCCTTGTCGAGCATAAAGCCAACACCACTGAACCCTGAGTTGGCCCTGCTGATGTGTCCTAGGCACTTCAAGTTGTGCTGCTCTTCCAAAGGTGGCTTTGCAGCACCTCTGAAGGCCAGCACAGGCTCCTTAGGAATGCATCCACCTTGGCATCTGCAGTCTGCTCCTGGTGGCCCACCCAAGGGAGTTGGTGACAGCATTTTGGCAGAGCACTAACATTCCTGCTGCCACAAGAAACAAGTCATTCATATGCAAGTGTAAGAGGCTGAGGTGATGGAAAACCTACACCACAGAGGCTCCTGCTGGGATCTTCAATCAGTGCTTTGCTCCACTCATTTGCCCGATACGATTTTGAGGCCACCTAAAAGGCCCCTTTCTGTGGCAAAAAAAGTGGTCAGGTTGGTGTCAGCCTGCAAGCTGGGCTGGGGACAGCTCCATACACAGCAGCAAGGGCTGAGCTGGGCTGGCTTTCAGAGCACAGCATCCCTTGTGGGGTACAATCAAGGCCCTGTGCTAAGCCCCACACTGAAGCACCCCACTGTCCTGAGCATCTCCTTGTCTGGCAGAAGATGCCATGTCCAAGGAGGAAGATGCTGCATATTGCCCCCAGCCAAGGTCTCATGGTAGCCTCAGCAGCTTCTCACAGGGTTCCCCATAGCATCATGACACAGCAGCAAATTTCCCCCCCCGCCCAGATCCCAGCACCAATCCTGGATGCTGTCAGCCCACTGGCAAAGTTCTGCTTGTCCCTGGAGCTGCGCCAGGGCTCATCAGCACACACAGATTTTGGGCTTGCGCATCAGGTCTGGGTTGGCAGATGCCAGGGAGCCCCAGCAGCACGTTCCCTGGGGTTTCCAAAAACCACGAGCTGGCACCACAAGAACAAAGAGGAAAGGAGGAGAGGTGATAGAGAGAACCCACATGGTGCAAATCAGAGCACCTAAAGCCAGGACTTACCCTCCTCGATGACAACCTTGATGAGCCGGACAGAGCCATTGCGGGCTTTGGCAAAGAAGTCTCTTAATTCTGTGGTGGCTGAAAGAACCAGAAACATCACGGTCAGACTGAGCAGTCAAAGCAGGTGCTGGGCTGCCTGGTGATCTGCCAGGGAGGGGAGAAACTTGGCACGATAGAAAATGAAAAACAAAACAAAACAAAATCAAATAAAAATCTCTGGTGCTCCCCCCCCCGACAAAAAAAGGTGAAAAAATAACAATGCCAAAGCCAAACAGTGGGAGCAAAGTGCTGGTCCCCCTGAGGCGTCAGAGTGAGCCAGCAGCTGGGAGCACATGTGATCCAGAGAACTTGATCCTTGGCCTGGGTGAACATAATCACCCAAATTTAGATGATGGCTCGGCTGGTGCAGGCGGGGAGAGCTCAAGTGACAAGTCTATTCGCTTTACAGAGAGGCAGGGTGTGCACACAGGGGGTGGCTGGGAGATGTCCCAACAGGCTGTGGCATCCTGGGCCCGTGACGCGTGGTGAGGATGCTGGTCCCAAGGTGCAGACCAGCATGACTCCGTGCTGGAGGCACTGGTTTGAAGGGAAAGGCAGTGCCCCTGGGGTTTTGCTCCAGAGCTGGCAGAGCTTTGTTACAGGAAGGCTTTTGGGAAGCATTTTGGGGACCCACCTTCCTTTCCACACCCCCTTCTCCAAACACCAGGCACCAGCAACCAGTCTTTGGCATCCTACCGGGTGGTAACAGCTGGCAGCAGGTGTTGAAGGCAGCAGTCCACAGCCAGCGCTGGAAGTGTAATGTGCCCACCCTGAAAGCCTCATCAGTGCATAGCTCCTTGACCCACCCAAAACACACCACACGAGAAGCACCCTGGGCAGGCTGAGCTCCCCGATAAGGAGCATCTCCCAGCCCAGCTGCCCCCATAAGCCCCTTCAGCTACATGCCTGAGCTCCTCCTGCACAGGCCAGGAGCTGCTGCGAGTCCACAGCCCCAGGCGGCTCCGCCTTTGGCAGAGACACTGCAGAAGGCAGCCTGGCAGAGGGTCAGGAGCTGGGCACACCAGGATCCATGCTCAGAGCTGTTGGCAGCAGCCCCCGAGCCCAGCGCGTGGCCGTGTCACCTGCCATCGGTGACGCTGGTGGCAGGAAGGAGCCCTGCTTTGGTCCCTGCAGCCCCACAGCACCACGCTGAGGGCACCTGGCACAGAAAGGCACAGCTCCCTCAGCCCCACACTGAGGGCACCTGGCACAGAAAGGCACAGCTCCCTCAGCCCCACACTGAGGGCACCTGGCACAGAAAGGCACAGCTCCCTCAGCCCCACACTGAGGGCACCTGGCACAGAAAGGCACAGCTCCCTCAGCC
>VWZI01002011.1:64561-90052 GCA_013396835.1 Psilopogon haemacephalus
CCGCGGGGGAGGGCGCACACCGGCGGCTCGGCGTGCACCGCTTACCGTGGATGCCGGTCTGGTGAGTCATGGCTCCGCTCTCCTCCGCTCAGTGCCGCTCCGCTCCGGCTCCGCCGAGTCCCGGGCAGGAAACGGCTGAGCAGGCGGCACCGCCCGCTTCCGGAGTGCGCCGGCACCGCCCGCGCCGCCCGGGGAGGAGCGCTCACCGCCGGGCCGGGGTCGCNAGGGGCCCGGCCCGGGACCGCCGCCCGCAGCCCTCAGCTACCGCCGGCCGAAGTTTCTGCGTGACGGTGAGGAGGAGAGCCCGAAGGACGGGCGGGCCGTGCGGAGCACCGGGCCCGAGCGGCCCCTGCCCTGGGGCGCGGGCTACGCCGAGTGAGTGCGGGCCAGCAGCGGAGGCCGCCCCGGGACGGGGCGCTGGGGGCGCGGCCACAGGAGCTCGCAGGGATCTTAAAGGGGTTTGGGCGGGAGGTAGTCCTAGTCTGGGGGGACGCCTGGGCTCTTCGAGGGGCCAGGAGGCTCGAGTGGTGTGGGTGTTGTGGGAGGTTTAGGGGAGGTTTAGGGGACGCTTGGGGAGGTGCCCGGGGGTGGTCGCACCCCTCTTCTTCCCTGCACTTCCCCACGTTGCTCCCTGAGCCCAAGCACGGAGCTTCAGCCCTGCCCTGGAGGAGGGCTCGCAGGCAGAAATGCCTCCCGCACATCCGTGCCTGCCCGCGAAGAGGGGAGCAGCTTCCTCCAGGCACAGCAGCAGCGCAGGGTCCCCCCCGCCCTTCATCCTCCGTATCGTGGCTGGCATCACCGCGGCGCACACCTGCCTGCCCCTAGCACTCTGCACCCTTCCAGCCGCAGAGCAAGGCACCACTGCTTGTGACAAGGCAGGGACAGCCCTGAGAGCGGATCACGTTAGCTGAAGTGTTTCGTCCCCCTAGTGCAGTGTGGTTCACACGGGGATGTCGCCTGTCACCTGTCCCCTGCTCCGGGCCCCGATCAGACAGGGCTCTTCCCCCAGACCTCTGTGTTGGGCAGGAAGCCCTCCCTTGCAGGGGTGATAATTGGGGCAGAGGGTAATTTCAGCAGCCTAGCAGCACTGGGCAACTACCCCTTGCTCCTAGCAAGGCACCTTTAAAACAAAGGAAGGGGGAAGATCACTTCTTTTTTTTTTTAAGTCTTCGTGTTTGCCATTGATTAAAGGCAGAAGGGATGGACCAGAAAGAAGAGCAACAGCCAGGAGCTGTCCCCACATCCTTGACCAGACCACAGCACAACCCAAGGTCATGGGATAGTGCAGTGTGCAAGGAGAGCATCCCACCCAGGGACAGACATTAACTAGGCTAGGATAACAGGTGGTGGTGGTTTTGCAGTTCACTGTGCCAGCAAGGAAATAGCACAGCTGTGGACTGCTGACAAGGGCTGCCTGAGGCTAGGGTGCTCCAAAACCATTAATTCTTCTGTGTCCCTGGACAGGCTTTTACACACTGCACAGAAAGGATTTGTTATTTAGGTCCCCAGTGAAGAGACCATTGAGCTCAAAAAGGGAGCAGGAAGGTGGGGCTGGAGGCCAGTGTCGAGCCTTTGGGTGTGACTGCAGAGCACCCAGCAGGGCTGGCTGGGAGCTGGCAAGGTGCAGCCTGTCCACATACCTTACCTAGAGCCTTTGCACCCCCAGAGTCATCAATGCTGAGAAGTCAGAGTTCAATGAGGACCAAGCAGCCTGCTGTCAGATCTCTATCCGGAGGAGGGAGCCAGGCCTGGAGGAGGATGATGAATGGCTGATCCTGTGCTCCACGCAGGTATAGCCCCAAGGCAGGCTGTGCTTACTCTGCTGCCATACCTGGTCTGCACCCATGGCCCAGGTACAGGAAACAAGGCTGCCCCATCAGTCTTACATGCCCAGGCACCAAAAACCGTTACTTGGATGTGTTTAGGGGACCCACGCACCCTGTCTGGCCAGCAAACACCCAACTGGCCCTGTGTGCCACTTCTACTTCCATGGCGCACGATTTGCAGGATTTAAGGTTGTCCAACCCATTTTCTTGCTGCCCTCACCTTTCCTTTACTGCCCTCTGCTTTCAAGAGCTGGAATGTGTCATTACCACCTGGGGACAGCAACATGAAGCAGGCAGATGGGATGCTTTCTCTTGGGAGCAGCTTTGCCTTGGACCTTGCAGAATGGCTCCATTTCCTCTAAACCACAGAGGAAGAGTTAGTGAGAGTGGTTAGCTGCTAATGCAGCTGCTCGGATGGTGGGGCTGGCAGAGCAGGGAAGGGTGGCTGGGATGATGTGAACAGTGATGCTGCTCAGCCTGCCATCCGTGTGACCTGTCCAGCCTCTGCCCTTCCCCACTGCAGTTTCTGACCGGTTACTACTGGGCGCTGTTCGATGGCCATGGTGGCCCAGAAGCTGCCATCATCGCCTCCAACTACTTGCACTACTGCATCAAGCAGAAGCTGGAGGAGGTTGTGGGGGGCATCACAGAGGCTCGTCCCCCCATGAATCTCAGCGGACGCTGCATTTGCGACAGTGACCCCCAGTTTGTGGAAGAGAAGCACATCCACGCAGAAGACCTGGTGGTGGGAGCTCTGGAGAATGCCTTCCAGGAATGTGTGAGTACCTCACCTTGGGCAGTCGACCTGCTGCCCCAGGCAGTTCCTCTGTCCCTTCCCACTACCTGCGGTGGGCAAGGTCTGCAGTTCAGCAGCTCACTGGGCAGGCAGGAACATTCAGCCAGCACTCAGTGCTGAGAGCATGCTGGGTCAGCTCTCTGGGATCTGCTTCAGATCTGTTGTTGCTGACCCAGAGCAAAGCTGCAGCATTTCTGCTGAACTGCATCCACGGGCTGCATTTCTTTAGGGCTAGGTGGTGGCTATTGTCACACTAGTACAGCATGTACAAGCTTGAGATCTCCCTAGCGTGCTTCTAAAGCAGTCCTTAGTCCTTTGGTGACTCTACCAAAGCCACATTGTCACCTTGTTGGTTTCCTGTGGCCTATGCACAATCAGTTTTGGTTCTGGATTTCTGCCCAAAACCATGAGGTAGGCTGCAGAAAGGAGCAGCTTGTCACTCATCACTCTCCAAACTTGTTTAACAGGATGAAGTCATTGGCCAGGAGATGGAAGCTACAAACCAGTCAGGAGGATGCACTGCTCTGGCTGCCCTTTATTTCCAAGGGAAGCTGTATGTGGCCAATGCTGGGGACAGCAGGTGAGTCATCATAAAGGGGCAGAGTTGTTCCTGGGAGATAAGCAAGGGTTCCAGCTTCTTGTTTAATCCTGTAGAAGATAAATGTGCAGCCTAGACGCTTCACTGCCCTCTTGCCTGCCACAGGACTTGTTGGAAGGATGGCTGCTCTCATGCCTCCTGGAAGGGTTTGGGGATATCAGGCAACTACAAACAGGGCAGTACAGTGCAGTGAGCTCTGCTCAGTGGGTGTTTAAAAGTGGAAGGCAATTTCAAGGAGCTTGCTCATCTGCTCTTGGGCCACCATTCCTCCAGCACTGAGCTCTGGCATTGTCAAACTAGACAAGCTCAGCTCTCTGCTGCAACAGGGCAATTGCAACAGAATAATTTAAAATACTCTGGCATTTTTAATAGCTCTGCTCCCAGCTGCTGTTCTCCAGCAGCTCTCTGCTGCTGGTTACTTGCAGCTGGCTGATCCTGGGGCCAGCTGAAAGGCTGCAGTGACAGACATGGCTCTATCCTTTGCCTTTTCCCCTTCATAGGGCAATTCTTGTTCTGAAGGACAATGTTGTGCCCATGAGCAGTGAGTTCACACCTGAGACAGAGAGACAGCGAATCCAGCACCTGGTGAGTGACTCCTGCAGATCAGACTGGGTCAGCTGTGACTGGGTCAGAGAGAGCTTGTTGCAAGCTTTCCTCAAAAGCCACCCTGTGGCCAGGATGTCATCTGCCACCAGCAAAGGACTGGGGCAAGATTTAACTAACAGCCTTGCTGTGGGGAGATGCTCACATCCTCCTTGGAATGTGTTTCCCAGTTCCCTTCTCTATTCTGCTGGGAGTACCAGTGCTGAGGCAGAAGCAGTTCTGGTGCCCTGCTCTGCTGAAGCAGAACCTGTATGTACTCACACCTTTGTTCCCTCCTTCAGGCTTTTCTGTTTCCCAAGCTCCTGGACAGTGAGTTCACACGCTTTGAGTTTCCACGGAGGCTGAAGGGAGACGACGTGGGCCAGAAAGTCCTGTACCGGGATTACTTCATGGAGGGCTGGTGAGTCCTTTCCATTTGAGGATAAGGCTGCAGCACAAAGTGGCTTTACCTGCTTGTAGTGAGGGGCATGCCCCATTGGTGAGAGCAGGGGGCTTGATGGTGCAAAGCTGTGCTAGATCAAGTGAAGGATGCTATGAGCAGCCTTCCCTGTGACTGAAGGAATGGGGCCTTGGCAGGGCAGTTAGGGCATAGCCTAGATGGTCTTTATGATCCTGTGAGGTGGGGCTGGTGGAGTAAGCCCCATCCTGGTGCACGTACAAGCTGGGCAGGGAGAGGGAAAACCACCTGGATATCCAGCAATTGGTCATCTTCATGGTATCTGCTTTACCAAGTCACACTGCCTCTTCCTCAGTCAGCTACTTGTGATGAGGGCACCACAGGGGTTGAATCATAGGCAAAATCCTGTGGCTGGGCTGTACCATCGAGTCAGACAAATCCCTGATAAATGGTGAATTCTCTGTTCTAGGGGATACAAGACAGTGGAGAAAGCTGACCTCAAGTACCCTCTTGTCCACGGTCATGGGAAGCAGGTAGCTCAATGCTTTACACATGGGGAAGGCAGAAGCAAGTCTGCTGGGGGTCCTTATCATCCCTGTCACGGCTGCAGGGCACTATAGCAGGCTGGGGCTTCCCAGCATGGTGCAGTCGCACAGCCCCTGTAGAGCAGCTCCCCTCACTAGCACTATGCTGCCTGCTTGGTGTAAGCCAGAGATCTGCAGAGCAGCGAGGCTGCACCCTCCTCCAGAGTCCCTGCTAGCAGAGCAGAGAGCTGCACCAGGCCAGCCTGCCCTTATCTTCTATTACAGATGAGAACTTATTTCATCCACTTGGATTGTCTCCTCCAGCTCTAACTAGTGCCTTTCCCACTAACCTTTCTTGAGGGGAGGCTGAGAAAAGGAGCCTGGAGAAGCAAAGAGGCAGCAGGGAGAAGCAGTGACTGCATCCATCCAGCATCTCCCTGCTGGGGTTGAGCAGAAAGCCCTCTCACCTCCTCCAGCGCTACAACCCACATGCCACACCTTTTGCAAGGAATCAGTGTAGAACCTTCTTTGCCAGAAGAAAACACTTGGTACCCACTTGCCCCACCAACCCAAGCCAGTTTTCTTCCATCCCAAATCAAAAGTAAATGCCACCACGAGCTTCTTGAGGTCTAAGCATTTACCCAATGTACGTGTAAGCCCAGGGCCCACCAGACAGTCCATGTGCAGGCTGTCTCCATACTATCAGGCTGTTATTTTTCATTCCTCAATCTCTGAGGTCTCCAGTTGTCTCCAAGATAAAAGTGATGCTTGGAGAAGGGTTTTAAAGGCAACACACAGATCAGTTAGGACAAGCCTTCATGTTTCAATATTGTTGTGCTTTGTTTGGGGCCAGGCTCGCTTGCTGGGGACTTTGGCTGTCTCTCGAGGTCTGGGGGATCATCAACTCAAAGTCATCGACACCAACATTGAAGTCAAACCTTTCCTCTCCTGCATCCCCAAGGTCAGTTGTAGCACATGGGAATGGCAGGATGGAATAAAGCTGTTCCTTCCCTGTAGCACCCACCTTTAACAGACCTAACACATCTTAGCCACGTGCTTTTTGATCCCCATCTCTGTATGATGCCCAGAGAAGCCCCAAAACAGAGGAACCTAGAAGCATAGCAGCAAGGGGACAAAGACTCAAAGCACCCTGATTCCACTTTGTCATCTCTCAGGGGCAGTCCTCCCCCTGACCTCTCTGGTACATGACAGGAATTGCCACTGCTTTGCTCTTGTGCTTTCCAGGTGAATGTATTTGACTTTGCTCTGCATGACATTAAGGAAGATGATGTTCTTATCATGGCAACTGATGGCCTTTGGGATGTTCTGTGCAACAGAGAGGTGGCCCATATAGTCAGGAGCTTTCTCACAGAAAACACGACAGATCCTCACAGGTAACATCAGCTTTGTCACTGCTTCCCCTTTTTAAAGAACCTGGTCAGACCAAAAGCAGGCCAAGATCACTTTGCTTCTAAATCAACTCCAGCACAACCAAGCACTTCTCTGTGACTGGAAATTGCCTTCTCATCTTTCCCCATACTGAAGAAACACAAATGAAGTTGATGCCTTTAAAAAAGCCCTGCTATTTTGGCTATGTTCCTATGGGAATGATGCCATCCTAACCCCTACCTTGCATTTTTTCCACTCACAGATTTTCAGAACTGGCCAAGTGCTTGGTATGCAGAGCAAGGGGAAAGAAGAGAGGCCACCAGTGGATGCTGGATGACAGCCATGAGGCATCCTATGATGACATCTCTGTATTTGTTATCCCACTACACAAGAGAGACAAGGAGTGACTGTTAGCATGACACGCAGGATCTCTGTGTCCCTCTGCTGTGGTGCTACTCAGCATCAGCCTGAGACCAAGAGATTTCTGCTATGCATGCACACTGTCTTCCAGCAAAAACACCTACACTGGAACCCCAAAATGCACAGCCAGCACTTATGCAGAAAGTCAACAAGAACATTAGCTCCTTAACAACATGCAAGACAGGAACAGTGGGCAGCAAACTGTTCCCTTACTCTTTTCTTCGTGCTGGGCCAAGGAGAGATTACAAAGGGGCCATGCAAACTGAAAGGTACTATTTGTAACACCCTGCGGTACAACGAGACTCAAATCCGTTTCTAGCAACAGCTCTCCCTTTTTAATGCTGAAGAACGTGGATCACTTGAGATGCAAGCAGTCCAAGAGCTCACTTTTAATCACACTTGAACTAAGCCATGCAAAACTGGATGCATAAGCTAGTTTCCCTCACCTCCGTTTGCTGTAATGCAAGAAGTGCTGACAACCTGGGGGCTGCTGAAACAGCATGGCCAAGTCCACAGAACACAAGTGCTGAAGCTGCAGCCCAGACCTCTTGAAGCTGCCATTTGTAGGCACCACCTCAAATCAGAGGCTAAGAGATGGAGCTACAGATGGTGTATGGGAGCCTCCTGTGTCAAGATAGGTGCCTTACTGGTATTTAAGTGCTTTTAAGTGTGTTAGTATGTGATGCAGCAGATGGATTTCCAACCAATCTGAGCCCACACCACTTGCCAACACTTTTCCTGCTCATTCAGGCCATTTCTGACAGCAAAGCTGGCTTTGTAGCAGTGGCACTGATGAGGAAACTGAAATGTTTTCAGGGCAGCAGCTGATTTTACAGAAAAGCTCCAAGTACAGTAAAACCAGTTAGTTTAAATTTGTCTGCAGTGCTGAATCTCAGGCATTTACTAGCAGAGTTGTGCCTCACACTCCAAGGATCTGCTTCTCAACCAGCTTATTAGCCAGGCAAATTCTGGTCAGGACAAGGTTCCCAGCTCTCTGTGTCTGGAACGAACACTGTGGTTTTTACTATTTACAAACTGCAAGGTTCCCTAGGGAAGCAGACAAACCTCAGCATGTGTTTTAAGGTCCACAATGATGAAAGTCCAATTAAAAATACTTTTAAATACATCTTGGGCAGTTTTATCCCTGTCAGAGGTTTTTACACAGATCTAAAGATGGTTTTCTCCATCTCAGAAGACTGCAGAGGAGTTCTTGCTTTGGATTTGTTGTTGCCATAATCCACTTTATTGGTAGAACTGTTCCCCTAAGCAGTACTATCCCAAAGACTAGGTGTCAAAAGATGATTTTCCTGCAGTGGAAGCCTGAGCTTAGGAATGAGGCAGCCCTCTCAGCTATCTCCTTATGGCTAAAGCAACAAAAAACATCCATCTCCAGCTTCCCCTCAAGTTTCATCTGGAAACAGGGCATGTGGGGTCTTAACCATGTAAAACTGATGCTAGCTGCTAACCCCCCTACAGCAGCTGTAATGCTATATATACTTTATAGCAGTGATTAAAGTCTCCTGTTACTCCAAAAAGCTATTTCCTCATCTTCCTGCTGAGGAAAGGTGCTGCTTTTCCATCCAGATCACAGGCTTCTGCAAACACCCCTCTACTTCAGGCACCATACCTCAAAACAAGTAGTTTTGTCAGGACTGCTTCCCTATTCTAGGCAACAAAATCCTCTTAAAATGGGCAACTCGTGTATGGATGGCTTCAGAGCACGACAACTTTGTCTATGGAAACTGTGGCTTTCCAAAACTAGGGCCTTTAAATAAAAAAAGGATGATTTTCTCATTTCCCCTCTAAAAAACAGAGCAAGTTGTATCACACTGGACACGCAAAATTTACAGCACTCTCTGATCTCTCTACAAAATGTTTATTGGTAGCAGCCACAACATTGAATTCTCCACATAACGCAGTACTTTGAGACAAAGTTGACTCCATGCATTTACATCCTTCTGGCAGATCCCGCCCAGGAGTCAAATTCCTCTTAGTGGCTCACAATCAGAGAGAACAACTTCCAAAAAGCTCGCCAGGATCCTTCCTCCACCCAGAATCCCAGGAAGTCAAAGTGCAAATATAGCACAAAGGCATTAGAAAAGAGACACTGCTGCTTCCAAATTCGCTCAATTGTTCCTGTGCCGCTCAGAGCAGGGGCTGGGACATTACCCAAGGACCTGTGAGCCTCAATACAAAAATCATCACTCAAAGACTAACCCAGAGAATTATATCCCAAATCTGCTACAGCCCAAGCAGATGTGCTCAGCCACTGTCACTGCTTATTTAGAGGTGGGCTTTGCATCTCATTTCCCATGGTCTTTACTTTATCCTGAAGAGCATGGGGAGCAAGCTTCCTGCTTGGCTTTACACAAGGCTAGACACTCCATTAGACCTGGGAGTACTGTTTCTAATGAGGTCCATTTCTCATTAGCTGGCTGCCATGAAGAGGACAGGAATGGCAGTCCTGTGCTTTTTTAAAAAGCACAAAAGCTGGAAGCTAAAAGAAGCTAAAAGCTTTATTCACCTTTCCTGTCTAACCTTCTAGAGATATGTGATACTCGAGTTCCTTGACAACACTTGGCACATTTCCCTCTTCTAAAGGCAGATTGAAAGCACTCAGTGCTACAACCAAGAAAGATTTATTTGCTTCTGTGTGGGTGGCAGCCCGCCCTGGGAAGACATCTGGCTTTCATTTTGAGCTGAGCATTAGTGCTATGTTGTACACATACTACAGTGTGTGTGTCCTTCTTCCTTTGGTCCTCTTCACACTGCAACACAGTTTGACACCATCACAAGGGGAAGAGAGCTGAACAATGCTCTTCAGACAAGTGCTCAAACCACATCTGCAAAGAGCAGTTGTAGAAGAAAAGACTTCGAAGTGCTTCCCTGTGAGAAGTAACAAAACAGCTGGAGGATCTTCACCTCCTCAGGCAACAGACTTGGTAAACTCCTGAAAGATGATTTATTACTGAACATTCAAGTTCACCTGTTAAAATGCAGAACCCCCCCAAACACCTCCATGTTACAAACCACCGCAGAACACGGCTGCCTACAGAAACACCAACAATGGTAAAACAGCACCAAACAGGCTGAAATGCAACAACACTGAGCTGAAGAGGCAGCTGTAGAAAGCAAGTCAGCTCTGAGGACTGGGATGACCATCTGACCTCCTCCTTTTGCGCCGGCCATCTGAGGGTGACAGTGGGACGCATGGGAAGAGAGATGCTGGTGTAATAGCATGGGTCTCTTGCATGCGCCTCCAACAGCAGGCCTGTTTAGCAGGATAAAAAGCATTTGTCCAGTGTTCTGTTCCCTCCGGGGAGATATGTTCCAACTGAGGCCCCCCACAGCTGAGATGAACTTTGCTGCAACAGAGGTACACCTAGAAAAGTGACCTAAGGCAGAGCGCTGGAGAAAACGCACATGGCTGCGCCTGCCACCTTACCAGCATTTCACAACCCAGAGAGAAGCAGCACACATGACTGGGCAAGGGAAAGAACCAACTTTACAAGCTGTAGCCCTGCACATAAAACCAGCGGTGTTTGGAAAGGCAAGAATACAATGGACAGCACATTTACGCAGAGCCTGTCCCAGCCTGCTGGTGAATGCATTTGATCAATGCAGCATTTCAGGAGAAAGAAAGCAGACCCAACCTTGAAGACCAGCTTGCCAGCCTTTCCGTGCCACTCGCCCACAAGCCTCTCTGGAGCAGGAGAGCACATCCCTCCTGCCCCCTGGGACAGGGCCACAGATAATGGAAGTCGCCACAGTCCTGTGTAAGATTTTAAATTCAGTTCTGAAGACACCATCTAACAAAGGAAGCACTGCTCTTTTGGAACTGCCACCGAAAACCCACAGGACCTGTAACAAAATGCATGATGAACCAAGTGCACATCAGCTTTATCAACAGAGAGATATAAATCTAAGGCCAGTGTGGGGAGAACATAATGGAGCTTATTTACAAACCAGGAAGGGAAAAATGCATCTGTGAAGGTAAGCAGCATAGACACCCCATGATACTGGCCCACATCATATTCTTTAATATCTAAAAGTAAAAAAATATGGCCCATTCCAATTGCCCTCCCACTCCCCCAATATTTACAAATAATATCAGCCAAGATGACATAATGAAGATACACAGGCAGACTGTACTTTCAGTCTCAGCTCGGTTTCTTCATCTTCCTGCTGGCAGCCTCCCTTATTGCTTGGGACACTGACTGGACCTCAGCAGTACTCTCTGTGCACCCCGGGACGATGGCACAACAAACGGCAGGGTAAGCTCTGGCAGCATGCAAAACCTGTATGGTTTGTTGCACACTAAATTGCCAAAAAACAGATGGCAATTACGTATCATCTATATTCATAGCCACCCATCTTTAGGTGCATGCTCCACTGCCAGAGAATCCAACACCTGCTCTTTAAGTTCAAAACTGTCAGTGTTCACATTTGGCACAAAAGTAACTTTGCATCTGTGGACTGCAGTGAAATCAGAAAGATCCCAAATGTGAAAAGTATGCACTTACGGGAAGAACTGCACATTCCACCTTGGAACATCAATAGCCTTGTGCACTTACAGAAGGAAAACACAATTACAGCTTTAAAAAAATGCCACAAACTTTTTGTAATTAAAACAGACTTCACCGGTCTTAGAAATAATACTGAATCAGTTCCAACTTCAGCTGAAGCCTTGTGGGCACAGGCTGTAAGGTATGAACATGTAGCATGCCACTTTGGAACATGCCAGGAGGCTGAGTTGAGGAGTCCTCACAAAGGAATGCGCCAAATAAAGGTAAGACATGGAGACGTGTGCAGGAACAGGAACAGAGTCTAGGAGACCTAGGCAATTCCAGTACTATGCTTGCAATGATGTTGCTGCTGTTAGCAGTATGGAAATCACCCAACAGCAGCTGCAGTGTAGGAATTAGTCGTCAATAGTTGGCAACCAGAAGGCCTACAAAAGAGGAAATAATGTCTTTTACAGAGCACAACATACACTCAGCTGCTTACTGCTACCCTAAGCACGCAGGGACTACTGAAGAGGCAGCAACATCCCTCCAGCAGTTTAAGGCTACAATTCTTGCTTACACTGGTGTGGCTCATACTACACCCTCTCCAGAACAAGCCAGTCTTACACAAACTGAACATACCAGCTGTGTACAGGGACCTAAAGAACTCATGCTTCTGCTCATGCACTCACTCACTGCTCTGCTTTCATGTGTGTGTTTTGTTCAAACCCTGGATTGCCAGGTGTCCTGCTCCACACATCTCTCTGCCAGGTAAGGCACAATCCAGACATAAGACAGTGGCTTGAATCTCATCAAGCCCAAGGAAATACCCATCAGTGGCCCTGAGCCTTCTCAAATGCATTTCTAGAAGGCTCAGCATCTCAGTAAGGCAGGAGGTATTTAAAACACTTTCCTTACCATGTTGGAACATGCACTAGCAAAAGTCATGAATTTTGGATTGAACTGCAGACAGGTTATAGGTCCTGTGTGTTTCCCATCCAGCACAGCCACCTTCATCCCACTTTCCCCATTCCAAACATGAATCTTCCCATCCTCTGAACCTGCAGGTAGGAGTGAAAAGCAAAATATGCAAAATACAGTGAAGAGGCCAGCAGAGCAAATGAAGAACATAACCTTTTTTCTGTCAGAGAACTGTAGGAACAAGTATGCTTCATTTTAGCCTTTAACGTTCTCAAAAGTACTACCAGGGCATTTCCAGAACATCACTAGAGTTTACACACCAGGGTTCAGGCAGACTTGACCCTGCAGCACAGTGCAACACCTTTATGGCAAAAAGGTTAAAAATTAGGGTCACCCAGTAGAAGAGGAGAGCTGGCACCATTCAGCTGAGGAAAGACCCTTGCCAACTTGCACCAATGTGTGACAGGCTGAAAGCTGGCTGTAAGAGTCATTGTTCACACAAGTTCTCAGTTCAGACACAAAAGGAGACAAATATTTCACTTGGAAGGCACAGAATCAACTTAAAGGATTTACCACTGGAGGTAACCAGACTTCAATTCACTGTGCCCAAGAGGAGCATATGCACTGGAGATGTTGACTCTCCACACTGCTACACTGGGGCAGGTTTTTCATTTTAAAATGGTATTTTGCAAACTCTGAGGCTGGGCACCTAACATTTTTATAATTCAGTTATGTTTTGGTCTCATTTTAAGTAGTATTCCTAATAAAAATACAAAGACAAAAATCTGCTGCTTCTGTATTTACATGTATAGCCTTTCCTGGAGGAAAAATTCAGCAGCCCAAGTTAACAGCTAAATTGTATGTAAATCTGAACAGAATTAGGCTTCTTCTACTACAGTTCATATTGGAAGGGCACAACAGGAAGGTATGTGCAATAAAGTGCTCTCCAGAAACAGACCAAACAAAGAACTCCACCCCTCTTTCTCTGCAATCAGGAAGTTCTCAGAGAGGAGAAAAAAAAAGTTGTTCTGCCAAGAGTCATCCAGAAAAAATGAGGATCCGCATACCCATGACCACAAAGTTAAACATTATCTTGTGTACCAGCCACATAAATAAGGGCATGAAGTGCTAAGAGAGGGCAGCACTACACTGATGCCTCTGATTTGTGTGCACAGGTCCTGCTGGGCAGAGTGACTGAAGTGCTTCCTGTGGGAGGCCCAACCCCCAGCATCAGCTTTACAAGAGTTGCAGCTGCTTTTTGCCACCAACTTCACTGAAGAGACCCCTCCTGCAGGGAGTGACAAGGGGGCCTGGGCCAGGGGAATCAGGCTAATGTCTACTGTTTCTATCAAGGGTGAAGCAGAACTGTTTCCAGAGATGTGGGGGTTTACAAGAGCCAAATGAAATAAACGCAGCTGCCCCAGCACATCACCAGTAGAGGAATGTCCCCAAGAGGTCTGTAAGACCAATTCCCAAGCAGAGACATGTGTCTTGCTCATCAGGCAATGAAGAGCTGGCCACAATACACATTGTCAGAACACTGAGGCAGCAGGTTAGTGCATCCTAGCCACAGGGTGAGGATCACTGATGGAAATTATATGACAGGTTTCCATGAATTACAACAGCTTGCCAGCTTTTCTTTTTTTGTTCTGAAGTCATCTTGTAGGCTTGTTTACATTTCAATTGAGAAAATGCTGAGTAAACTAACAAACTAGAGACCTGTCAGTGCAAACTTACAGCTCCAGTGTGTGAAATAAATACATCCTACTTCCCAAATGACAATTTTAGTCCTTCATAACACACCTAATTTCAGAGCACTTAAATTCTTTCCAAGAAGAATTATCTTACCTATCATGATGAACTGAGAGTCTGGTGTGAATGATGCCTCCAGCGTGACAGCCTTACTATTGTTATAACCCTGTGGCACAAAACAGGAGAATATGTACCAGAGTGTGTCCACAGTAAACTCATAGCCAGAGGGCACCTACTCCCAAAACTAACACCAAGTTTTCAGTAGGTAACACAGCCCAAGTGCTCACCCCAAATGTATGCAGGATGGCTCCTTTAAAGGCATCAATCAGTCGAATGAATCCCCCATTAGTTGATATAAGGATAAGTTTGCCATCATTACTGAACTTCAGGCCTGTCCACTCACACGTTCGATCATACTGCATCTTAAATGTTGCAAATGGCCCCTTCCAAGAGAAAAAAAAAGAGGAATATTGTGTAGGATTTGTATGTACTGCTACTAACAGTCTGCTTTTAACCTTAGGTCAGAAAAAAAGATTTCTCAAAATAACATCTTCAGCTGCAACAAAAATCAAAAGGAAACTGCCATAGCCAAAGCAAGTCACTGCACGTATAACTTTCCAAGGAATCCACAGTTCCACAGCAAAAACAGAGTCACAGCAGGGTGTTTCAAAACTCAGTCTCATACTCTACCACAGTCAACAGCAGAAATTAATTTAAGGTAGAATTAAGTTTTTGAACAAGGCTGCTAACAAGAGTTAAAGAAAGAGCTTGAGCCAGTACTATTGCTGCTTTGAAACCCATGGAAATGTCTATGCTCAGTGCTTAGGCAGTTCAGCTGTCCACCCGATTACAGTTTCCTTTTAAATCTCCTTTCTTTGTAACAATCCTGGCTCCACCTTTCCCAGTGCATTCACAGAATAAGCAGCAAAGAAAAAAGAAACAAACATCCAAAACATCAAAACCAAACAACACCAAAAAGCCTAAACAGAAGTTTGGAAGCTGTTGCAGAGTTTGCAGAAGTAAACTTTAATAATATACTGAAAACTCTCCAGGTGCCAAGGCGGAGAGAGCAAACTGGAGGAAAAAAATTCAGCCTCTGAATACTGAGCTTAGACTACCTACAAGCTATACAAGTGTAAGAAGTGAAGCTCACCTTGTCAAAAGAACGGAGATCATAAAGCTTCACCATTTCAGAATTGACTCCTGCTGCAAAAATCAACCCTTCTGGGTCAAAAGAACACACAGGCTTCCCCTGCAGATGCATTAAACCCTAGAAAACAACAGTGGTCCCAATTACATGGTGAAACTGATGCACACATTTCAACCACTACCCTCTGAACCTTCTGTGAGCAGAAAGGCAGCCTGTAGCTGCACTTCAATTGTAAATATTGTCATTTGACAAAGTTTCACAACTCAGCCTCTCAATAGCAACTCTGATTACTTCAGGCCATCATACAGAGCTTCCAGTTTGCTGCAATGACAAAGTTTACACTAAGACAAATCAAGACCTCAAACTGTTATACACTGAAGAAGTGCCCACAGAAAGAATTATGATGAGGCTGTATTAATAATCAGACCAGACAGCACCACAAAACAGTGATGCTGGGACTGACAGCAACATCCTAATAATATGGTTGCAAAGCAGAGGTGGTGGGGGGGAAAGGTATTTTGAAAGCAAGTAGATACCACTACAGAGCACACCACTGAACTCTCCATGCCCATCTAATGAAAATTCACACCTCCTGCAAACCAACAGACCTTACGTATTAAGACTGACATGTTACTATCAGTGCTTATTTTTAATGTTAACTTTTTGTTACGTCACATAGTAGACAAAACTTAAAATCTGGTAGGAGCCAATAAGACATGGTCCTGACTAGCAGGTCTGTGTGGTAGCCACATCTCTTTATGTAATTATGCACACAAGTAAGAACACATTTTTGAGTAAACCAACAAAACATTTAAGAAGTCCCTGTATTTCTGAAATACCATTCTTCACTAGAGAAATCCAGATTTTACTAACTCTCTCCTCTTTCCAATTTAGGATAGTTCCCCTGTCATCACTGAGACTGAAGCAGTGAGCTAGCCAATAGTCTGGGCCCTCACAAGTGGACTATCTTCGGTTTCCAAAGAATATATCTGGGCACCATGGCTGCCATCTCATGGGCAAACTGAAAATCACAAGAAACGCTTCCTCAGCCTGTTTCCCAAACTTTACTGAATGCAGCTTCCAGTTACAAGTCCTAGTTTTACCACAGTTACAACTTCAGGCACTAGCATATGTCTCAGATTTTATACTGATTTTACAACTCTGTCTCATCAACTTTGAGACCAAGATTTGTACATTGAAGGCACACTCCTGGAGAAAGGCAAAACTTAAATTTCTCATCAGAAAAAGCCAAGCTTTGAGACAGATAAAACAATTTTGTCAGCAATGTTACCTTTTCTTGCCTTGCATTAACAGTTACATTATCTGGAAAAAGTAAATAGCCACGTCTCCTAAGCAAAACAGTGCCAATGATATGGGAAGACGTGAAAGCACGACACTATGTCCAGATACAGCGACAAAACAGGTCATCAATAAAAGGTGGAGATTCTACTGGAAGTGTTTCATTGCTGCCCCTACTGCCAGCTAGCTGTGATACTTTTCTCAGCCACATAGGCTTCCTTCCAACAAAAAAAATAAAGTATTCCAGCAAAAGAAGTGAAAATAAATAGGGTAGCGGCTTACTGGAAAGTTAAATCTGTTCCCAAACAAGTCTGATAAACAACAAAGGTGATACAAGGAGCAGGTAGACCATATGGCTGCCGTGTTACTTTAGATCATCAATTTCTTCATCAAGTTTAATGGCATCAATTAAAAACACACTATAACCACTCTAAGACACATTCCCGACCCTGGAGAGATGCAAGCCAAGATATTCTCTGCCTGAGGTAGCAGCCAGATGAACAAGCTGATGACACCCAGCTCTTCTCTTGTTTCATCAGCTGTGGGTGTTGTTACTTACCCTTTCCAGTGGAGACACAGGTGAAAGTGAGTGGTGTTACACAATGTGACATAAGTATTTCAAAAAGACTTGTGACTGGAGCTCTTTCAGCATTCCAGGAAGGTGTCAACCATACACCAGCAGCATACATTTCTGGCAGCAGTTATTTTTAACAAGCATACATCTGTTTTTCATCCCTTTAGTTGGAAAAGCAACACACCATGCACATGAATTTGATATCCTACCTGGCAATTTGGAGAGCGGAGATCCCAAAGTCGAATAGTTTTATCGAGGGACCCAGAAATAAAAGTATCATCCACTGGAGACATCGAAAGAGCAACAACTCTGCAACACAGACAACTATATGCATCAGAGACACACAGAAGTGAATGCAACACCACCTACCCCAAACAGCTGTGTACAAGCTCATAATTCACAGTTCTGCAAAGCAAAATCAGAGCAAATCTAATGTAACTCAAGGTCCTTACAATCGTTATTTCACTTTCTCCTGTACTGCCTTCAAGTTAACTCTTACCTTTTTGTATGCCCCGGGAAATAGCGAATGTATTTGTTGTCGTGCAGGGAGAGGTATCGGATAGTGTCTGAAAACAAACAAACAAGAAGCTTTATTGCACCACAACCCAAACACAAAGTGTACCATGCTCACACGGTAAGCTTGCTCCCCACCTGCCAGCAACAGCAATCTTGCCAGTAAGACTGGTCATTTAATTTCAAGTCAAACTCTGAAACAGAATCAAGGAAGAAACAGACATAAACTAACTTTGTTTCCAAAACAAAACTGAAAATCAGGCACCAGGAAAAGATACTTCCCACAGTCTTAAGTCCTATCACATCTTAAATGCAAACCCTTGTATGATTTGTGCAAGTTAATTTAAAAGTAGCTAGGATTTAAGTACCAGCAGGTTTGGGTCCATCATTCTCACAAAAAATGAGAGTATTAAATCTACAACGCTGATACTACCACTTTTTTTTTCTGCACAGCATGAGTTTTGCTGTCTTGCCTACGTACACATCCAGTAAGTAAGCAAGCAACACCACAACATTCCCGAAGTGGCAATTTTATTCTGAGTGTAGAGTAGCTCAGGATTCTGGAAGATTCTATTGAGACTTCCCCCCAAAGCATAAAAGAAATCCTTTTAAGAGGGAATAACTATTAAAGCACAGAAGCCACTTTCTGAGAGATGAAATGTGAAGAGTACCAGTTGAACCTCTGATATCTGAAAATAACAAAATTCCCTCTCTCACTATTTAGAGGGCACTAAAATTTAAGTTATTGCTGGATGGGAGAGACTGGCATTAAGCACCTGCACCACAATGTGTAAGAGACTCCACACTGCTGTTAACAAGTACCGCTGAGGCTCCAAAGATACAGAGAGAAAAGGACATTTTTACTTTTGACTCAGAACAAGAGCCAAGAGAATGCAACATGCAGGCAGTATATTTTAACACTCACAAGGGCAACTGTGTTCTGAGCTTTTTTGAAAGGCTCATTCAGCAAGATTTAGTTGCTGTGAAAAAATGCTCAAGCTACCATCTTCACTTGAGGTTTCACATCAAGCTGATATCAGAGTTCTAGATCACTCTCCAGTATTTAACAAGAAAACTAAAGCTGACTGACCAAGCTAGAAACATGGTGCTGGTCACACAACACAGGCTCCAAGTTACATGAGGTGACTATTCAAAGTATAAATCTCCAACACCAGCATCACATCTCACCATGGCTAGAATAAATATGCTTCAAGTATGCTCTTAAGACACATCTCTAGGTTTTTCTGCAAGAACTGTTCTTACCTGGTTTCTGAAGTGTCCACTTCACTTTCCTTTGCTCACAGGGAAAGCACTGGGTAATGATGATCCTTTATGATCCGTTTTGTTGGCAGTGCTCTGTCCCAGGCAAGGCAGTGGCCTGTACAGTTATCTCCTGTACCGGGTGGTATCATAGACCCTCAAACTGTACAAACTACTACCTCAGCCTGGAATCAGGCAAGAAGAGTTAGCTTCAAAGGTCTTGAAAAAATATTCAGTGCGAAGCAGACTGGTAGCAACTCCCAACACAGAATTCTTGGGAGCAAGTGCCAGTACTCCTGTAACATATTCCTGGGCTCACTTTCCCTCCTAGTAACTGCTTAACAGGATACAATGTGCCTCACCCAAGGCTGCAGGTATTATGGACTAGAGAATATCTAGAATCCGAAAGAACACACTGGTTTTATCAGGCTTCAAGTTTGTAACATCTACAAATAATTTCACTCTTTTTCTTTCCTCCTTATCAAGTATTTATCTTAACGCTGCCCTGCGTGGCAAAAATTCTGAAGCTTTGGTTCTTCAACAGTTTATCAGTGCTTATAAAGAAAAACTTAGAAGTCAAAATGATACTAAAAATGTTTTGTTAATTAATCGTAAATCAAATAACAGCCAAGTCAGAAATGTGACAAATTACTAAGTAAATAATGTAAGTAGGTTGTGAATCAGACTAAAAAGGCAAGAGCCTCCTACGCTTCTAACCCTTTTACAGTATTAAATCAAACACTATTGGAAGCTTCCTCATTCCTCTAGTTTTAGGCTTGTTCTAGCTTAATCTGGCCTCATAACTAACTGCCACCTGATGCACACTCATAACCTTTAAAATTCCTTAAATAACCTAGCACACACCAAAAAGCACAAGTATCTCTACTGTCAAGCTCCATCTCTGCAAAAGCAAAACCAAAACAAAGCCACTATTCCAGAAATTAATTATTTCGAGTTTACAAATACAATGCTCTAAACCATTTATAAAAGTGCTGTGCTAAGAGAATGATTCACTGAAAAAACTCTCCCTGGTTACAACAAACAAGATTGAGACAAATTTTTAAGCAAACACTAGCTGTATCCAACCTCAGGAAGGCTTCATGTATCTATCTGTGCCAATTCAACTTGAATTTTAAATTAAATATAAATACATTAACAGAAAGCCTGGCGCCTTTGATGTCATCAATTTACAGAGTGAAGCTATCACAGTCACTCACTGTGGAGAAACAGCATCATGCTGAAAAAAAAAAAAAAAACTACAGAAGCAAAGCTAATCTCAGAAGAGGCCTCCAGGCTTGGCTGGTGACCTGAGTCACCTGAACTTTCTGTCCCCCCTGCAGCATACAGAGAATGGAAACACATTCCCTCCCTTTGCACTTGACTCATATGTGTATCTAACCCACCTTTTGGCCACATGCTCCTCCTACCTCATTTCACACATAAGAAATTAAGATACACAGGCTGACTGACAGCACTGGTATCAATGAGCAAAGTGAACAGAAGATAAGAACTTTTATGGCATCAACAACATTTAACCTTTTATTGCAGCAATGAACCAAGCTCACACCAGCATGTTCAAGGGAGTATCACTGTGCATTACAGTTGCACATTAATTCCTTTAACAGCCTTTATCAGTTTCTCACTGGAAAGTTGGCACAATTTGTTTCCCCCCCTGTATTTTTAGAGTTATTTATCCAGGCACATAGTTTTAGGTGTAAGGAGATTTAAGGAGACTACACATACTCAACTCCAGTGGATCACTTACCATCTATTTTATTGGAGCTGTACACAACAGTGTTGGCAGCATGTGTGTACCTGATGAGGTCCACTCCATACTTCTTACTGTACAGCGTTCTCTTTGGCCTGTCAGAAAGAAGCAGAAATAACGGCACTCATTGCTACAAGAAGCCCAAACTGAAACAGACATTAGCAAGGCCAGTTTTCACTGAGATTTTTTAAGATTTGTTCAAGCAGTCAGATGTTTCACACAAATAAAGAAAAGCTTTTGTACTTAATTTTCAAACGCACACCTTGGTGCTTTCTCCAAACTCATCTCTAGGCCCAAGGAGCTCTCTGTAACACCTGCAAAATACACTTTTCTCCCCCAAAATTCCTTTTTTCCCCAAATTCCCCTTCTTTCCAGAAAGAACATGAAGAACAAGCAAAATGAGCCCTTAATGTCAAACAGCACTGCCTCATCATACGCTTGTCCACCCAAATCTCTCATTAATCTGCTTCTTATTTTAGATGGAGAATAATTTGTTCTTTTGTTCTCTTACTTCAAAACCTAGAGCAGGGAGTCTCATTCCTAATAAGGCTTCTTGGTATTACCACAGTCATGAGGCTATACCAGAAGTCTGTAGGTATCAGAGGGACTGTCAAACTATTGGAGAATTACACTCATATCCAATCTTAATTAAAGCCTGAAACTGCAACAGGACTAAAGGCATTCCAGTGAGAGTGAAGGCAATACATAAAAATGGATTTTTAGAGGTCTGGTAAGTAAATGATGCACTGCTGTACTAGAAACTTAAACTGCAAAGTAAACTCCTAAGTAGCTGGTTAACAGGCACATCCTGCAACAGCTGTGCCTGTTTAAGCAGCGCATGGCTTCCACACATACCCACGTTCTTCATCAACTGAGGTAGCACCGAGGTTTCAAAGCTGGGCAGTCAACCAATAGTGGTACAGATCCACACCAGAAATAATACAATCTCTTCCAGAAGTTATTTTTAATCCAGCAATTCATAACCCTGGTTATTCCACAGGCCCACAGAATATTTTAAAAATACAAACCAAGGACAACAGCACAGGAATGAAAGCAAACAGCAGGAGTGGTTTAAACCAACACTGCTGCCAAAAGAAAAGTTTATCAGACTACACCCTCGGACAAGGTATTTCTAAAATGCTCAACTTTTTCCTTGTTTTCACTAGTCTCACTTGACACACCCAGAGCATGAGCTGGAGACTTTTCATATCAGAACTAGACATTCATTCTCAAATAGCAGAAGTCATAGAGCCTTGACTGCAAACCACCTTGCTGAGGACAAGCCCCCATTAACTGAAAGGTAATCTAGCCAGTGTAATTAAAGCCATACACCACGTGCACCACTTAGACCAGATCACAGGAGGTTCTTCCTCATTTCCATCAGCATTTTTTAAAAGAAATTCTCAGATGCAAACAGGCCACAAACCAAAAACACCACATCAAGTGCAAATTTAAACACCAAAACTCTGTAGCATCATGCCTAAGATACCTCTCCATAATACTCTGTAGCTACTTCAGCTATGCTGTTGACGGAGCTGGAAAAAATTCCCACCCACCTCAAAACATACTAAGACTCTCCTGCCTAGTCTAGCTCTTCCCCATCTATGAAAAGTTCAAAGCTTAGAAACTGTGTAGAATCAATTCATATATAGGTAAAATAAAGGTCAACATTCAGACAGGAAGCACATTTACCAAAAAGTACTTGGCTGTTCTCACGAAGGTGAAGTTTTCATGTAAGCTGATACAAGCAGAAGCATGTCACTTCATGCAAGACCAACTATCCAGCTCGCTTGCCAATAACGCAATACTGCCAAAGAAAAATGCTTCAAAAGATCACAGTCAAATCTGCTAGAAAGATGAAATGAACCCCAGGCAACTACTACTGCAAAGAAAACCATCACCAGGCTCACCAAGATCTAATGAAGACCAAAGATCTAAGGAGAAACCCAGATCCATCATCTCTTCATGTGTACAATTAGTACACAAGTCACATCCTAAAATACAAACCAAACTTTTACTAGTGCATCATTGTACCACACCAAGGTTACAAGCCTCCCATTCCCAGCATCCAGGACTGCTGCATGCCTTAACATACTGCTCTAGTCTAAAAGTTCTCAGAGTCCATTCTCAAGCCTAAACAAGACACAGGTTAAGCCCCCTGTGCTTTTGAGCCAGCTTATTGTGGAGGTATTAGGTGATGCAGAATGGATTAATAAATTAACAATTTAGTTTACACATTTTGACATTGATATGGAACCTCAGGTCCAAAATTACTGGGTGCTCACGAAAGAGGACGTGTTTTTCAAGCCTGTTGCCTAAGCTTAGAATATACATAAGGAAATCTGTGTTTCAAGGACATAATCTTGTCCTGTCAGTCCTTGGTTACACATCACTGCTTACACTGTCCTGACACTGTTAGAAACAAAGTCAGCAAAATGGGGCTTGGTCATGCTGGTAACAACTCTCAGCTGTTAAGACTCTCTTTGGTATGGCAAAAGAAAGCAAACTTGGCAAGTCAAACACAACTGTATTTTAATTCTATTCACAGAGCTGCTCATTCTGCCTGATCAGCAAGGTAGAGGGAAATTCCAAATTTTGCCAATTTTATGTGGGTAGAAAGTTTAATGTTTAGGCCATTTGATGAAGTAGGGTACTTCATAGTGAAACCCGGCAAGCAGAATGTTTCCTCTTAGCCATTCATTAGTAAGGAAAAAGGCAAGAGGATGACAGTTCCGAGGTTTTGAAATGGTAAAGAAAAAAAAAAAAGCCCCACCACACCGAAGCATGAAACTGACAAATTCCACCACGGCAAGACAGCAATCATTAGTAGATTTGTTATTTCATCTCCACTCAAATATCTAATCACAAAGCCATTCACAGCTAGAACTTTCCAAGTGAGAAACAAAGGCTATTCTGTATATTTAAGTACCTCTTAAAAAAAAAANNNNAAAAAAAAAAAATCACTGTTACACTATTAAGTCAATTGGCAGTACCCAAGAAACTTTGAAATTAATTTTACATCTGCTAGAGAAAGGCATCCTGAAACTGGGGTTACCTTGATGAAACTGCCCTGCAGTAGATGACCATTGATCTTCTGCATTTAATTTAATTAAATCAAACACTCTGAATGCAAAGCACACATCAGGACTGGATAGAGATAGGGATAAAAGGACCAAATGGCTCCCAACCCATCAAACTATTCTTTACAAGTTTGAAAGGGGAAAAGCAATCGATACCATCTGCATTAACATCATTCAGACATTCTACTAGTGTATACAATTGGGATCCAGAATATAATTCATGTCAGACCTTATATGTATAAAGTTACCTATTCTTGCATAGATAAAAATTGGATCATTCCAAACAAGAGGTCAATCTATCAGATGTGGAACACTGACCACCAATGTTTAAAGCAAGCCAACCAAACAGAAGTGTAAAATAATATATGATAAATATTCTACAAGATGGAGAGAATATGCAGGATGCAATCTTTCAAACACAGCAAGGATAATCTCTTATTCTGCTGGAAAATGCAGGAGGCTATATACATACATCTGGTTACAGAGGAACACCTGCTTCACAAGAAAATGTATGCAACACTGACATCTACCTCCTGGCATTCCCAAGCCATTTCTTTTCTCTTCCTGCATTACCCTGCCCTTTTAATTCTCACTCCTACAATACACATGTTCATTTCTCTTTCCCCTTCTGAATATATGTGATGCCCTCTAACCTTGACTTTACAAAAAAAAATCCAAAACCATATGAACAACCAACATACCTCAGTTATGTCTCTACACCAAGTAACTGAAAATTAAAAGTTTTAAAGAATTTCAAGTAGCCAAGTGCATAGCTGTATCAGCTTCAGAAGATTTTAATGGAATAACGAAATAATTTGTTCCAGCTCTCAAGGAACACAACTGCCTTTTGCACACATTCCAAAATACCAACTGCAAGTGTTATTGTGGTCTTATCTGCACATTTTTGTTCTCTGACTAAGAGCACCACATCTCTCATCCCTTGTAAATTTCTGGGGCTTTAACCATAAGAAGACAAGCATCAAGTGATCGATGAAAGACAAATGATAAATTGGACAACTCTGTTTGGTGAGAAACACACATCTCAACTTATTATGCACAGGTAACAAATCAATAAACACCTTGATTGATTAAACACAAATTAAGACAACGTTTGGGGACATATGTAAGTCACAAACATATTTTCCCTGTGCTTTACACCTAAAAACACAGAGGACTACCTTTATGTGCAACGTTCCCAGACCCCACCTAGCTTAAAGGAAATCGCCATGAAGTTTTCAGAAGTTACAGCAAATACACATCACACCATTTTGCCCTTACTTATCCAAGAAGCTACACTCAAATTACTCTGTTTAACATGACACAATCTGTACACTGTTCACATCAATTGCTTCTACTTTAATTAATGAGACTTAAGGGCAGAGAAACAAGAGAAGTAAATTTACGTATCTGTACCAATTCCGAGGCCTGGAAAAGTAACCAGACTCAATCCTTTAAGCTTAACAACTGTTTAGTTCCCTGAGTAGCGAATTTTCTCACACTCGGGAAATGACCACTGCTGGCTCCCGTCCACCACAGATAAGAAGCAGAACCACCCGTACTGCTGACAAAACCAGGCTGCTCTGCATCCCACTCTAACCGTTCACAACCCTTCTACCCCGCGTCACACATCTTGATGGCTCCGCGTACAAGCTTCCATTAAAAAAACAAATAAAAAAATCAAAAGTTGAAGCATGTCAGCATACGACCTTCGCAGCGCAGCTGCACCGGTGAGAAGCCAGGCAACGCTTCTTCCCGAAAGCCGCAAGGGACAGCGGCCAAACTGGCGCCCCTCACAGCCCCACCCTACCCCTAACCTGCCCCAAGCCCTCCCGACGGCAGGCAGCCCTCTCCCTGGCGCGGCGGCGCAGCAGGCCAGGCCGGGTTCTCGCCACTTACTTCCCCTCCTGGCAGTCGTAGAGAACGATGGAGTCGTCGTCGCTGCTGGAGATGACGGTCTCGCCATTGGGGCTGAAGTCAAAACAGTTGATCTTGTCCGAGTTCTCTCGAAAGACCTTGGCCACGCGGAAGCTCCGCAGCACGTTGTCCGTCAGCTTCATCCCGCCGCCGGGCCGGGCCGGGCCGCGCCGAGAGCGGCGGCGGCGCTGAGGGCAGCCGG
>VWZI01002011.1:90080-190400 GCA_013396835.1 Psilopogon haemacephalus
GGGGCGGCGCGCGGGGCACTCTGGGAAGGGAGAGGGCGCGCGCCTTGCCGCTGCGGGCCTTCGGGGCAGCTCGGGGGGCCGCAGGGCCTGCTGGGATGAGGAGAGCGCGGCGAGGGCACGGCCTGTGCCCGGCCGCCATATTGAGTGTGGCAGGAAGGGTTCCCTCCTCCGGCTCGGGCTGTCAGCGTCCGCGCCGCTCGCCGTGCCCCAGGTAGGACAAGGCGATCCAGAGCAGGGCCGGGAGGCTGTGACGGGGGCAGGCTGCCATTACCTACCCACCCACCCACGACCCACGGAGTTGGAGGGAAAGTGGAATTGAGGTCGCGATAACGTCATGTAGAACGGGCACCGGCTTCGCGCCGCTGGGGAGGGCATCACTTCCTTTACCGGGCGGGGCCGGAGGGACGGGAGGTGAAGGCGCGCTCCCGGCCGCGGGCATGCGTACTCCGGCGGCCCTGAGGCAGCGTAAGGCTTGGGTTGGGCAGCGCCTAGTATGCCTAACACAGGATTTGCTGTACTTTGGCGCCTTAACCGGCGAGGAAGCAGCGTTAGAGGGGTGCAGAAGCCTCTCGAGGGGTCCCGCAGGGGGCAAGCAGTGACAGGACCGAGAGGTCCCTCCCGCTGTCCGGAGCGCTGCTCGTTCACGGCCAAAGCCCAGTCCCGCCCGTGTCTTGTACCCGCTGCGAGGCCAGGGTTAGGTCCTTGCCCTTTGAAGTACTCAGTGGTTGGTCCGTCGTTCTTTCCCCCTCATTTCATCTCAATTATGGCACAGTTTTGTTTCCCAGGGACTTTTATTCTAAAAACCGACATCCAAGCGCTGCTACAGGAGCACCACAGCTGTATCACTATGGTTTTACACCACACAGTCACATAGAATGGTCAGGGTTGGAAGTGACCTCAAAAATCATCCAGTTACAACTCGCCACCCCACTCCCTGCCATGGGCAGGGACACCTCACACTAGATCAGGGTTGCTCAGAGCCCCATCCAGCTTGGGCTTAAAAACCTCCAGGGATGGGGCTTCCACCACCTCCCTGGGCAACCTGTTCCAGTGTTCCACAGCCCTCACGATGAAGAACTTCTTCCTAACGTCCAATCTGAATCTACCCACTGCTAGTTTTGCTCCATTCCCCCTACTCCTATCACAACTTGACATCCTAAGTAGTCCCTCCCCAGCTTTCTTGTAGGCCTCCTTCAGATACTGGAAGGCCACAGTAAGGTCACCTGAGAGCCTCCTCCAAACTGAACAGCTTCAACTCCCTCAGTCTGTCTCATAGCAGAGGTTCTCTAGCCCTCTGATTGTCCTTATGGCCCTTCTCTGGACACGATCCAGCATGTCCACATCCCTCTTGTAATAGGGGCTCCAGAACTGGACGCAGTACTCAGCACACATTTGACCTTTGAGATAGATGTCTTGGCTTTTGCTGCTGATGCTCCAATACGGGCACCTCGGAACTCTCTTATTTTTCTATCGTTAATATTGATGTCAGGCTCTGCGTTCCTGTTTTTGTACATCTTTCAAACCTGAAAGAGTTATTCTCGGAGCAGCTGCGAGTATCAAGCCCACCCACCCCGCGCCTCCCCTGGAGATTGCCAGCACCTCGCTGTTTTAATTTCAGAAGAACACCGGATCTTTTGTCATTTCAGCCCCCCAGAAACTCGGGAGAAATAATAATAAACCGCAGATGCCTTCATAAATGTTAATTGCATTTTCCCTTTCACCGTCGGCAGAGCAGAGAGCGATTCTGCCTTTGGAATAGCATTGCCCTCCTGTGGTCAACCAACAGCAAGTCCGGGAGCCATTGTCAGAGGTCTGCTGGCACGTCGTTCAGACCCGCCTCCTTATTTTGTATGCGTGCACAATTTAGTGAGGCTCGAGTCTTTTCTCAGGTTACCTGCGCCCGCTGCGCTGACTGGAGTTCGCTGTTAAAGGTTTAGACGTCTAACCCGCTTCACCCTTTCAAGCTGAGATGGGTTTGGCTGGTCACAATGATTCGCCGGGTTTTGCTTTGAAAGGGAGGCGAGATTCTCACATCAAAGCCTAGAGAGACTCGGCAAAAGTCACCTTCGTTACTCCCGAGGGTCTCAGGGGTCAGCAGCCCCACTGCAGGTCGGTTCAAAACCGACAGATGATTTTTGTGTGATGAGAGATTTTGGAGAAGTGCAGAATGGGAAGCCTCTTGCGCACCGTAAATTGCACGATCAAAGCCTGGATTATTTCATGTGGGCCCTGAAGGTGACTCACTAATACCATCATAAGACAATTTGCTTCAAAACACCTACAATACTTAGCTAAGTTTTAGAGTTGTATAACACCGTGGGTTGTTGATTTGATATTTTGTCACTCCTTTTTTATTCTTTCTTCTGCTTTTCTTCCTAATCGTTGGAACTAGGTTTGTCAGTTTGTACCAAGCTGGAATTTATCTGGCAGGATAATTGGATCTCCTAGCTGAATGTCACATTAAGTAGGAATTATGGATAATGGCCCTGTAAAACTAGTTAATGGAAAAAAATGTTTAATTGCTGCTTGAGTGATATTGATCAAACACAGTCATTCTACCTATGCATTGTTATATTGGATACCACCATGACCTGCACAATACAGACAGGCCTGTGCTTGCTCAGATGGGTGGGCATGAATTCCAGAGAGATACTTTCGTAACCAGGAGATTATATTTCCCTTGGACTCTGCTGGGAGTGATCATTCTCTGTGGATAACATTAGTGACTGAGGCTCTTGTAAAAGGCTTGTATCCTGCATCATGTTATTTCTTTATGGGCTCTTGAAACTAAGGATGATGATCTGGAGCAGCATACTCGGTCCCCGCAATCACAGAAGTGTGGGGAGAAAGGACATTTGGAGCTGCCTGCTTCACCCTCCTGCTTGGCTGTGGCTTTGCCCAGCCAAATCTCCAAAACCACATGTCATGAAGACCACAGCTCCTCTGAGTGACCTAATCCAGTACTGTGCAACCTGCTCTATAAAGAACCTTTTTTGTAATGTCCAGCATGAACCACCTGACCTGCAAGTTGTGGCTGTTACACCTTATACTTTCTACTGCTAACAAGGATTCACCTCCACTGTCTCTATAAACAACTTTCAAGTAGTTGCTGCTGCTATTAGCTTGTTCCTTAGTTGGTTGCACCACTTGGTTCCCAGCCTGCCCTGATACATGGGGATCATGCTCCAACAGAAAAACTTCACACTTCTCCTTGCTGAGCACCATGAGGTTGCTGTTGGCCCTGGTTTGTCACAGTTCCTCTGGAAGGTGGCTCCACCGTTTGATGTGTTGACGTTTCCCCCAGACCTGGCACTTTACACTACCCTCCAGGTCACTAATGAAGCCATGGGGCGACACGAACCCCAACAGGGAGTCACTGTCTGTTACTAGCTGTCAACTGGGCCCTGAACTACTGATTTCTACCCTCTGACCCTGGAGTAGTCAAGCTGTTTTCCAACAAGTCTAACAGTATGTTTGCTGAGCCCACACTTCTCATGAGAATGATGTCCAAAACTTTGCTAAAGTCAAGGCAGATTACATCTGCTGCTTTCTGCTTTCCCCATAGCCTCTTGTTTCAGCCTAGAGGGCAGCTGTAATTGTCATCCTGTGACTGATTAATATTCCTGGCTCTTTCTCCTCTTATATCATTTCCAGCTGAGGAGCTCATAATTTTTCACTGTTAATCCCAAAGAGCATGACCTTGTGTTTTGCAATGCTGAATTTCGACCCCTTTCTATTATTCCATTCCTCGAGGCTGGCAGCTTCTCATCTTCTCTAGAATACTGTGATCCTTCCCTGTATTTTAAGTGACTCTCCACTTTGATTGTGAGTCGACTCAGAATAGGGAGTTTGAGAAATCGCAGGATGAAATGAAGTAGACTTGGCATGGACTTGGCTTCAGGGTAGTACTGTTCTGCATCAAGCTACAGCAGGATTTTGTAGTGAAAAAATTTTCTTCCCTCCAATCCCCAGTGCTTGGGAAAATCATTTCCAAAAGGTATATAGGGAGTGAAGGGAGTGTGACCTAGAAAAACTAGTAAGATGCAGATGTCAAATCCAGTTAATTTTTAAAAATAATGATACTGATCTATATATTAAAAAAATGCTGAACAGAACACTTATCTTCCCTGTGCTTGGCCTTGGGCTGCATTCCCCATCAAAGGGCAAGAGACGCTGTTGATAGGCTCCTGGAAAAAGCTGGGAGCCCATGGCTTGGACAGGTGCCCCCTTCACTGGGTTAAAAATTGGCTGAGCTGGCAGAGAGAGCGGCTGTGAACAGTGCTGCCTCCAGCTGCTGTCTGGTGAGCGGTGGTGTCCCCCAGGGGTCACTACTGGGCCCACTACTGGGCCCACTTCTATTCGACATTTTTATCCATCACCTGGATGACAAATTTACTGCCACTCAATTTGCAGATGACATCGAGTTGGGAGGGAGAGTCGATCTCCTGGAAGGAGAGTCGATCTCCTGCTGCAGAGGGACCTGGCCAGGCCGGGTCAAGGGGCTGAGGCTGGTGGTATGAGATTCAACAGAGCCAAGTGCAGGGTCCTGCACTTCGGCTGCAATAACCCTGTGCAGCTGCAGGCTGGGGGGTGAGTGGCTGAGAGGGAGCTGGGAGTGCTGGGTGACAGCTGGCTGGCCATGAGCTAGCAGTGTGCCCAGCTGGCATGGAAGGCCAGTGGCATCTTGGCCTGTATCATGAATAATATGGCCAGCAAGACTAGGGATGTCATTTTGCCCCTCTATTTGGCACTGCACTCTGTGCAGTTCTGAGTCACTCACTTCAAGAAGGGTATTGAGGTGCTGGAGTGTGTCCAGAGGAGAGCAACGAGACTGAGAAAGGGACTGGAGGGAAATTCTTATGAGGAAAGGCTGAAGGAGCTGGAGGTATTCAGCCTGGAGGAGACTTAGAGGGGACCTTATCACTCTGTACTCCTACCTAAAAGGAAGCTGTAATCATGTGGGAATTGGGCTCTTCTCTCAGGCAACTTGTGACAGGACAAGAGGGCATGGCTTAAAGCTGCACCAGGGAAGGTTTAGGTTAGATATTAGGAAGCACTTCCTCACAGAAGTGCTTTTTCCCCCAAACTCAGAGCACCTGGGTTCTGTTGGAGTCTCCTCCCACCCCAGGTGAGACCACTTTGCCCTCCCTATGCACTCTCCTTTATAATCCACACCAATAAGGGTAGAAGCCCCTAGCTGTGCCCAACTGGGCAGAGGGATCCTCCTCCTGATGTCATCACTGGTGAGTCTCTGTGATGTGCACTGGGTGACTGGGAGTGGGATCTTAAAGGCCGGGGGGCCTGGTGGCCCCCCGGCTAGCTAGGATTAGAACTGACAATCGTTCCAATGTCAGTTTTGAGTGTTGGCTGAGCCTCCTTATTTAGGCTGAGCTCCTCTATGTTTAGCTGTTTCTTTCTGCTCACTTGTAAAAATAATGTAAAAATGAAAGGAATGAATCTGTGAAATGTTTTGAGAAGCATTGAATTAGCATGGAGGGAATGTCTGAGAATTTCTAACAAGGAAAATGGAGTAAAAATCAGATCTCATTGACACTCTTATGTCAGAGTGGCTAAAACTCTGTCTTGTTTTGTAACTAAGCTAAAACTAGCCTTATCCAGTATCGGGTGAAATCTGCTAAGCCAGGTCACTAGATGACTCTGAGGCAGTTCAGGATTTTACTTGATTAAGCTGCCTGACAGCCGAAGGTTTTTACAAATTATCTCAAGCCATGTGGTTTTTTGCTTCAAACTGTATAAATTTTCACATGGACTAAGCACAGGTCACACTATTATGACTGCAAATTGAATTTTTTTTTAGATGCTCTGTAGGTTGGTTGGAAAACATATTGACTTGTCCCCAGGTGGGTAAAGGTATAAAGCTACTGCACAGGTCATAGGCCAATGTAAGTCTGTTTTTCAGCTCTCTTATGCACCCCATAAGAGTCAGAGGTTTATGGCTTAACATTAGTTGCTGTTACTCCTTTGGAATTTCAGGTGCTTAATGAAGACAACTAGACAAGATCTTCTCTTGGCTGTAGCCAAGGTAAAGTCTCTTACCTAAATTCAGGCTTGCATATGAAATGGCACTCTCCTTGGAAGACATTTTTCCTTTTCTGTAGGGTGAGGCTTGTTCCAAGGAGCCTGTTAACATCAGCCCAAATGTGTGTAGGGGAATTCTGATAGTTCCTTTGACTATCTTAAAGTTAGCCTTTTTCCACTGAAAGTTTCATGTTGCCAATAGAGAAATCTGGTATAGCTTGTAATTGGTGTTTTCACAGCACACTACCCCAGGGAGGGAAGTCAGCCTGTGAAGGAAGATGGGAACATGATAAACTTGAGACCATCTTTTAATTAAGCATTTTAGAAAGACAAGCGCAGCTTGGTGTTTCATTCTTCGCTTCCACTGATTTCTTTTTCTTTCCCCTTCTCTCTCTTATTCTGCAATTTAACATGCATTTTTATTTTTTCTCTGCTTGAAGGGATTTGGTCTTATATGTAAAACATTTTTTTTAATCTTCTAAAAGAAGGAAGTTGGATATCTGGACCCTGATTACAGAGGAAAAAGTCTGTTCACTACAGCAGAAACCTTTTAGTGGCAAAGAAAGTCAACAGGACATTGGGTTGCATCAACAAGGGCATCACCAGCAGAGATAAAGTCGTTATTGTCCCACTCTGCTCAGTCCTAGTCCTACTACACTTGGAACACTGCCTGCAGTTTTGGTCCCTGCTGTACAAGAAAAGTTGTGGATAAGCTGGGAAATGCCCAAAGAAGGGCCTCAAGAATCATCAGAGGACTGGAAACCCTGCCATGTGAGGTGAGGCTGAGAGAGCTGGGATTGCTCAGCCCGGAGAAGGCTGATGGGGAGACCAGTACATAAAGGGTGGCTACCAGGATGACAGAGACTCTGCTTTTCCATGGAAAAGTCAAGGAGTGAAGAAAAGTTACTGCTGGGGACACTCCCCTTGCTGTCCAGAGGAAAATGTTTCCCCATGTGCACAGTCAGACACTGGAATCATCTCCCAAGGGAAGCAATGCAGTCCCCTACGCTGGGCAGTTTGACTCAGCTTGACAGGGTGCTGGGCCAGCTCATTTTTAGCTCTGCTCTTGCCTGGAAAGGTTGAATCAGATGATCCTTGGGTTCCCTTCTGGCCTGGCATTCTGTGAGTCTATGACACTTTTCCTGTTGAGTATGTTACTCATGAGAGCAGCGTATTTGTTTTCCCAAGAAACCCATGTATTTTTCCCATAGGAATCCCTGTATTGAAGTTAGGGCTCCCAGGCTTCTCACAGAGCTCAGCATATTCTTGGAGCAAAGGTGTTCAGCCCCCATCCCACGTTCTCCTTTGCCTGCCTGGAAAATCCTCTGTGCAGCTCTCTACCCTCATCCTACTGTGTCTGGGTGGTGCTTTCTAAGAAACCACAAAGTTACAGGCCTCCAGGAGCTGCACTAGAAAGTGTAGTCTTTTGTACTTCTTCCCATGACTCCTGCATCCCTATAAAACTGGCTATGAAGTCAGATTGTTCCCAACTCCTGGGAAGGACACCCAGGCTCTCATCTCCTGCAGAGGAATGAAGGCTTGGTCAGCCTTAGCTGGGCTGCTCCAGGCCTAATTGACAGCATTATTGGGGCCTGGAGTTACCAAGCTGAATTTTGTGGTTTTGGTATGAGGCTAGAGAGGCATGGTGGAGAGGGGGAGCCATTTGAAAGCCTGGGTGTGTTGGCCTGAATTTTAGAGGGAGGTGAAGCATGTGTGAAGCGTGGCAGGGATATCCTATGGATTTTTGTGCATTTTCTATGCTTTAGCACTGCTGTGTGTAGTTGTGAATGGCCTTTCCATTTAAACTTTCCAGTCCTGTGCGTGAAGCATTATTCTTTCACCCCTTTTGTAAAAGAGCCTCTGGCTTTTAACTGAGCAGTCTGTCCACCATCAGTCACAGATGTGGGAGCACCCCAAAAGGACCTTTTCACCCTGCCTGGTCCCTGAGCACCCACTTGTGAGCTGGACCCTTTAGAGCTGCCCAGTGGTGAGCTGGTCCATCCTAGCTGCAGATGTTTTCTGTTTTACAAGATGTGAATGAGGCAGTGCAGTAATTTTATGCAAATCCACGTGCAGATTAAAAAATTAATCAAATTCTGAAATTTTCATTTAAAGAGATTAGTCTTGAGAAATCCCCTGTCTAATCCTCCCAGAACAGTCACTTGGAACAAACCTTCCCTGCTTTGTTTTCCTCCTGGGTTTAGTGCATCTCCTGGAAAATTTTCTCAGAATGCTTTTGGGACCATCTGGAGCAGTGAGTTTTGAGTTTGAGCGGAGCTTGCCTGGCAAATTAAAGTTGATATATCAAATGATAAAAGAGATGTGTCAGTAAGTGGGAACGGGGGACTCGAAGGCAGTAACATCTCTGCTCTCTCCTACTTCACAGGTAGGCTCCCATAGTGATGCAGAGCAATGAAGGTGGGAAGCCTCTGTGAGCCTAGCAGTAATATGCCTTCCAAGGGGCCAGAAGAAAAGTCATGTAGCAGGAAAAACGAGTAGCAGGAGACACTGCTAAAACTTGCTGTGTTTGATAGTTTACTGTTGTAGCAAAGATGTAATCTGTCTTGTAGAGCTTGAGCTCGAAATTATCCTCAAAACAATTGGGGTTTGATCCTGTGCCATCTCACATCTTTTCCAAGCCCCTCAGGGATTTTGGACTTGCCCTTGTACATGATGGGCCAGCTGCCAGTCACTGCCACACTGGGGGAGATATGGAGGTGTCCCCATGATGTGAAAAATAAACTTAGACCCCTGAAATCTCAGTTGTTTAGCCAACTCAGAGCACTGATGTGAGAGTGGAGAATACTGTACACCACCTGAAATGCTCAAGATCTGTGACTGGGTTGGCCTGCACCAAGCCAAATTGCCCCAACTTCAAGAAAACCACAAGCCTGTGATGCAAATCCCTGAACAAACCTCTAACCACAGCACCTGGAGTAGCTCAGCTCTGCTTGCCAGACTGGCCCTAGAAGGGAATGTTTTTCTGGCATTCAAGTACCTGCCACAGAGTGAGAGGCTGCCTCATTTTCCTCACTGCATGGGCATGGCCAGCTCACTTGTTCACTGTTTCCCTCCCCAGTGTGACTCCAAGTTTATGGCTCAGACTATGCCCCCTGTGTCCATGCTTTTGGTCTCATGCCACAATCCAATTTACCTGACAGCTTTCCACATTTCTTCTTCTGGTGCTGGATTGTTTGCTGTCTCCCTCTGACTTTGGCTCTTAGCCTGCAGAATAGCTTTAATTAAAAAGTTAATGAAAGGTAATGCAAACGAGCACTTTGCCTGTATTTTATCATAGTCCAGCTCCTCTCCCTCCCTCTTTCCCAGAGATGGTGAAAATGAGGAGCAGGGATTTTGCTTTTTGTTGAGACTTAACAATAGAAATTTCTGCAGGCTTAGGAGGAGCCCTGTGAAGACAGTGCTTATAATGGTAATGCACGGAAACAAGTATGTAGATGGTGAACATTATTCAGCAACGAAAGCTGAGGAAGTTTTCATTTAAAGAGGATTAATCTAAACCCCTTACAGTCCTCCTGCTCTCTTTGGACAAGCAATTCTTAGTATCGCTTTCCTCCTAAGCGTGATGCAAACTTGTAGAAAATGTTCCAGGAGGCTGTCTATTCCCCATCTCCAAATTAGCCTGAGCACAGACAAAGAGAAGTTGTCAAACCTAAGCATTACTACTGCCTGTATCATGTTACCTTATATCCCCATAGAAGAGGCCTTGTTTACCCCTATCTGATTTCACTGAGAAACAAAGATTGTTGGTGAAGCAGTAAGAGTCACATCATCAACTCCTTCTCCCAGCACAGATTCCTCTTATCCAGCAGTGGGGAAAGGAAAAGGCAGGGATGTGAGAATGTAATTTCCTCAGAAGCCATAGGCAGCAGCTAACTGGCAATTACATCACTTCTAGACCCACTATCTGTGGAGGTAGTGTGAGAGATGCCATTGGGATTATTTTTCTTCCCAGGGCTGCCTGTGCCTCGGTGATGGGCGATGTTTAGTTCTCGTGGTCTTGTCCTTAAAGCCCTAGTAAGACAAGTAGGGGCTTTGCTTTATGTTGGTATCTGTGTAGCACTGATGTACAGCTGTTCCCCGATGACGTTTAGTACCCAGTGCCTGAGACTGCATGAATAAATTACATAAAGATGGACGTGTGGCATCATTAGCAGCACCCCCATTCCAAGGGGAGCCTTCAGCAAGCCTCTGTGTCTAATCGGAGCTGACAAAGAGCAGAATAACACCCTGAGACCTCCAGAGCTAATGGATCCGTGCCAAATCCAGCTCTCTGCTGCACTGGTGTAAAGTTGGCTAACCTCTGCCTGCAGAGGGGGTCTATACCGGATTTACTCTGCGTTTACACCTGTGTGCTGCGATCGTGGCAGGCGGCGTGCCCGAGAGTCCTTAGCATGCGTCTTCCATGGCTTCTGACATTGGCAGGCTCTGGATCTGGCCTCGATGGTTAAAATATAATCTTGAGTCCAGAGTGCAGAAAACAGATTAGACGCCTGCTATTGTAGTGCAGTGCTTTCCAGAGCAAGCGTTAGCAGTGTGTACACAAGTGCCAGATGAATTAAGCTGGCATTTCTGTTTTCAGCTCCGGGAGCAGAGGATTGCTTTTAAACAACTCGCGCCTGCTGCGCCGTGTCTGGAGTTGGAGCTGAGCAGAGCTGCCGGCAGGACACATGTGACAGGAGCCACAGTTGCAGGTCTGGTTGTTCTCAATTCCCACAGTCATCAGGGTCAGCTGTGCACAAAACCATCAAGGCAGAGACAGAGCCTGTTAAAACCTTTGGGCTCCTTTTAAGCCTTTTTCTCCAACTACTTGTGCAAACCCTGTATCGCAGCTCAGGCGAGGTGACCTGGGGCGTGATGCACCTCTGTTTTTCTAACACCTTCCTTTGATTGCACTGTGCTGCCAGGTGAATCAGAGATCTGCTGGCAACAGAGATTCTAATCTCGGTTCCTGAGAGGGGTACAGATGACTTCACTGGTGACTCTGTTACTCTGGCCCTCATTGCAAGAGGGCTGAGGCTCAGTGGTTCAAACTGCTGGCAGCATGAGCTGCCATAAAGTTTAAGTCCAGTAACTAAGTGGTAAGGATGCCCTATCTTTTTCTTCTTATCTCTCCTCGTGATTGGAATGCTAGTCGTTCTGACCAGTAGCTAAAGGGAGTGTAGATATGTAGTTTAATCTGCCTTGGGTTTGCACTTAAAATGTTTTGGTTTTTTTTTTCCTAGGAAGTGAATTGTTTGTCATCAGATTTGATGATCTTAATGGTCTTTTCCAACTTAAATGATTCTCAGGTATTTTTTTCCTCTGGCAAGCCGATGATTCTCCATATAGTTTTCAAGCCCCTTGCTCAATACATTTCAGAACGTGCCCAAGTTTTGTTGCCTGAGAAGGTGGTTGTGTTGGTTTTCACAGAGCCTTTGGGTCCTCACAGGAAAGTAAGGCAAATTTTAGCCCCAGAGAAGCTTGCGTGGCTTAATGATTAACACTTTGCAATGCTATGGGAGTGTTAGGATAAAGAGACCTCTGGACTCCTCAGCTCTCCCAGGAGAAGCCAGCCTTGCACTGAAGCACATCAGTTCACTGGAGAGAGGAATGACTCTCTCAGGTAATTTGAAGGAGCCAGTGATCAAGTGTGTTGCCCAGGCTGCTTCAGCTTTCTGGCACCCTGCCTTAATTGCTGTGAGCGGGAGAGATGCAGATCACTAAGATCTTTGATCTTGGGAAACCGGCAGTGAACTTGCTGCCAGTTACCAGAAGGAAGGAGAAATGCTGGGAGGGAATAGATGCATGTGTGCTGGCGGGGGCTGCCTTTCCTTTGTCAAGACAAGTGTCTGCCCTTGAGCAGTCGAGATCTTTGGGTCTGCAAGTAAATCTGTTGCATATAATGCTAATAGCAGAGACTAGCTCAAATGGGCTTTCACAGACACAGTTGGCAACTTTGTCTGGATCTGATTTCTTATTTGGGCTCTAGATGCAATTTTAATGAATAATGAGAGGACTGAAAAATGAAGGCAAATAAAGCCTTGTGTTAATTTGCTGTTTGGTGGGGAAACCTCATTATTGATCTCTCTGTGGCCACCAGCAGCAAGGGATCCGGCAGCCAGCAAGCCCCTTGTTCCTCCTAAGTTCGTGCCTGATGCTGCAGGGACACATGGAGCAACGCACAGCCAGAGAATGAGATCAGCATTTGGCTAGCACGAGGGAGTTAATGTAGTGAAAAACTGTTCCACTCGGACACCCTGCTCCCTCCAGGACAGAGAGGAGCTTCCACGCTCTGGAAAGGTGTCAAACACTGAGCAAACAGAAACAATAACTTGCTGGTGGCAAAGCTACAGTGATGGAGGAGCTGGCTGGCAGGGCTCACCTTCCCTGCAGGAGGCAATGGGATCGCAGGGGGACCACAGGCTGACAGTTTGAATGCCACACTGTCTTTCCACTCCTGCCTCGGGGAGGGATTTGAAAATGCTGTGGGTATGGCACCTGAATCTAGAAGAAATAGGAGCTAGAGCTCGATGGTTCATGTTTGGTCCTCCCTGCTCTCTCTCTAGCAACCCCGTTTCTTCTGGTAGTGAAAAATGTTGGCTTTCCTTTGCAGGCTGCCCCAGCTGTCGAGGCCTTGCTAGTGTTGGCAGAGTGTGTGCAAGCCCACCCCACCGAGCAGGCTCAGCATGTCCCTCCGCGAGCACGCCCTGGCCCTCTTCCGCACTGCGGTGGGCACCGTCCGGCCAGCTCCGATGCTGAAGAGGGCTGTGAAGCTGCAGGGAGATGGGGACACCCAGCTGCTGGTGAAGGGACAGGCCTTTCCACTGAAGAGGAACCTCTACCTGGTGGGTTTTGGCAAAGCTGTGCTGGGGATGGCTGCGGCAGCAGAAGAGATCCTGGGAGACCACCTGATCCAAGGGATCATCAACGTGCCGCTCGGCATCCAGGAGAGCCTGCGGCGAGCAGGAATGCAGTAAGGGGACTGTGTCTGGGCAGTCTTAAGAGGGATAGGCTGCCAAATTTAACCTCTGTGCAATGTTGCTCTGAACCCCTTCGGTCCTTTCTAGCTGTCCTTGCTCTAGTGCTCACCTCTTCCACCCCACCACCCTGTTCTTCAACCTCCATGATGTCCCAGTAGCACCAGTGACACAGCCCATCTCTTCCACTGGCTGCACTGGTTCCCTAGCCCTGGAAGAAACACCTGCCTGTCCTAGTCACTCACCGTGTGCCTTTACCACGCCAGGCTTGTTTCTCTGCTGAGTGACAGCCTGGCTGTCCGTGTAGGTAGACGCATGTGTCAGTGGTGCAATTGTCTCTCTTACCTCACCAGGGAGATGCTCCTGAAGCCACACAGCAAAATCCAGGTGATCGAAAGTGCCAAGAACAACCTCCCAGACCTAGAGGCACTGAAGGGAGCAGCAGCCATCCAGCAGCTGGCCGAGGGCCTGACTGCAGATGACCTACTTCTGGTGCTCATCTCGGGTAATGTGGGGATCCCATGGAGCAGGCTGTGCTGAGGGCCCTTCCACCTGCCTGTCCGCATGTGACCGTGCAGCAAGGGAGTGCTGTGCCTTGCCAGCCCTTTCAGCACCTCTGTGATTCTTCCTTCTCCTGCCAGCCTTTCTTCAGGGAGGCAGCAGGAAGAGGACACAGGGCTACCTGGTGCTGTAGTGGATGGTCTTCCTCCCAGCACTGCAGAGAGGCTGAGCTGTGTAGGCTGGGTGCCACAATTGTGCCACACTGTGAGGTGGTACTTCTGAGCACAGCCTGGCTGCTGCTCTCATCCCTTGGCAAGGACATGTTTTTTTTCCTGGCCCCTCCTTACATTTGGGGATAGAGAAGCAAGCACATACTAGACTTGCATGCTCCAAATTTCTGCAGGGGTGTGATTCTGTAAGATCATATTCAGGATTCCCAGGACTTTTCTGCTTCTTGGCTGCTGGAAATGAGGCTCCTGTGTTCCAACGCAGTGAGCTGCACACCTTGTGGGGTCAGGTGTGAACACCCCCAGGCCCTGGCTGCTGGGCTCCCAAGCTGTCCCCAGAGGCAGGGCTGTGCAAGGAAGGTGGATGTTGTGCATCAGAAGGGATGCAGTGGCCTGACCTCATCCTGGTGAGTAGGCATTGCAGGGCAAAAAGCATGCAAGTGCTTGGGGCAGCGCTGTAGGAGCCCCTTGGGCTTCTCTGCTTGGTGGTTTTCCCCCTGGCTCCACTGATGCTGCTGCAGCCTGATCTGGCGCAGAGAAAGTAGTGCCGTTAGGCAAACACCCAAGTGACTGGCATCTAGCTCCAATTGCTGGGGATTCCCCTGGGTTTCCTCCTATCCTTTGGCTATGGGGATCTCTAAGAGACTCCTCAGCCCTTCAGGGAGCCTGTACAGGATCTCCTTGTGGCTGCAGCTCCCCGTGCATGTGCCCTCCCACACAGCAGCCAGTCCCTGACTGCTCCTGCTTCTCAGTTAGATCCCTGGCTATTGACTGAAACACAGACATTTGCATTTGTTTTTCTTGCTCATCATGTTTTATTAATGCTAATTTGTCTCAACTCTTGGAGCAGGCTTTGCCTTTTGACAGTAGCTTTCAGCTGTTCTCTGCATGACCACTCTCTGCTCAGATCATGTTCCTTCCTACTTTGTATTTTATATCCACTTTTTCCTTTATAACCTTTATCCTTGCCACATTTTCCACGCTTCCAAAACCCACCTGTATCAGACAGGATTCCCATCCATGAGGCTATCACCCTGCACTCTGGGTGTGCTTTTTATTTTCTGTTATTCTTTCCCTTTCCTTTCCTCCCAGGCCTAGATGAGTGCAGTTCAGCAGTTTTGTCTTGCTGCAGCCATAGCTGGTGTTTTCACACGCTGGCCTGAACAAATGGAGCCAGAAAAGCAGGCAGTGTGTCCATCCACTTGCTACTGACTGCCGTGTGAGTCGTGGAGCCTGTGCTGCCTGCTCACCCATCCAGGTAGACCTTGAAAATCAGTGTAGTAGCACTCATAGTACACTAGGAACCTGATGGAGTGGGGATAGCAACTGCTGGCCCTTCTCTGCCATCCCCACAACACTGCAGGCACGCAATTCCCTGGTCTGGTGAGGTTTACACAGCCCAAGTGAAGTGTAGCTGGCTGCAGACTAGGCATGGCAGCAGTGATTAAAACTCACTCCCCAACCACCCCTGCCTTCCCACTGAGCACTGGTGAGGGAAGAGGAAAGGCTCATGCACTGAGCAGCTTTTTTTTTCCCCTCCTGTCCTACTTTTCCTGCTGTCCTTGCCATCTCTTCTGCATCCTAGGGGGTGGATCCGCCCTACTGCCTGCTCCCATCCCTCCCATCCTTCTTGAAGAGAAGGAGAAACTCACAAAGATGCTGGCTTCCCGAGGAGCTGCCATACAGGAGCTGAACATTGTCCGGAAGGCTCTGTCTGTGCTGAAGGGTGGAGGGCTGGCCCGGATTGCCTATCCTGCACAGGTACCCAAGGGGAAGCTCCTGCTTGTCCGGAGACCACCCCATCCCCCCTCAAAGCAGAGGCTTAATCAACTGACCTAAATGTGCTTGCAGGGCATTATCTCACTGAGTGAACAACCTCTGCACACTGTTTTGGGAATCTGTGGCTCAGATTTCAGTGAGGACCCAAACTCTCAGGGAGTCAGAGGTGAAAGACTGAGGAATTCAGACTATGCAGATGATCTCTGTCCCATCACACTACTCTCAGCAGCCCTCAGCCCTCACCCAGCAGGCACTTCCAATGTTTTGGTGCTCCACCACAGCACTTTCGAGTCTGGGTCCGACCTTTGGCTCCCCTGGGGACTGTTCTCAGTGTGCACCATCACTGAACCCACACCAGGTAACCAGTCTGACAAGTGCAGTGGCATAGGCTACATCTGCCACTGTCGTGGTGCAGCATCAAAGGACATTTTAGATTTGTGAGTTCAAGAAGGGCAAGGTCCTGGCCTTAAAAGCCAAGATCTGCCCCTGGTAGTGCGAGTCTAACTCAGAGCAGAGCTTGTCCTGGGGTTCTCGAATGGCCAGCTGTCTCTGCCTCCCATAATAATCTGCAAGCACTTCTCTTGGTAGGTGATAAGCCTCATCCTTTCTGATGTGATCGGGGACCCCTTGGACATCATAGCAAGTGGGCCCACTGCTGCCAGCTCCCACAGCATCCAAGACTGCCTTCAGATACTGACCAAATACAACCTGCTGCACAGCCTGCCCAAGTCAGTGGAAACAGTCCTGTCCAGGTCTCCCACCAAGCCCACTGCTCCAGAAGACTACTCCCACGTCTGCAACATCATCATCGGATCAAACACCCTGGCTTTAGATGAGGCCAAACGCCAGGCTGAGGGCCTGGGCTACACGACTCTGATTCTGAGCGCAGCAGTGCGTGGGGAGGTTGGCCACGTTGCCATGCTCTACTGCCAGCTGATCCAGCTGCTCCACCTTGGCTTCACTGGCCTTGGAGAAGGGATCCTGAGCGATGGGGTCAGGGGAAACCTCCTGCGGCTGGCAGCAGAGCTAGAGATCCCTGGTCTGGACCTTGCTGAGTTCCTGCAGGCCCTGCGAGGATTAGGGCCCAAAAGTCCAGTCTGCATCCTGGCTGGTGGAGAAACCACGGTTCAGCTTCAAGGAACTGGCAAGGGAGGTAGGAACCAGGAGCTGGCCCTGCGTGTGGCACTGGGGCTGCACAGAGCAGGGGCCGTGGAGACCGGCAGCCCCCCGTGGCACTGTGAGATCATCTTCCTGAGTGGGGGAACAGATGGGCAAGATGGGCCAACGGAGGCAGCAGGAGCCTTCTGCAGCCCAGAGCTGGTGGGTGAGGCACTGCAGGAGGGCCTCGATGTGGAGGCCTTTCTCAGCAACAACGACTCCTACACGTTCTTCAGCCAGTTCCAAGGTGGGCATCACCTCCTGGTGACAGGCTTGACTGGCACTAATGTGATGGACATCCAGGCTATTTTAATTAGAGCCACAGAGAGATCATGAGAGCTCCCTCTGCAGATATCCAGATGCATTTAATAGGGCCAGGGATAAATGAAAGCATCGATAAATACTGCAGACAAATGTAACTTACTCACATTAGGACCCTGGGGTCCTAACATCTTTGACAGAAGGAATCCACTAATTAGACACGAGTGGATATCCACAGCAAAAGCAAGCAGTTGTAACTGATCAGAGGAAGGTAGGAGGTCACATTACAGACACAGAGGCCAGATTTGACATTTCTGCTGAGAGCTGCCACTCTTGTAACCATTTCAACTACAGTTAAAAGACCTCAGGGAAACCTGAGGAGATGCAGAGACCCCAAGCCCGGCATGGTACATGCCCAGCAGTGCAGCTAAGGAGCACATTGGCCAAAAGATGCATTTGCTACTGGACACAGGAGACAAAAGCAGTGCACAGTGACAATGACACAGAGGGTGATATACCCTCACTGTGCAGCATAAGGAAGGGGACAACTAAGATGCAGTGGCAAACCAGCTGAGTGGAGGACTTTTCCTCCAGCCTCCTTCCCCCTTCACAGGACATCTTGCTTGCTGATACCGGTTGTGAGAGCCTCCATGCCAGCAGTGTGTATGTGAGCAGCTTTCACGGTCTTGTTTTCCAGCTGCCTCGCAAACAGTCGTGCATTCAGCCTGAGCCACTGACCTTTCTTCTGCGCTGAGGCAGAAGTCGCTGTCACTCTGATTAACTCTGCTAATTCCACAGAACAAAAGGCAAGGAAACCTTCATGCTCAGTTCTCCTGACCCATGCTGCTGAGCTGATCAAAGGGCAAAGCTGCAGGAGCTGCGCGCTGACAGGGAGCTGCTCCTCCACATGTATAAGGACGTGGTGGTTATTGCGGTTTCATCACCTACTGCAGTGCAAGATGTGGGAGAGCAGGGATGAGCTGTGCTTACCAGGGTGCAGAGCCCACAGTGGGGCTGGATTTCAGAAGGACTCTGCCTGTAGCAACAGGCACAGCGACGGTTTTGGCTGGATATTCAAAAGACTTCGGCTCAGCAGCCAGTATGACCCAACGTGTCCAACTCCTTTTGAATATCTGCCTGTTGGTTACAGAGCCTAAGTGGGAGCTGAGTGCCTTTGAAAATCCAGCCCTGATTTAATAGGCCACGCTTGATTCAGACAAACAGGCAGACCAGCCTGCTCCGTGTGGCTGATCTCATCTTGTGACATAAATACACTGTCCTGCCAACACCCCGAGTCGTCGTGTCTCACTGAGCAGGCGTTCTACGCCCTGCTCCAAAATGGATCTCGGAGGGTGGATTTTTGAGGAGATGTGACACCTCCTGTGTCGGTTTCAAAGCCAATATGTAACAATTAGGGATATCAGCAAGACCATCACGGGGCTGGTGTTGATGCCAGGCTGGCAGCTGGACTGTCTGGGCCACAGCCCAGGCATAGCATCAAGGCAAAGCCTGGGGATTTCAAAACACTGGTGTTGCCCCGGTGGTTTAAACTCATCCACGCATCTCATTTGTCCTCCGAGTCTGAAGGTCTTCTGTAACATGCCTGAACTTGCTCACACTGGCAAGCAGCTTTGAGATCTGCTGGGGAAAACCTGCCAAGCATTATCAAGCTTGCCATGCTCCTACAATGTCAGGTGTGCGGGAAAAGCTTTGTGCCATGCATTTTCCTCTGGAGGTTGCTGGCAGGTTGCCTCTGCCATGCCAGGCGTGCCAGCACCATGGGGATGCCGACACACACAGTGATACAGCCAAAAACTGTGGGCTGTGGCCAGATATCTGTCCAGAGCTGGCTCCAAATGGTTGCTAATGCTGGCTGTCCAGTTCTCCTCCAGTGAAATCCAGAGTGACTCCACTTTTGAACTGACTTCTCCTGGGAAATGCCTCCCATATGTACCCTGAGCGGTGTCCTTGCTTTCTAAACAGTGGCTTTCTACTAACAATTGAAAAGAGCTTGTGTTGGTGTGGAGAGAAGAATAATAAATGGCTCGTTGAAAGAATGAAGCTGTTTGAAGTGCACTTCACAGCTCCATTTGCTTGGCCTCCATATATGGTTTATGTTCTTGTCCCTTTTTTTCTAGTGAGGAGATAACAGAACAGGGAGGTTGACCAAGGACACCCCAGTTATAGAAACACTTCTCCTCTTCTGATGTTTCTACCTGGGTAGATAGAAGCTCCACTTCTGAGGTGTTGCTCAGGTGGACTTTGCGTATCTTCTGCCTAGAAAGAAAAGGAGCTTTGGAGTGTGTGCACCCCTTACAAACAAGGCATTGTGTTCTTCCTCTGGACAGTGCTTGTCACTGAGCTGCCTGTTAGTTCTCCTCCCCAAAGCCCCTCTGACCTGCAGCCCTTTGCTGACAGTGAAGAAGCCCATGTGTGAGCCAGCGCACAATCTGGGCTGCACCGAGTTTTGCAAGGACTGGAGAGAACAGTGGCATCTAAAGCTGCAACAGCATCCTTTACCTGCTGAGTAATGAATTACCTCTGGGCTGTAGAGCCTGCCAGGAGCCATGACTTTTCCTTTGGGAACTTGAGTGAATCACTGCAGCTGAGCAGGGCTTTGCAGCTTGCCTGTTCTGTCCTGCGTGGCATAGTAGCATCATGTGAGTCTACCTGGACAGATGAAGAAAGCCAGCATGTGATTATGGTCATACCAAGTGATCCCAGTGTGCAGGCTACACTGGGACCAGGTCTGTGCCATCCTGGCTCCAGGGTGCTTGTGCCTAGGAAAAGAAATCACAAATAGAGTGAGCACAATAAAAGCTGCTTAGTTTCAAAGCTTCCAGTTCCTTCCCTTTTTAATGGGAAAGTGAAGCTCCTTCTGTACCAGCAAGGAGGGAGATGGGTGGAGATGGCCAACAGCTCCCTGGCCACATCCCTGCACATGGACAGGGAACACAGGGCCAGCCACAGAGAAAGGCACATCCAGCCACTGGACAGGTGAGCAAAGCCCAGGTGTGTTTGGGGTTGATCTGCTCTCCCGAGTGGGCTGCTTGTGGACAAACAGTGCTAATGGCCAGCAGAAGCAGCAGCCTTATTAACAGCACGAGCTTTTGGCAGTAAATTAAAAATCTTGGCTGCCACCCTTGGCTCTGCTCTTGCCTCTTAGGAGACATTAATATCACAGCTCCCCAGCATTCCCATTATCACTTCATTAAGGATCCAATAATGATAAATGTGGATGGGTTTATTTTGCATGGAGCCTGATTAACGGCTAATATTTCACTAGGTGTTAATGGGCCCCTTCCTTTATGGAGGGCTGGGACAGGGGCTGCCTTTCATCTCCTCCACACGCCAGGTAATTCTCACTATTTTCACTAATGTGACAGATTTAATGCTAACCTTGAAAGAGCTGCTGAGGCCTCTTGAGAAACTTCGAAGAGCATCGTACTAGGGGCGTCCCTTGCTGTTGTGACTGTTCCCCAGCTCCTTTCTTCTCCCTCCTCCGTTGGGCTGGCAGTGCTTCCTTCCACTGCGTGCACCCAGCTGCTGCCAGAGGCTGCTGCCCATCTCCCGGGATAGTGACAGGCAAAGTAGAGGTGTCTCCAGGCATCAGCCCATCAGTGCAGCTACCAGGGCTCTCTGTAGATGATGTGGTGCAGAGCCAGGCTCATGCTTGCTAGGGGATGCAGTGCAAGCAGTGGGGAATGTGCTGGTCTCACCCCAAAGCAGCTCGGTATCTTGCACCTGAAGATTACCAGGGAGCCCAGAATGCAGGACAGAGACTGGGATGCAGAAGAGAGCCCAAACAGGCCAGCAGCCCTCCTCCAGCACCCCAGGGGATAGGTTTGGTGGCTCCTCTGAGGCCAGCTCCCGTGGCACAGGGGCCGTTCTCCGCCGTAGGACCCCGGCGTATTGCACGGCTTCAATCCCTATATGAAGTGGGATGTATAATCACATAGGAATAAAAAGCCATACAAGACAGCAGGCTGTGAGTTGCTGTGTGCTGGCAGGGCAAAGGGACAGCCCCTCTGCAGTGCCTGCCACCACTTGGGATAGGGCTAGGCCCTAGGGAGCCCCCAGGAGCCCCTGTGTAGGGTCTGTGAGGAGACAGAGGAGCCCTGCATCAAACAGAAGAGAGGTGATGTTTCAGCCAAGAGAAAGCGTGGGAGGCCCCAGAGCTGCTGGAGAGGGAGCCCCGTGGGATGTCAGCACTTGCTCCCAGCTCTCCCAGCTAACAAGAGCCTCCCACCAAAGGCCCCCTTGGAACTGAAACAAGGCTTGCCATGTGGTACACTCAGACCTCCCCTCTGCCCATCCCCATTCCAGAGCATCATCCTCCAGGGGCTCCTCCAGCTTACACACCCTCTACTTGTAATACTGGTGTCCCTAGGATTTATCAGCCCCACCAAGGCAACTCCCCAACACTGTCACAAACATCCGATGGGGGTGAAAATGGAGCAAGCCCCCTCCCCACGGTGGTCAGAGCATCCTCCACCATATGACTGAGGAGAGCCTGTTGGGTGGAACAGGCAGTTGCAAGGAGCTGCCAGAGCACAAATCCCCTGGCAGCCCATTAGGAGCAGCTCCTAGCTACCCACAGGAGCTCTTGAGGGAGGCCAGGCACTGGTGCAAATGAGCGTGGATCCTCTGCTAAGAAGTTGGACGTGGGTGGAATGAAACCAGGGAGCTATTGCCCTGGTGAATGCTTAGTGAGCACTGCTGGTGTGGCTGCCACAAGCAGCCCCCCATGCTGGGGTAGCAGGGTGACCAGGGCAGGCTCCCGCAGGAGCCCACCCAAGTGACACTGGGGATAAAGCCAAGTGGCAGAGAGCAGAAAGGGCGTTTTGTGCTGCCTCTTCTCCTCCCACTTCTCATGCCAGCAGCGATTTTGGCGTCTATGGATGGGAGACCCAGAGTAGTGCCCACAGCAGGAGGAGATGAGTGGCAAGTGCAGGCTTGTGCAACGCAGTCCAGACACACACCAAGAAGGGAAGAAGTCCTTTTAGCTAAAAAGGAGCAAAGCAGCCAATCATGGCCATGCTGTGCTCACTGAGGGCACCAAAAAACAGCTTTTCAGTGGGCCAAAGCACCATGGCAAATCACCAGCCTCTGGCTAAACAATGCAGAGTTGCCTTGGGCAGCACCAGAGAAGCTTAGCCACAGCACAGCTATCATCCTAGGCTCCCTTTAACCCACTAGGCAGAAATTTAAGCTCCAGGCTGCCTTTCCAAGCCATGTGGCTGCACTGGGAAGCATCAATACCCTTCAAAACACTCCCTGAAACCTTCCTCCATCCCCAGGGCTCAGGTTTCTCCTGAGGCCAGAGCAGCTCAGCAGCTTGGACTCCACGTGTCATCCCTCACAGGATGCTCCTGCTCAGCCAGACCCTCCACAGTGAATAGAGTTCCCTAAGCAGGGATGTCCACATCCCCCCTCTGGGGCAGTGCAGGAAGAGGGCTGCCAGGCTCTGGGACAGGGGGTAACATCCCTTGCAACTGCCCCATAGTGAGCAATTTGGAGTAAGGGGACCTTCTGTGGTGCAAAACCTGGAAGGTTTGGCTTTCCACATCAGTATTTCATGAACTCTCACCCACCTGCTACAAGTGCTATGAAGAGATAAATTATTGAGCCGCATCACTGCCACATTTTGGAAGAGTGGAGGGGTTGTGCCCATCCTGGAAGGGGATGACTCTGAAGGGGGCAGCTCTTGCTCCCCCTCAGCCGGGCTGTGCCCATTGCTGGACCAAGCAGCGCAGCTCTTTGACACACACCAGTCCCACAACAGGAGGGGCTGGGCTCAGCTGAAATCGTCAGCAAAACCCAGGCGGGAGGCAAGCAGCAATGGGCAGCAGCAGCAGGGCAGTGGGGAGAAGCAGGGCAGTGAGCACACTCCTGGGGTGAACCGGGCACAGGGATGGTGCCACTGGCTTCTCGATCCCTTCTTAGCCGCCTCCAAACCAAATCGGCAATTAAGGGATCATCGTTGGATGAATTGTAGGAGAAGCGTTTGTGAATCACCACATCCAGGCTGGGTAAGAACACCGCCAGTGCTGTATTTGGGAGTAATTACTTTCCACGAGCATGTGAATCATTAGGTATAATTGCCCTAATAAATAAAAGGAAGATAACTCCAGTCTCCAGCCTCATCTAGCACAAGCAATTTTCGAGGTGAGCTGCGTGGAAGAAAACCAGGAGTGCGAGACTAAGAGGAAGAAGAGACCTTCAGAACACGCCCTTAAGCCCTCCCACAGTGGTCAAAGCTGGTCAGCAGCGATGGAGCCAATCTCCCACAGGTCCCTGACAGACTTTGGTGGCAGAGGATTTGCCCTTAGAGGGCTTGGGTTTAGCTACAACGGGGTTGCCCCTTCCCCAGGGCAGCATCCCACACAAGCAAGACTTCTTATGGCTAAAGTTTCCCCACTGCAAAAAATGTAGGTTTTGTTTTTGTTTTTTTTTTTAATAAAGGGATTTATTTTTGGGGTGATGAGGTGGGCAATGGTTACTCGAGTCTAATAAATCATTTTGCTTTTTCCCCTGGGAAACACTGGAATAAAAAAATAAAATGAAACTCACCCCACTCCAAGTTGACATTTTGAAACGAAGCAGCAATTTTCTTCTCCACTTAAAATGTCATCACAGACTTTTGCTTTAAAAAAAGCAGCCTTCCCTGAATGACATTTTAAGGGGAAATGACTTAAAAGCAGAAGGAAACCCCCCAACCCATGCCATGAAATCTTTTGAGCTGCACTTGAGACTTCTTGCAAGGAAATCAATATTATTTTTCAGGGGAAAAAAAAAAAGTAAAAGAAATTGCAAGCAACTACAGATCTTTTTATGGATTGTATTTCACATGGGACAAATCCATCCTCCAGGAAGTAAGACCCTGGGCTGCTCTTTGCCAGACCTGAAGCAACATGGAGTAACATCACTGCCCTGTCCCAGAGACAGCATCCTCATGTCTGAGTAAATTTTCTTGAAAGTCCTGCAAAGCAAAGCAAAAAAATGGGGAGTAGAGGTCAGTTTTGTCCCCAGGGGATGGCAAGTGAGCGGTGCTGGCTCTAAACTCTGCCCATGAGATGCCAGTGCAGGAGGTGTCCCTGCCCTGCCCAGCCATGGAGAAAAGACAGAGGCTGGAAGATGCTGTCATCAAGGTGTGGAGCCATGGTCAGTGAGAGTGGGGTGTATTCCACCTCCTCCAAGGCTCCACAAAGCCTCTCTGAGGAAAAACAAGATTTAGACTGCAACGTGTAGGAATCCCAACACACTCCTAGTGAGAAAGAGGGTCTCAGCTCATCTCTTCTCTGCCTTCAAGAGGGGCTGGAGATGCCTAGAGATGCTCGAGGAGATCCAGCTGTGCCATACCACACCACACCGCCTCCGCCTGTGGCTCTTCTGCTGGGTGGGGACTGTCCAGGAGCAATCTGTGCTTAGGCTCTCCCCAGGCAGCAGTTATTGCTGCCTGGGTTTTGGTTTTTTAATAATCTGTAATAAGAGAAGCCTGCCCGGGGGAGCAGAGGGATTATTGGCAAATACCACTTCCCATTTGCCAGGCTTCAGGGGGCTTTAGCCACGTGGATTAGCTGGGAGGGGAGAGAGGGACACAAACCTCGCGGCTGGGACAGAGCAGGGTTGAATCCTTTTTACAGGGCTGCAGCAAAATCCTGCAGACAGCAAATATCCTCCAGCCTCCGAAGGAGAGGGCCGAGTGGGAGGGGCTGCAGAATCCTAATTAGCTCTTCGATATTAATGAACTGGCACTGAAGCAAACAAGCCAGCGACAGAGGCTGGCACAGCTCCTGCCACCACCTCCCAGCCCCGGCTCTGCGCTGCCTGCACAAGGGGGCTTTGGTGACAATCTCTGGAGTTAGGAACAGCCAGGGGCAGGGGGACAGCGAAGCAGAGGGGACACCATGGGTGGGAGTTGCTTCGGCACCATGGCAAAGGGAGGAGGCAAAGTACCTGGGACACAGGAGCACGTGGCAGGGCCTGCCCTGGTCCCAGTCCCCATCTTCACAGCTGACACTGGGAGATGCCATTGCTCACACAGGGACATCCACCCTGCCAGGGGCATTCTGCAAGTCCAAGGCTGAGTCATTTCATTCTCGGATGAAGCCAGCAGCCTAGGGATGGAACACCCTGTCATGAGCTATGCCAGTGAATGTCTACTAGCTTGGAAACTTAAAAGCCAGCAGCTGGAGACACAAGGCATGTAAATAAACCCTTGCATTGGACATCTGTGCCTCAGTCCCTCTTTAAAAGGCCAAAAAGCCTGTGGGATCAGGGAGCCACGGGGTGCAGAGCCAAGGCCCCATGCCAGAGGACATCCTGCAATATTAGTACTATTAGTTATTAAGTACTGCTAGACAGGGAGGGGAAGGAGCCTCCCTCTTGCCTGAGGAGATCTGGTGACTGACTGTTCCTTTCTCATCTCCAGGGCTAATGCCTGCTAAGGTGTGGGGGAGTGGCGTGGAGGGGCTCCCCACACATCACTTCCAGCACCCTCAGTGCAAACCTGGGAGCCACCCACCAGCAGCTGCTGGATGCACAACTCGGTCTCAGCCCTGTCACTAGCAATGAGCACACAGAGCATGGAAGTCCTAAGCAAATACAGGCCACAGGAGCAAGCCCCACAGAAGCCACTCTGAGCTCAGCACGATGCTAACCCCAAGCAACACAGACAATTCTTTGTAGAGGCACCACCTCAGGTACAGGCTCTAGAAAGCTCAGGTCACCTCCCGTCTGCCTTTACCAGCACCTCCAGCCACAAGCCCAGCCTGTGAGGACACGTGAGCCTTACCCCAGTACCCAGTTAACTGAACTCTGCTTGCTAGCACAACCCCACTGAGCCTGCAGACTATATCCCACCCCTCCTCAGCCTCACATAAACCCTCCTGGAAAGGCAGGAATCGCTGTGTGCTGTGCTGAGCCACCAGAAGTTGATTAAGCCCTAATTAATTGCATTAAGGTCAGCCAATGTACTCTGTTAAGGAAGAAAGCCAATAATTAAACTCCACGTGGGGCGTGCTTCTGCCATCAGCTCCCCAGGCTGCAGCAGCCCGGTCGGGCTCGGTGGGGTCACAGCCAGCATCACTGGCCAGCACACGGCGGTGGCAGCCGGGGGAATAATTAAGTGCCAGGCATGAAACCATCAGCACTTTAGCTGCCAGCTGACAAAATCCACCCAGCGTCCTTGTCAGCAGCAGGGCTCTCTGGGAAGGCTCAAGGTGGAGGGGACCACAGGGGGACGCCTGCTCCACCAGAGCATCCTTTGTGGGGACTGCTGTGTTGGATGCAGTCGTGCCCAGCCAGGCAAAGCCACTTCCTTGGCAGTGCTAGGGTGAGGAGAGCAGCAGGGGCTGGCACGGGTGCCTGCCTGGGGAGGCAAACCCTGCGGGTGCTGACAATAGGGTTTTGTTTTGTCCAGATGAGAGCACCTGCCCCGGTGCTGGGAACCAGCCAGGGCCACCATATGGAGGGGACCTGCCCCTCACCATGGCAATGCTGTCTTGGCACGGGACCAGGCTGGAGGCATGAGGCCTCCGGCACACAGAGGAGCCCAGGTGCTGAGCTGGGCAGAATGGGGCCACGCAAGCCTGGTCTCTGCCCATTGCTAGTCTAGGCTGGAAATGAAACCACCGGGCAGCAGTAACGGGTACGAGCCTGGTTACAAGTGCCAGGCTGCTCCTGGCCACCCCAAGCTCAGTGCTGTACACCTTGAGAAGGTGAGGGTGCTGCAGGGGGGCCCCAGTCCGGAGCCAAAACCTCCCCCGGCCTTAGAGCTTTGTGGCAGAGTGGAGAGCAAGGTGGCACCATGAGCTGTTCCCGGGGTGAGCACAGGTTGCTCGGGACTCTGCCGGTTCAATCCTTTCCCGGCAGCGAACTCATTTAAGGCTTTTCTTTGCTCCCAGCTGAAAAAATAAAGGCCAAGGTAATCTGCCTGCCTGTCCCTCTTTGTCTCGGGGATAATAGCAGGCAGTGCAGTGTGAAGCCCCCCAGGGCTTTGCAGATTACAGCTTTCAGAGATGTCTACGGTGCCTGGGCAAAAATGAGAGGTGGTGGAGCAGAGCGGGACAGTGGGGACGTCACAAGGTCACCCGCTCCCTGCCTGCCTAACTGCGTCTCCCCTCTCCTTCCTCTGCCACCAGCAGGGCAGGTGATGTGGCGGCGAGCAGGTGATGGGATGGCGGTCAGGCGATGGGACAGCAGCACAGCACTCCTCTGCACCTCCCAGCTCCAGAGGCTGACTCTTCATTGAGGGTAGTGATAGGAATATTTCACTGAGGCTTTTTGCTTTATCATTTATACATTGCCAATTCTGATAATTAAACATCTGATTTGGGGTGGGGGAAATAGAGACAAACCCATGTAAAGCGCTGCAGTAACCACAACAATGCAAGCTGCCACTCCTGTACTCGTGAGGACTTCTTTGCAAACCACCTACAGACCTGAAATGACTGGCTGGAGACACACGGGAATTGCTCTGTGGCGCTGAGCTGCAAGTGGCTTTTCAATAACTCAAGGGGTCAAGACAAGGGAGAAAAAAAAAACCAACAACCCCAAACCAATTCCCCCTTTTCCCATTAGTTTTGTCTGGCAGGAGGCATCCCAGCTCCAGCAACAAATATCCGCTCAGGAATGTCTCGTGTCTAAAAGCACAAGAGAGAAAGGGGAGGTGGGAGGAAACCCTACGCCCAGCCTTCTTTCCCCCTGGCTGAGTTCAAACGGCTTTAAAAGGGCAGACAGAGACTGGCAGCACCGTGTGCTGGTGCTCAGCAGCACGATGCAGGCAGACAGGCAGGCCAGAGGAAGCTGCTGTCCCTTGTCATCCCTCTCCACAGCTCTCCATCCCCGCTGCAGCTGCTCGTGCCAGCCCCAGGTCGCAGCCAGGCTCCAGCTCCCGTTCTCATCCCCTGCTCTCAGCCCCTCTCTGCCTCCCGTCATCACTCGTCCAAACGCAGCCCATGTAGCTGGTGTGGTGGGGCAGGCACTGGTGTTCTGGGGGACCCGACTAGGATACCACATGGTGCAGGGCTGGGCGCCTTCATGCTCTGCTCCCGCACAGACCAGCATTATTTAGTCTACCAAAACCATCGCGTTCCCAAAGCCACAACAGTGTCTTCCAAAAAAACTTCCTGGGGATGAGGTATCTGTGCAAGTGTTTTGTAGCCCCCAGTAATTTTGTCCCCCTCAAAACATGCCTGCTGTGTGGCACCCACCCTGAGCATCACCTCCTTCCTGCTTTTCAGAGCCAGCCCTAAGACGGACAAGGAGCTAGACAATAAAGCCATGGCTAACTAAACCTGCAGTCCTCAGCAGCTCAGCTCTGGGCTCAGCAGACCACCTTACTCCTCTGCCCCACTCATGGAGCCCACACCTTCCCTCGGGCACCCCCCTGTCCCCTGGGAGTCACATCCACGCTGGCTGCTGCCTGACGTGATCTGCAGCCTGCTGTTGAAATTCTAGCTCCGGCCTCTGTAGCAGATGGAGATAAGGACAAAACTACTCCCCACTTATAAACAAGGGGCCAGATTCTGCCACCAGCACCCAGCCAGAGACACCCGAGTGGTGAGGCCAGGCCCAGACACGAAGCATCTCCGTGCGGGAACCGCAGCTGAGATCCCGCAGCCTGCCTGCGCTGCGGGAAGCATGGCTCAGTCCCAGCTCCTTTCACCTGGGGCCGGTGTGAATCCCAGCAGCGCAGGAAGAGCAACGCAAAGTGAAGGCGGCTTGGGGAAACGGGATTCCCTCCTGGGGATGGTATCAAAGACACATGCAAACGGGAAAAGAAAAGACTGAACACCCCCCCACACCTTGTCCCTCATCCCCGCTCCAGACAAAGGCAAACCTAGGCATAGCAGCACACACGTGAAACACAACAAGCCCCTCTCTGAGACCCCAGCCCACCTAACCGCCCACTCCAGCCCCTGGGACCCCCAGGAACCAGTGCCATGCACAGGTCCAAGTGACAGAGATGCCCAAGCCAAGACATAGGGCCTGAACCACAAATTATGCTGGGAGAAAAGCCCACCCTGGGGAAAGCAGCGCCAGGGAGGTACCTGTGCAATCCCCAGGCAAAGAGACAGTGCCCCCCAGCCACAGGCCATCCCAACGCCACCCTCCCTGGGAGGTGAGAGGCATTTATTGGGGTGAGTGTCTGTCCCTCAGCACTGGGGACCTTGGCTGGAGGGGCTGCCATTGGCTCCTGTGCCACCAGGGCAACATTGCTCTCCAGGGGCTCGCTCTGCCAGGGCCAACTTTACAAGGGAAGCAATTATTTCTGGTTTGGTTTTTTTTCCCCCAGCTGAAACAAAGAGGGAGGCTACAGCAGGCGAGAGCACGGATGAGAAAACAGGCAGGGGATGGGGAGGCTGGAAAAAAACACACACAAACCCACGGATCTTGAAACAAGAGGGAAGGATAAAAAAGAAACCGGAGGCTGCAGAGATAGACGTGAAGATGAGAGGGTAAAAAAAATTGCAGAGGGAAGAGGCAGCAGCCCGGAGCTGAGCGGGGAGCTCGGCCATGTCACACATACCGCACCCCCGATGCCGGCCATCCCGATGAGCCCTCCGGGACCAGCCAGGGAGACGCCGTGTCCCCCAGCGTCTCTGTCCCTCGTGGGCCAGGGCTCTGTGGCGAGCAGGGGGAGCAGAGCAGACAAGGACTCGGTCCCCCGGGGCACGGATCCTGCTCCCTAAGGGTGCTCCTTGCTCGGGTGGGCTCTCTAGCAGGCCTCCGTGTCCCCACGACGGTGGCCAGAGGGGTGTCCGCTAAGGATGCGGAGGACCCAGCAAGCGGGCGAGGGGTCCCCACCGACCTCCCCTCAGATCCACCTGCCATCGCAGCCGGCGCCCACGCCCTCGCCAGCCCCCAACGCACCACGGCCCCGCTTTCCGTGGAGCACCCGAGAAACCTCCCATCACCCCGAGAGCCTTCCGGGACCGCACGCCCTCTGTCCCGGGAGGCAGCCGCTTCCGTCCCGGCACCCTCCCGCACCGGGATCCGGCCCCGGTTCCAGCCGGGCGCCAGCGGCCAACGGCAGCCGGGGCAGAGGGGCGACCCCCGCGACGGGCTCCTCCGCTCCCCATCGCCGGAGATGCTCCCGCTAAGGCCGGTACCGGCCGGGCAGGATCCGGCCCCACTCCCCTCCCTGTCCCTGCACTCAGCGAGACAAGCCGGGGTGCACCCACCCTGGCGCCCGCTCCTGCTCCCGCGGCCAGATCCCCAGCCCGGTGCCGGTCCCAGTCGCAGTCCCGGTATCAGTCCCAGCCCCGGTGCCGGTCCCGGTGCCTGTCCTACCTGCGCAGCGCCTCCGTCCCCGTCTGCAGCCGCCGCCGAGTCGCGCTGCCGCGGGGGCGGGCAGTGGGAAAGGGGGGGCGGTGAGAGCCCCCTCCCCGCCCCCGACCTCCCACCGGCACCGCCGGTCCGCCCTGCCCGGCCCCGACCCTGAGCCTCGACAGCGCCGACCGCTCTCCGTGCCCCTTCCGCAGCCCTCCTCGGCCTCCCGCCCCGCACTGCCCAATGGCCCCCGGCACCCCCAGCCCCGCGGACGTAGCGGCGGAGCGTAGCTCGGATACGGCGCCAAAGTGGAGCCCGAGCCGTGGCGGGAGGAACAGCCTCGGCTGGGGCCACAGATCAGCATGTGGGTTACAAGGGGATCACACCCAGATGGGGTTCAGGATAGGGGGAGCACCAGGGAAGCACAGTCTGGGACTGGGGTACCCACCCTGGGGGAAAGACCAAAACCGTCTCAGCAGGAGTGGAACATTATCACTGGCCTCTTCCCTACTCACTGCCCGCTGAATGGTGTCGGGTCCAGGAAAGGGGCTGACTGTCCCCAGACACATGGCAACAGGGCTCTGCAGGTGCATTCCACACCGGTTCCACTGGGACACACACAGGTCCCCAGACCCATGCATGCATGGGCACACTTTCATGTCTTTAAACTGAATAAGGTGGCTGCCACCCCCCACCCTAGGTGAAACCAACCCAGAGGGGGCACTGGGGCTGCTGTTGTGCCCCATCCATAAGCATGCCTTGGCCTTTGATGCCTCACAACCAGTTTGCCTTCCTGTCCATCTCTGAGGGCTAGACAGAAAAATCAAAGGAAATGCACAGATGGCACCTAGACTTGGGAACACCAACCCCTGGAGTTCTCCCCTTCATGCCAGGCAGAGGTGGGATGGCAGGAAGGGAAATGCCATGTTGCAATATGCAGACCATATATGCCCATTTGCCCATACCAGCCTAAGGGCATCAACTTTATTCCAAAACCATGAGGGAAGATGGCCCTTGGGCCTGGGACACAGCTTAAGGATGCAAATGGTTTGGACAGATGTCCATGTTCAGCTGCTTCCCAAAAAGTCCCACCTTTGCCCTTTGATGGCTGCTGACTCCCAGCTGCAGGGCACAGCTGGCTGGAGCATGGCACAGCTGGGTGCAGAGGGAGCCCTAGAGCTCTTTCTGGAGAAGGATGGGGACAGGGAGTGCATGGGAGCTGCATCTCACCAGTGCCAGTTCCCTGGGACAGCTCATGGGCTTCGCCTTCATACCCTGTGTTCACCCAAGCTCCGCTGCCCCTTGTGTCCATAGCCCTCAGATGCAATCTATACCATTCCTTTAGTATTAACAAAGACATTAATTAATTAATGGATGGAGTCCAGTTGGAGGCTTGTAACTGGTGGGGTTCCACAGTGGTCAGTACTGGGAGCAGTTTTGTTCAATATATTCATTAATGACCTGGATGAGGGCACAGAGTGCACTGTCAGCAAGTTTGCTGATGACACCAAACTGTGTGGAGTGGCTGCCACACCAAAAGGCTGTGCTGCCATTCAGAGAGACTTGGACAGGCTGGAGGGTTGGGCAGGGAGAAAGGGAATGAAATTCAACAAGGACAAGTGTAGAGTCTGGCTCCTGGGAAAGAACAGCCCCAGGGATTTGGTAGAGACTGGGGACTGACCTGTTGGAAGGCAGCGAAGGGGAAAAGGAGCTAGGGGTCCTAGTTGATGGGAGGTTGACCATGATCCAGCAACATGCTCTGGTGGCCAGGAGGGCCAATGCCATTCTGCCATTATGAAGAGAACATGAGGCAGCTGGGGCTGTGCTGCTTGGAGAAGAGAAGCCTGAGAGGTGACCTCGTCAACGTTTATAAATATGTGCAGGGCGAGTGCCAGGAGGATGGAGCCAGGCTCTGCTGGGTGATGCCTGATGAAAGGACAAGGGACAATGGGTTGAAGCTGAGGCATAGGAAGCTTTACTTAAACATGAGGAGGAATTTTTTCAGTGTGAGGGTGACAGAACCCTGGAACAGGCTGCCCAGGTGGGTTGTGAAGTCTCCCTCTCTGGAGATATTGAAAACCCACCTGGATGTATTCCTGTGTGATCTGGTCTAGGTGATCCTTCTCTGGCAGGAGGTTGGACTGGATGGTCTTTCGAGGTCTCTTCCAGCCCTTGACAATCTGTGATTCTGTGAAATGCCACTTTGGAGGTGAGCTGGGAGTGCCTCCATTCGGATCATGGTGAGAAGCAGGCTCAAGGAGATAGAAGACATTTTAATGCTGGGCCGGCTATTTGGTACAAGCAAATCCTTCCCAGGTCGCTTTTGAAGCCCCAGCCACACTGAGCACAGGCTTGCAAATTAAAAACCCAGAGTACACGAGCTGAGTTTCCCAGGAGAAAAGCCCAAAGAGGGAGCAGAGGAGCCCTGGCCGCTGCGCTGCACAGAGCTGCCTTTCATTACAAAGGGCCGGGAAGCGGCTGGGAGCTGCCAGCGACACCAACATGATGCAGGAGGGGATTTTTCAGGCTGATGCAGCAACAAAGGCAGTTAAATCTAGCCAGGTAAGAGGCTTTCGAGGTTAGCTGGTCATTCCCACAGCACAGGATTTTCCACTTTCTTTTTTTTTTTTTCCTTCCCTCTCTCTCTCTCTCTCTCTCTTTTTCTTTTTTCCTTCCTTTCCTAGGGGGAATTATTTTTGGTAATCTGTGTGTTGCTGTTCGTTGAGCGCTGGAGCAGAAGTAAGCAGGTAAGCGATGCTTTCATCCTACCATGGCCAGGACTCCATTAAGGGGCCTTGAGCCTCGAAGGGACGTGGGGCAGCTGGGCTGAGGCAGCCTGGAGTGGCCCCGAGCTCATGGCAGCTGGGAATCCCTTTGTACTTTTTGATTGAAGTGATAGCAGTGGGAAGCTACCTGGAGCCCAGCAGCTTTCACACCAAACGCCTGGTGCACCAACAGAGGCTGGGTGCAGTAAGGCATCGCTGGGTGGCTAGAGGTGCTGGCATCCACCTGGAGGTAGACAGCAGGGTACACCTGTCTGGAAAGGTCAGGACAGAGACACCCATGATACCAGAGCGGACAGAGATGAGACCTTGCAGTGTAAGCTGGCCCTGAGTGCTGCTTTGGGTGATGCCTGCAGGCAGGGCAGAGGGTGGATGGGAAATGAACCCAAAGGCTGTAATGAGCTGTGCCCAGCAGAAGCAGAGGCAGATCAGTGAGCCGTGCTTCCAAATGGGGACATGCTGGTTGCCCCACAGCAATCCAGAACTGTGGCCATGATGTTGGGGGTGGCCATAACTCTTCTCTCTGATGTAATCTCCTTCTTCTTCTGGTGAAAGCTCTTTAGACACTGAGTCCAGAAGACCTCGTATTGCTCCAGCTCAGGGTCCATCCATCCTCTTGTGATGTTCTTTGCATCACCATAGGCCATAGGTCATGCCAATGCCATTCAGCGTTGGTTGCTTCCTGCACTACTGTGCCCACACCCTGCTTGAGTTAACAGTCCAACAAGAGCACCTCACCACACTGAGCTGCCTGGCTCCCTTCCCGGGACCCTTGTGTCCTCCCTCAGCATGGGCCAAAGGCAACAGACAATCCTTCTTCCTTCCCATTCTCCTCCTCCTCTCCCATTGCCTGGCTGGCATCTGCCACTGCAACCATATTAAACCAATTGCACCGTTATTTGTTTCATATTTAATAAGGGCTGGAGGAGCAGATCTCCCAGCAAGCCCCTGCTATCAATCAAACCTGCACAGAGTCCCCCTTTGCGCCTGCCTTTCCAAGAAGAAAGAAAACAAAATTGGACTAATTTATTATTCATTCGTTCATTAAGTCCGTATTAACCAGATATATGATAAAGGAAAACAGGATTGCGCCTTTTGATCAGTGAACTCTCTGATCATGAATATCCATGAGGCTCCCTGCTCCCCGTCCCGGCACCTCTCCCGTCTGTGGAGTGAGCCATCAGTGAGTGCCAGGCTGGGTCCTGGCACATGGCAGGGCTGGGAATCTGCTCTCGGCTCTCTCTGCTTGCGTGGCACTGGGGAGCAGCTGTGCCTTCCTATAGGACTCCAGAGGTCAGTCCACCCATGGATGCCGACGGCTGGAAGGGGGATGCTGATAGGGATGTCCTGAGGGCCACCAGGAAGATGAGCTCCCTTCCCGCCTGCCTGGGGCTGAGCAGGGAGCTGAGCAGGTGTTGTTTCTGTGGCGTGAAAAAGCAGCATATGTCCCCAGTTCCCTGGCACACAGTGGCAGGCGGCACTGCCCGCCACTCCCCCGGTGCTGCGGGGAGGCAAGGCAGGACCCTGAGGTGCCAGCGCTGCCCTGTAGGGCTGGCACAGGACCGGATGCCCCGGCGCCCTGGGACACCTTCCATGAGCCCCTTGTTCCAGTCCAAGGAGGGTGAGTTGGGGCAGGAGCAGAGCCCTGGGTCGCTGATGTAGGGGCTAGCTGGCATCGGGTCATAAGCTCACCATGACGCATGCCAGAGCTAAGCAGCAGCATCTCAGGCGTCGGCAGAGCGCGGGAGAGCCGCGTCCCGTCCCAGCGGGGTGGAGGATCCCAGCCGTGCCCAGGAGGGGCTGCACCCTGCGGCAGCAGGCACAAAGAGAAGCCAGGCGGCACATCTGCACGGATGTCCATGCACCCATGCGGTCCAGCCGGGCCCAAAAATAGGTTGGTTTAAAAAATGCATCACTTTGAAGTTACGTAAATGCAAGGCAGCAGCAAACAGAGCTCACTGGCAAAAGGTTTCCTTCTTTTTTTTTTTTTTTTTTTTTTTTTTTTTTTTGTTCCCCCCTCCTCACCAGCTTCCTCTGGTTAAAATTGGGTTGCAATTCATTAATAAAGGAACAGTTGTACTGAATAAGCTCCCGTGCTTAAATCAGGACAGAGAAGCGTAATTAACCCAGCTCCAGCCTGATGTGATGGCAGAGGAAAATGCTCTTCTGTTTTGGTCCCTTCTCTTAAAAGCCCTCTGCGTTCTCCTGGCCTCTTGGGAATGGAGTCGAGCTTCTTATTTAAAAATGAAGCTTGCAGCCTGGTGGAACAGGTTCATGTATATATATAAAAGCTGTCATGATGATATTTTATTCATACCCCTCTTCCCCTTCCCTTTGCTTGGAAAATCCAGGAGCAGCCAGCAGGCAGCTTGGAGAGAGAGAAAGCAAGAATCCCCTTTTAAAAAATAAATTACAGATGCAAGTCACATTAGTTGAAGCCCCACGAGGCAGCGGATTCCCGAGCACCGGGGCTGGCACCAGCAGCTTGGCCAGCCCAGGCTGGGCACAGCAGCTTCCCACCCCAAATGTCACCCCTGGGGAGCAGGAGGGCACAGACAGGGTGGCTGCGGCACCAGGGTTACCCCACTGATTTATATGGCCCTTGCTTCTCTAATTGGAGCTAGCGCCTAAATTACAGCCTAATTATAGAAGGAGCCACAAGGAGCTCCTGCCGGCAGGTCCCACGGGCAGGATTCAGATTGCTGTCCCCAGCTCAAGGCAAAGAATCTCCTTCTCCACAGTTGTTTTTAGAGCTGAATTTGCCAGCTCTCCCCACAGCAGTTTGTCTGGGTGAGCTAGATCTCGTCCAGCCGCCGTCGGTCCGGCACGCCGCTCCGCATCATGATGCACGTCCCTGCGGCTCGGCGCTGCTCTGCCTGGCCCAGCTCTTCGCTTCCTCCACCACCACTTTCTCACCTGCTGTAAAAATAGCCAGTGGTTGCGTGGGAAGGCAAATCCTATTTTGGGTGCTCTCTGGGCAGGGAAAAGCTGGCCACAACAAGGGGGATAGATTTGCTGCGCTGGGGCAGAGGGCTTCTGCAAGGCAGAGCCAGACAGCGTGGTCCATTGAAACTGGCAGTGCTGCAAGAGGGTCGCAGCATGCTGTGAGAACCAGGAGCTGCTGAATTCCCCGTAGAACTGGCCATGGCTCCATCAGCATTTTGTCTTCTCCTGCTGGAGCCAGTCTCTGTGTCACATAGGATGAGCTGAGGTGAATGCCCAAAGGGATGTGGCCAGCTAGCACCAGTGCTGAGCAGGATGGGGACATGCAGGAATAACCCTGAGATAGCGACACACAGAAGCACCTCTGCAGTGGGGACGTGCATGTCCCTGTCAGGGACTATCTGTGTGATGGAGATGCAGGCACATCCCCATGATAAAGATGCACGAGAGGAGTATCCTGCACATGGGACATGCAGAAGCACCCCAGTGACAGGATATGCAGCAGCATCCCTCTGCCGCAGGGCTGTCCAGTTTCCTGCTGCAGCCTTCCTGAAGGGCTCTGCCCTGACCATGGAGTCAAGACTTGCCCCACAGGCCCTGCCCCCATCTAAAAAACAAAAAAAAACCCCATGGAGATCTTATTTTCCATATTTCTTATGCTTCGTTCACAACGTCCTGTGCCCTATAGTTCTGCCCCAGGGGACATTGGGGTCGCAGTTGTTTTATCATCCAGTTGATTCTCAGTGCACACAGGATGCCACACCCTCTCTGCCAAAAGCCCATCATACACCTCACATGTTGGCAGGTTGGCACCACTGGTACCAGCATAGAGGAAGAAGAGAGCCTGGAAAAGCTTTGTGGGGCACGATGGAGCCTTGGGGCTGAAGGAGGTACAGGGCAATGCTGGCCAGATCTTTTGTAGCAGAGTTGCTTCTGGTGAGGAGGAAGCAAAAGAGGAAGGAGTGTTTGTTTCTTTTGGAGAAGATTGCTCTCTGCACGCTCTTTGTATTTAGTTATTATTAAAGGGTTGTTTTGCTGTCAGTGGAAGCCTGCAATTACAGGCTCTCTCTACTTTTTTTTTCTGACTGTCACTACTATTCCCCATGAACGCATTGCCCACAATTTTTAGCATTTCCATGTCTCGATATATAAAAAAAAAACACACAAACAAAAAACCCAAAACATGGGACAACGTTTTTTACATGAGCACAGCTGGTTTCAAATTCCTCTGATTAATTCCTCCATCCCCTCCCCCTCATCATTTTTGGGGCATGGATCAGAGCAGGATGCAGTTGTGTGCCAGCAGAGGCTCATTGCTCTTTTCCCCCTTGTTTGTTCAATCCATATTCCTACAGGGATAAGCTCAGAAGAATCCCACCAATGCCAAGACAGTGGCCAGAAAGTCCACACTACCTTGTGTCCTCCTCCCAAGAGCACTGCCAGAGAAATGAGATACTACTTAAATTAAAGATCCTTGCAAATTTCTCTTGGTCAAGCCACTAACAGGTGATGACTGGAAACATGCACCAAGCCCTGCATCCACCCCTGGCAGCTCTGCATCCTGCCCCCCACGCCCCACATCCTGGCCCCATGCAGTGTGGGACATCCCCAGCCAGAGCCAGCATCCCTGCAGGAGCCAGGGATGCAGCAAATGGGGCAGGTTCAGCTCTGCCAAACCCTGGATCTTTGACGTGCCTTGAGGAATTCCCCCAAAGTTCGTGGAGACGAACTCTTGTCTCTCCCAAACCATCCTCCCCAGCTCTATCACTGCTAATCTAATGTGGCTAATTTTAAATGAAGCTGCCCTCCCCTGACATGCATCTCCCCGTGGCATTGAAATTAAATGTAGGCTGTAATTTGGCATTTGAGAAGCGAAAGGGATGGTGGCCCTAAGGGAAAAGATAACAGCTTGGCTGTTTGTGTTAAATAGCTGTCTGCGAGCTTCAAACTGCAGCCGGAGATTCAGCTCGCCGCCGGGCAGGCTGCCAGCCGCCGGCCTGCTTTTTGGCTATAGCTCCTTCGCAGCAGGAAGCTCAGCCGGGGGGGGGGGATCTCAGACCTGACCCCCCCCATAGCATCTCACAGGGCATCTGCTTCTTCCTTACCCTCCTTGGCTTCTGCTGAAACTGTTTGGCGGGCTCCTTGCTCCAGCAAGAGCATCTGTCTGGGGAGCATGGCCATTGGGCAAGAGCCCTGGGGAAGGAGGAGCACCTCCTCTGGGCACACAGGAACCTGGCATGGGACAGCGTGTTGCAGAGTGAGTGTTGTGTGTTGAAGGCAGCCTCTCAGGGATGTCCCATTGCACCTTGCACCTTGCGTGTCTCACATTGCACCTTGCATATTGCATGGTGGTGGCAGCCCATCAGGGACATCTCTGTTGTGCACTACATGCTGCGCATTGCATGACAGGGGCAGCACATCAGGGACATATCCACTGCATGTAGCACTTTGCACCTTGCATGGTGGGGGCAGTCCAGAAGGGATCTCTCATTGCCCAGAGCACATTTCGCAGTGAGTGCTGTACAGCTGGGGAGGAGGAGCCCATGGGGAGTACTTTGGGTGGCGCTGCCACTTGTGCCAGACCTGAGGACAGCATCAGGTGAGAGTAAGGTGAGAGTAAAGGCTGATGCTGCACAGAGCAAGTGGATAAGGAATTCCTCAGAGGTCAGTACTGGGACCAGTGTAGTTTAACATGTTTGTTGGCAACATGGACGGTGTGTTGATGACACCAAGCTAAGTGGTGCAGTTGACATGCTGGAGAGAGTTGATGCCATCCAGAGGAACCTTGGGCAGGTTTTAGACGTGTGGCTGTGCAAATCTCATCAGGTTAGACTTAAAGAGTAGATTTAGATTAGATGAAAAGTTCTTCACTGTGAGGGTGGTGGGACACTGGAAAAGGTTGCCTGGAGAGCCTGTGGATGCTCCATCTCTGGAAGCATTCAACTCCAGGCTGGATGAGGCTTTGAGCAACCTGGTCTAGTGGCAAGCGTGCCCCAATGGCAAAGGGGTTGCAACTAAGTGGTCTTTAATGTCCTTTCCAACCCAAACCATTCTGTGATTCTATGACATTTCAAGCAGTAGAACAGAAGCAGCTTGTTTCAAATCAGAGAAACGTGCCAAGCTGGTGGGAACTTGCCTGAGCTCCCTTTGCACAACATTCCCTCCTGACTGCAGAGAGCCTGCCTGGGGCACAGACCTCCACCCCCAGAAGCCCATTGTGAGGGCCACTGTGGCAGACAGCGCCTGGCAGTAGCCGAGGGAGAGGCAGATGTCCCCGTGGCAGGGGCCAGCTGCAGCCTGGGGCCAGGGCTCCACTATGGGGAGGGTTACCTGAATGCATTCTGCAGTCCTTCAATTCCCACAGGAGACCCAGCCCACCTGCCACCCACCTCCATCCCTCTGCCCTCCTCTTCCTTGCCTCCACCCAGTTGCCATTTCCCAGGAGCCGCTTGTCCCTCCCAGCCTTTTGTACCACTTGCCTCCATCCTCCCCTTTGTTTAGCATTTTAATTATTTTAATTACCTTGTTTGCCAGCTTATCGTGGCGCTCAAACCCATCTGCGTGCGCGCAGGCAGACACGCAGACTTTTATCTCCAGCCTGCCTCCAGCCCCATTAGCATTTTTTGCTCCGTGGTTTGGTGGAGGAAAAGAGAAATTAGCATTTCTGCCTCAGCCGGTGGGGCAGCCATTGCCGCCGCCCCTCGCTTCGCAGGGTCACTTCATTCTTCCCAGAAGAATGGGACTAATTTATCTCTCCCCTGCTTGCATCCGCTTCAAACCTGAGATTACCAATAAAGCCCAGGGCAGGGGCGATGCCTGCACTGTGCCATGAGGCTTTCCTCCCCCAGGGAGGTGATGCTGACCAGGTGAGATGGACACCAACCGTCCCTGGGGAGCACCGTCGATGACAGCAGCAAGGGATCTTTCCTTCTGAAGGCTCCAGAGAAGGAGTCTTGTGGGAAGCAGCTGGGGGAACTGAGGTTGTTCAATCTGGGGAAGTGGAGGCTGAGAGGAGACCTCATTGCTCTCTACAACTACCTGAAATGAGATTGTAGTGAGGTGGGGACTGGTCTTGTTTCTCTAGGACCAGGACACAGAACAAGAGAAAAAGACCTGCAGTTGTACCAGGGGAGGCTTAGACTGGCTTTTAGGAAATATTTCTTTACAGAAAGAGTGGTGAGGCATTGGAACAGTCTGTCCAGGGAGATTGTGAAGACACTGTCCCTAGAGGTGTGCAGAAAATGTGTAGGCACGGCACTTGGGGACATGGTTTAATGGCCAGGGTGGTCTTAGGCTGTTGGTTGGATTTGATCTTAGAGGCTACGTCCCTGGAGGTGTTTAAGACAAGGCTGGATGAGGCTCTGGCCAGCCTAATCTATGGTAGGATGTCCCTGCCCATGGCAGGGGGGTTGGAACTAGATGATCCTTGTGGTTCCTTCCAACCCTGACTGATTCTATGATTCTATGATAGATCTTTCCCAACTGAAACAATTCTATGATTCTATGCTACTATGATTTTAGAGGCCAAAATGCTGTTTGGTGGGGGTGGACATCAAAGTCAGGGACACCAGACCTGGCAGCTAGCAGGAGGGGATAGAGGTGTGTTCTCAGGCCTCAGCCCATGGTTAAAGCAGCCACACTGCTACAGCAGCAGCTGTCTTTCAGGTGAGCTGTGTGGCTGGACCCCTCACTCTCATTTAGGGGTGAATGATTTCACCACTGGAAATGTTCTTCCAGCATTTTCGTAGCAATGCTTAAATACCTTTCCCAGAGAGACCTGCCCACCAATAAATCTGTATCAGCTCACCTTCGAATGCACTTCAGTGCCCTATTTTCTCTTCACAACAACAAAATAACAGCCCTGGTTTGGGAATTGAGGCACCTTTCTCCTGTAGCAAGGTGTCGTAGGCAGGCTGTGAGCTGCCCTATGGAGAGAGAGGCATAGTAAGGGCATTGCTGGAGGGAAAAGGCTGGGTGAGCAGCAGTGCTTCAGAGGAGGCTCGGGTGCCTGAGTGGCTCAGGAGAGCCTGGGTGTGCTGTGCTATGTATGAGCAGGCTTGGAAATGTCCTGTTGAGTGGGGCTGGGGAGTCCAGAGCCACACCTCAGACAGGCTGTTTCATAGGGACAGAAAAAGCTTTGGAGAGAGGACCTCCATCCAGGGAAGGATGACCTTTGGGAGAGGACCCCTGGTCATGACAGTACTTGCTGCAGGGAGGGGATCTAAAGGATCCCCCTTAGGGACAAGACCAACATGCAGGACAAGATGGCCCTTGGGGACAGGACATCCCTTTCAAAGAGAACCACCTTCCTGGACAGGATATCCTCTGGGAACAGAAATTAATCTGAGGCAAGGACAATCCTTAGGGATAGGATCCCTCTCAAGGATGTGATGTCCCTGGGAGACAGGCTGGTCCCTTAGCAGCCAGGGAGGTCTGGGCAGCCACCAACCACCTTCAGACCCCTTCCCACTCCCACCACCTGCTTCTAAACCCTTCTTTAAACACTCAGCACACTTTAAGGTGTGAATAAAAGACCTCACACTCCTGATATGAAACACTGGGAAGAACAGAGTGAATGAACCAAGTTCTGAATCAGAAGAAACCTTTTTAAAGCCTGTGAACCTTCCCCACACCCATTTGTCCCTAAACAGGTTAAGCAAATGAGACAGAACTGTATTCATCAGCCCAGAGAGGCCAGAGGGATGCAGGCATGGGACCTCATGGGATGGGGTGCAGGAACAGTCACCCCAGCAGCCAGGGGCCCACTGTGGCTCTACTCCACAGTCTGAACCAGGAAAGCAACAGGCAAGTGTTTTGCTGAGGATTGGGCAGCAATAATGAGTAAGAAACTAGAAAGAGAAACAATATTAAAGAATCAGAGAGTCACAGAATATATCTGGCTGGAAGAGACCCCAGAGATCACCCAGTCCTAGCCTCAACCCAGCACTGAAGGGTCAACAATAAACCATGACCCTAAGCACCAGGTCCAGACTGCTTGAACTCCTCCAGGAATGGTGACTCCACCTCTGCCCTGGGCAGACCATTCCAGTGTTTGAGAATCCTTTCACTGAAGAAATATTTCCTAATACCCATTCTGAACCTCCCCTGGCACAGCTTGAAACTGTTTCCTCTAGTCCTGTCACTTGGCACCAAGGAGAAGAGGCTGCCCCCTCCGACCTCCCTTCAGGTAGCTGTAGAGAGCTTTAGGACACCATGGGATGAGGAGTGCAGGAAGGTGCTAGGGACAAAACCAAAGGGAAGGCAGCATTTGACATGGTACTGTTGACTGAGTCTGCATGGGTGAGGACCAGCCCCAAATGTTCAGCCATGCCATGAGGGACAGCCAGGGATCAGCTGCTCTGCTGATCTCCTGATTTACAGAGATGTCCTACAGGACAGGAGCTGGATAAACCTGGGACAGCAGCGCTGCCCTCTTGGCTCCTGCTCTGCTAGTTTAAAATATCTCTGCATCAAGGCATAAGGATCAGTGACAGGTGCCATCACCTCCCTACCCTGCCACTGCCCCTGGCTTGCTACAGCAGCCTCCCTTCAGCCTCTCTGGGGCATGATTCAGAGGTTTCTGCATCTGTAACACAGGCCATCGGTAGAAGGTTCTTAGAAGCCCCCAGAGAGACACTGCATCTACTAGGGCTAGGCCAGATGATGCCGGTTGCTGTGGAAACAGCAGGGCCAGATCCAGGGACTGAAGCATCATCCCTGCACCTGGGACCAGGTCCTCTCACCCAGTTTGTGGCTGAAGAGCATAGGACACATTGGGCCATCCCTGTCCAAATCTGCTCCAGTCTCATCTTCCCTGGGGACCACTGGAGTCACTGTCTCACCCTGCCTGTGTTGTGCACTGGGGTGTTTCTTTAGATGAGACCCTTTAGTATAGGAAACAAAGCACTGGACCTTGGCCACCACTTCTTCAAGCCTCCTGAGGGCTGGATTCAGCCATCAGTACATAGCACAGCCTTGCACCTCTGTGCTGTCCTATCCCCAGGTAAGCCTTATGCACTGGCATCGAGACTTCACCCACCTGGTGCACCATCATAGGTTCTAAATGTCACCCAGCCCTGGGGGAGTTGGAACAAAATGACAAGCCACACAGGGTCCCCTGTGAGTGTAACCAAACTTCACCAGTGGCCAGGCAGGTGCCTGGTGAGTGCCAAGCTCCCACCCATCCCAGGATCAGTCCCACTCTGCTCACAGGCAGCTCAGCTCATTAGGGATGCTGGGATGATGGAGCATCCTGCTGGAGCAGAGGAAGCCAGGCAAAACCCCTCCATCCATCAGGACCTCCACTTTCTGCCAAGCACATTAGGGGCTAATTAAGTAAAAATAGGCCTTCTGACCAGTGTAGCTCATTAAGGGCTAATTAAGTTAATTAGTGCCAGGTGTGGATTGCAGCGCTTGCGCGGTGTGGCTGTTGTTTGCTGTAATTGCATTTTCTCAGCAGCTTCCTCTGCCAGGCTGGAGTGTGGCCAACAAGGAAGGGACTCAGTGCCCTCTTGGTGGTGCAACATCAAGCAGCTGATGGGTGCCCAGTGAGGGCACCACACTGTGGGCACTTGACCCTTCTCCCCAGTCAGGGTGTGTCTCTCACCCTGAAGCAGCCCCTGCTCGTCCCTCTTGGTGTGGTCCTCCTGCTTGCATGCAGGGGAGGAACAAGAGTGATTGCCATAGTGGTGCCCCAAACAGAGAGGAAGGAAGCAGACAGCAGCAGGGAACACCTCCTCGGGGCTCAGCAAAGTCACCAAGTCTGAGGTCTGTGAAGGCATGTGAAGATGAATACAGGCAGTGATGGAGCAGCAGACACAGCCAAGCGTGCCGGTTGTGTCTGCGCTGGCAAATGAAAGGGGAATGGCAAAGAATAGGGAGGAGAGGATGAGAGGAAGGTGGGAAGAAAACATGAGAGGGCAAGGAGAGAGCTGCCAGGCACTGATCTCTGCTCTGCACACCCAGGAGCAATTAGAGCTGCTCTGCTTGTGCCCTGCAGAGACACTGGAGGAATGAAGATGTGACAAAGATCAGGCTATTTTTCACTGATGTTACTGTCACTAATAAATGCAGACCGTTTCTTGCCACGTGTTCCTGCTCCTTCCAGAATATTGGCATTTGGCATCCTACTCCAAGCATGGCCTCATGGGCAGCAGCCTCACTTCAAGCTGACCCATGCTCCCTGCAGAGAGGTGAGACTCCAGAAACCATCCCATAAAATACAACTGGCAGCTGGAGAGGGGATGGAGATGCCACATAGACACCAGAAGCTCTCCCCTCCATCCCTTTCCCCATGCCACGAATCAGCTCCCATCAAGGCAGAAGCTGGGCAGAGAGTCCCATCCATAACCCGGGATGGATGCTGAGGAGCATAGCTGGCACCCCGGGGCTGCCCTGCCTGCGCTGCCATGGCAAGTGCCTTGGGAAAATAGGGGCTGGAGGGGAGGCAGGGGGAGAGCTGGGTCCTTGCATTCCCACTGTGATCTCTCAGCACCGAGATAATTGCCTGCTGGTGACAGCTGAGGTCAGCCATGAAGAATACCTCGGGAAGAGCTCCTGGCTCTGAGACCTCCCTGCAGCAGCCCAATTCAATACTGGAGTTGAGAGGCAGTTTTGCTGCTCTCTCCCACCACAGGCTTCCTCTTGGTGGGTCAGGGTCCGGGCAGTGATCCTTTGGGCATAGCAGCTTGCAAACCACACGCAGCCGCATCAAACAGCCTGATGCACAAGCTGTGACAATCAGGGAGGGACGGGCAGTAGCACAGTACTTGTAGCCCCGGATGCTCCCATGGTGAGAGCATTCAGGCAGAAACCCACCTGGGACTCAGTGGGACACAGATGGACATGCTCCTGCCTTTCATTCCTCGGTGACCAAAGGAAGCTTTCCCATCCTACTCTCCCCTCTCCCTGCTACCCCATACTGACACTCCAGGGGTGTGTGGAGCACCGGGCAGCTTCACTGCATCTGCCGTGGAGAGAGGGTGTCCTCAAGACCCCTTAGATGGATGCTAGTCTGGTGGGCACCTCCTGGGGCTCGGAAGGACTTAATGATGAGGAGCAAGGTAGGGAAGGAGAGCTCCACACGGGGTAGAGGGAAGCCAGGATGAGACAGAGAGTGTGATGCCACCAGCTTGGCACCCGCGGGAGTGAGCATGTGCCCGGCAGGCAGGAGCAGGCAGGCAGCAGGCCGAGGCAGCTCAGGGCAGCCTGCCTGCTCTCGGCCCGAGCCAGGCAGAGAGGCTGACAGGATCATTACAGCTGCTATCTGGGCTCACCCGCGCGTCCCTCTCCCTTCGCCTTTTGCATAATGGATAGGCTGTGAGTAATGGGAAATGGCAGCCCAGCCGCTCGCGCTGGCAGCCCCTTAATGAAGAATATGGAAATCTCATCAGTCCAATCAGGCCAGCAAATGAAACTGCTTTCCCCCCGCTGATGTGAGCAGAAGGCTAACGACCCGCGCTCCCCAGCTCCATCCCTCTCCCAGGAAGCTCCCCCCCTTCCCCTTTCCGTGTTGACAAGCGAGCTGTGAACTTCATTTTTCCTGGCCAGCAGACACCCATCTCATCTTCCTCGCTCCCTTTTTCCCCAGGCTTGGGCCAGCAGGTGTTCCTGGCCTGAGCCTTCCTCTTGGTCCTGCAAGGGCTTGACCACCGCCGATGCTTGGGCCATAGTTTAGACATCATCTTCAGGTGCCACCTTTCACTGGTTTCTGGTCCACCCCTGTGTCCTTCTGCCATACCTGAACCTCCCAGAATAACTGTGCCACAGCTGCAAGTCTGTGCCCCACAGTGAGGATGTGTGCCATGTGTTGCCCCTCAGATACAGCCACCAGACATCAGGGAGTCAGTGCAGGCACTGGAGTCTCTTGGTCTCATGTCCAGCAAGTGTCAGAACAGCCAAGATGTGGCTTCTGCAGGGACATCTGCAAAGAGCTGCAATAGGAATGAACGACAATTCCCTCTCGTCTCCCCTGTCCATCACCCATAGCCTTGAGCCTGCTGTAAACAGGACGGATCCATCTCCACTTACCTCCCACAGCGTGGAGCATCTCCAAGCAAGACCTCCAGCCATGACACCTGCACAGTGATGTCCCCAGTTTCCCCAGAGCACAAGCGTCTTTCAAGAAACTACAGACCTCACTCACACACAAGACCATCCTGCTAGGAGCTGGAATGAGCACACACACCCCCAGACACACCCTGCTTTGGTGTCATCTGCAAACTTGATGATGACTGCCTTTTGTCTCCTTCTTCCCACTTGTGTTCTCTTGGAGGTGATCCCAGTTGACATCCTGTATCTTTTGCAATTGCCCTGGACTTCTGAGCTCTTGTCCCCACAAAGCTGTGAAACACTCTTTCAACTTGGCTACCATGGTGACTTGTGTGTATTGGTGGGATGTCTGGCTGAGGAAATCTGGGTTTGTCCACAGTGGGGCACAAGGCATGGTCAACACCGAGATGTCAGCCCACCCTGGGATCTGCAGAAGGATGGTTGCCTTGAGGAAGGCCTGAAACATGTGGATTCTGCTCTGTCTTGGACACTCTGCACAGTCTGTCTGCCCAAAATCTGCACCAAGACCTCATAGCTGGACTTGTCAGCTCCAAAATGTGGCTGAAAATGGGTGTTTGCACTGCACCTCGCACCGCCAGCTCCTGACCTCCGTGGCAGCATCCTCTGGCCTGTGCAGTGCTCCAGTCAGGGGAGAGCAGCAGCATCCTCCCCTGCATGTCTGCTCCCCGGCGAAGGCAGGAGGCTGGCAGGGAGGCAGGCGCTGGCTGCTCTGGGGGAAGGTTTAATTGCTGGCTTTCACAACCGGCCCGGAGGTCCTAAACTGCTGGTGTGCTTCAGCTGTGAACGTGCCCAGCAGCGCAGAGGTGGGGCTGCACTTTCATAAAATCCCAGGCTATGCGTGCACCCAGGGCATCCATCCATGCATAAACACATCCCAGCCAATGCTCTTTGTGCAGCAGAGGATGCTAGCTCAAGGCTGGAGGAAACCATTTGTTTTCATGAGTTATAAGATCATATCTAGAAACACCTCTAACAAGCCAAGATCAGCACGGCAGCTAAACTGGCGCCCGTCCCCGGTGCAAGCTGTTTGCACACAGCAGTGATGATGCAAAGGGGCTCTGCCGTTCAGTGGCCTGATCCACATCAAACCATTGAAATTAAAGGCTGAGGAGAGGCAGAGCCATAAACATTTATTGCAACACTCTGCGTATCATCAGCTGCTGATTTGGAAGCAGTGGATACGCGCAGCTGAAATAATAGGATTTATTGGAGGCTGAGATGAACTGTCCTTGATGGATGGATGCAGAAGGGAAACAATGTGCCTTCTCCAGCACAAGGCCACTCGTAATATGAAGCAAGGGGGCCTGGGGGAGGTGGGGTGGGGGGTGTTTGCCTTTATTAACACCAATCTCTCACGATTTTAGAGCCTGCACCAGCCCTCAGACACAACCGCAGCTGAACGAGGAAGGCAGCTTGAGGATGATGCACTGGAATACCCCAGAGGACTGGGAATCAGAGTTGTGCCCTCTACACACCAAATGTGTAATTTGCTGGAAAGCTGAAACCACTTCTGCTTCATCCTGGTGTGCTTCCCATTTGTTTGACCCTCTTTACATTTTTATCCCAGATTTGCAGACAGAGAAAGCAGATCTAGGAATTTCTTCAGCTGTTCTCTTTGCTTCCCTGTTTTCTGCCGTTGCTGCAGTGACCCAACTCAAGTTCATTAGTAAGGACATCTCCACCTCCTGTCACCCACTGAAGCAATGGATGCTCATCTTTGAGGGGGGACACAGCTGCTGTGCTCCCCACGCACAGCAGGGTACAGCAGGAACCAGCAGTGCTTGGAGCTCGGCACTGCTGGAATCGAATTGTCTCCTGTCACCTTGGAGCACCCTGTAATGCTCCTCCAGCTGACAGGCTGGGAGGAGGAGAGCGCTGAGAAAAAGGCTGCCAGAAGAAAGCAGGAGGAAAATAATTTGATAGATTTTTTTTTCTTTCTTTCTATTATTTTTTTTTTAAACATTGATCTGAAAATTGAGGTTATGGATTGTTTTGTTAAAGGGAATTTCACATCAAATCAAATCTCTCTCTCTCTCTCTCTCTCTCTCTCTCTCTCTGGTAGAAGTGACCCCAAGTATGTATTTCCACACAGATCATCTAAGGTGCTTTAGACACATGAAAGTACCTAATATCTGAAACAGGAGACAAACCCCATCTGACTTCATCAGATTTACAAATGGTTTAGCTCTGGATGCACTGAACATCTGTCACAGGCCCCACGGCAAAAAACTGTCTTGTTCCCCTGCCCCTGAACCTCTCCTGGGGGCCCTGGACATGGCTGGATGAAGAAAGGTTAGTGCCACTATGACAAAGTGGCTCCAATTTGCCCTTTAAAGAGGGAGGTCAGCATTACATCTAACACCTTGTCAATCTCTCCGTGGCACAGACACGACAAACCCACCTTGATTGAGGCGCAGGGAAATGCAATGATGTCCCTGTCCCATTTGAGACACCTCTGACAGCCCAAAATTTATTACAACATTCATCCCTCATTGGTCTCTTTTCTACCCCTTCCAAACCAGCATCTCTGCTAAAACAGGCCTCCCAAAGAGCCTCTACTGTATCTCATTTTTCTTGCTCAAACGGGTTGCAGAAGGGACTTGCTTTTGTTTCCACCAACACAAAGCCGAAAAAAAAAACCAACAACCCTAAGGCTACATCAGTATGGGATGTGGGTGGTTGAAGAAAAATGGGTTTCCTGCTGCTGTGTGTGTCCTAAAGCCTATTAACTGGTACTCTGTCTCGACCACTTCTTGTTTTGCCTGACAGGTTAAGCCTGCATTGGCTTGATGAGGCATTAGCTGCAGAACTTCTCCTTGTGCCAGCCTTCCCACTCCTAGAGCTCAAGATGTCCAGCCATTAGCTGCTGTTGAAGACAGCATTTAAAGTCCCTGCATCACATCTCTTTGATGAGACCTTGAACAGATCCTGCACCTCTGCTGTGAACTACATGGAACAAAATTGTGTTCTTCAAGAGGAGGTTGGACACAGCAAGTGACCAAGTGTTCCGGGACACGATCGCAGGGCAGCCACCGTCTGCAAGCAGTGTGAAGTCAGCCAGGGCAGCTGACCTGAGTTAGCTCAGGGGAAGTTTGCTGAGGATGAGGGCTCTTTCTGATCCTGCTCCTCTTCCCGCTTCTCCTGATCCCTGGAGGGGCTGGCTGACCATCCTGCTCCCAAGGACTGTGTTTCTGTTTATTGTGACCACTGCACATTCACTGGGTTGGATATAACTTTGTGTGATTTGTATTTGCATAGTTTGGCTGTTTCATGAAACACATTTTCATTCTGACCCACAGATCTCCTCCCCTTTTCCTGATCCCTCTCCTTTGCTGGGAGTGGTCATTGGATGATAGAGCAACTACTATAGTTTAGCCCTGGATATGGGTTAAATGTAGACACCAAGTCAGCGCAGAGGTGCAGGAGCATCTAAGCACAGATATGCTACCTGTTCTGCTCCTTTGGACACTTGGCTTCCTGCAGCACAAGTCTCTAGATGCAGCACCTTCTCCTCGCTGGGGCATCCCTGCTTCACAGACCTACTCTCATAAATGAAGATGGCCATTCTCCCTCTTTGGGAAGTTCAGAAGCAGCCCAAAAGATACCTGAAAGTGCTGGGATGAAGTCTGGAGGGAATCTTTTCCATAGGGCTGTGTTGGTCTTTCCTTGATGCAGTGAGTCCCAAGAGCAGGGGACATATAATTTCTTTTCCCAGGGTGGCCTAGGACTATAACCTGGGGCTGGAAGATCTAGAATCTACCCCTCTGTTATGTTTTGGGGTATAGTAGCAGTCACCAGTCACTTTGGGTGATTTTTGCTGTTAAAAGGATTAGGAGCCTACTGCTGGACTCGTCAGCTGGACTCTTGCTATCATCAGAGGAGAGAGAGGAGCTGCTACAGGAGATGAATCTCCTCCTGCTCAAACACACAGCTCAGGGGGAGACAAACTTCTCTTTCAGAGAATGCTCCAGATCAGATGTCTCATGTTTCCAAAGAAGAATCCACTCTCTTCCTGTCTCTAGACGATTACTGGGGAGCTTTTGTGTGGCACATGGAGGAATAGAAGTAGGTGGAAGCTTACATCCTTCTCTCTGTCAGTGTACTGGGTGAATAGTCAGAGGGCAGTTTACAGAGGGCACTTACCAGATTGCACACTGCATCAGTTCTCTCTGTCTCAATTTCTTTCCTAACAGAGCTGCTTTTTCCCCTCCCTCATGCACCTTAAGGATTCCTATCTCAGTCTTTGGTCCTCTGCCTGACCTGCTCTTGCCTGTCAGCCTTTCAAGAGCCCAGTTCCCATCAGCAGCAAGAACTTCTGTCCTCATTCCTTCTTGTCCAGAAGCAGGTTTCTCTTGATGCCCTTCCTGACAGAGATCTGTTTGTGACTGCACCTGAGCCTGCCCTGAGCCTCGCACAACCCTGCAAGGAGAGAACACAAGAAACATGAACGACAAAGCTCCTGCAAGCAAAGGGACCTCTGCAGCCTTCCTTCACATCTCACTGATTGCTCAGAAGCCATTTTCAAGCCCTTCAGATGACAAGGTGAGATTTGTGGATCTGCACCTTACGAAAAGGGAAACCAACGCTCAGGTAACCTGCCCAAAATGAGGAGTTGGCAGGCGGGTGGGAGGGAGGTGCAGGCAATGGGAGAGCGCCGCTGGGTGCATGATCCCTCTCCACGGCTGAATCATTCATTCCTGAAACACGAATGAAGCCCAGCTCAGGGATTACACCTGTGGGCATGCTCTCACCCAGCAGGCCTCACCTGGGCAGCAGCTTTTGGAAAGACCTTGCCAAGCCTGGAGGACGGGGAGGGTGGGCTGCCATGTGTGCCTTTTTGCACTGACACACTTGCCCCATTATTCGCGGCTGGTGTGCGTTTTGCTTCCCCTTGGTTCCCAGCTTATTTTATAGCTGGATTTTCGTGCCTTTGAGGCAGGCAGCATTGAAATGGTGCCAGAGAGATAGTGCTTTGCCAGGAGCCAGCTGGGCATGCCCTGGGCTTTGGTTTTCATTGGTGATAGTCCCAGGAGAAGGTATCTGTGGCCCTCCATTGTCTGTGTTGCCTCTCCTCTGCCCAGCTTTTTAAAGATACTTGCTGTTGGGTTGGTTTTTTACCAAGTAGATGTGATTGAAGAGTAGGAGTCTCAAAGACAAGTGTTATGAAAACTTGTCCAGGTCTTTTTCCTCCATCTTCTTGCAGTGCCGGCTGAAGGAAAAGGCTATGATATATGAGCTCACCTTTAATGAGACATCAGATAATCCAGCTGGGAGAGAGCAACACAATAGAAATCAATTTGGGGCTCAAGAAAAGCTTCCATTGCCATCTCATAAGACATCGTCTCTGACAAGATTTGCAGGTTCTTTGCTGCCAGATCAGCTGGGGCAGAATCCCCTTGGATGGCTGAGCACTGTGGGAAGGAGAACGGTTGTGGGTTGCTGCCCATAGCAGAAGCCACTCAGTTGTTGATGTGTCCTTGTCCAGGCAAACAGCACTGACTTGGGCTTTATTTCCCATTTATGCCCCAGCAGAACTGAAGGAAACTCAGTGTTCATCATGCCCAGCACCCCTACCTATGCCTTTTGCCTTGCACAGCTGCCCTGAAGACAAAGCAGCCTGGAGCAGGGTACATCAGAAACAGCACTTCCTTGCCAGTAACAGGTCCTCAAAGTCTTCTGCCCAAACGGTGAACTTATTTGCTTTCTCCTAAGACACTGTGAGATCTGAAGGCCAGGAAGAGAGCAGTGCTATGGGGTCCACCTCTGAAATGAAATAACCAAAGCTAGGCACATATCTGGTCAAGTCAGTCAAGAGCTTTTCTGGGAGGTTTTGGCTGCTGCTGGAGCTGCTCAGCAGTACAGGGGGCCAAGGCTTGCTCGCTTACTTGCCTTTCTTCCAAAAAGGCACAACTTGGACTGTGCCCACATCGTTTCAACCCTGCAACGCAGTGCCAGGAAGGTGCTGCTGCTCTCCCAGTGCCCAGTGCAAACTGGCTGTCCTCCACATTTGATAGAAGGCTTTCCACAAACACCAGCTAATGGGAATTCCTCAGCTGTGTCCCTGGGAGCTTCAATATTGGATGTCAAGGCAGCCTTTTGTCTTCTCAGCAGGCAGTCAGACCTGATGTGCTTAACCCTTTCTAGCCTGAACCAGAGGGTGAGAGCCTGAGCGCGGCAGGGTCTCAAGAGCGGGCTGGGAATTCTGCTCCGGCTCTCTGCCATGCTCAGCTGCCCCATGTCGCTGTCTCCCGCTCCTGCAAACTCCGTGGACGTGCAGCTTCATTTTGTCGTTGCGATGCCTCAGAGGATGGGGAGCCAGGCAGAGTGAATGTCTTGCAGCTTGGAGCTGGCAGGCACACGGGGCAGGCGAAAGGGTTTTGTCTGTGCCCGGTGAGAGCAGCTGTAGGCAGGAGTGGGTAAGCAGGGAAGTTACAAAAAAAGAAATAAGGAAACAAAAGGCGCGCTGCGGCAAGGGGGGGTTTGTTTGCATGGGGGAGAGCAGGAATTTCTTTTCTTTGCCCGAAAGTCTAAAGTGCCTTTCTTTAGTGCCTCCGTCGCTGCATGGGGCCTTGGTCAATAACATTCCTCCCTCACCCTGCGGAAGGAGACGGGCCAAGCAAGACGCGGCTGAATGAAATTCCTCTCACCTCACCCCGTAAACATCCCGAGAGTCTGGCCCCATTATGGCTGGGTACAAAAGTCTGGGTCCGAGGCTGAACAAAAGGATGGGGAAGAAAGTGCAGGTTGCCAGGGCAACGCTGTCCAGGCCGCCTGGTTTTATCAGCAAGGGGCCTGGGTTTTCTGCCTGAGTTACAGGAATCCGAGGCAATTTATTTCCACCGCAAGACAGAGGCTTTGGAGGGCAGGCACAGTGAGACTCCGGCTCTGCTTTTGGTGTTCACAGCAGGGCAGGTGAGGTGGGAGCAACCAGCACAGTCTCCAGGGAAGCTGGGTACCCAGACAGCCATCAGCATCCTGGGCAGCACCAAGAGCAAGGTGATGCCCAGGGCATCTCCTGCAAAGGCTGAGAGAGTGCTGACTTTCTAGCAAGTCCATCCCACCTGCCCATTACAGGACATGGGCACTATCCCAGCCTCCTCTACAACACTGGAGTCTGCACATGCCTCTGTTGACTAAGGTTGGACCTACACCCTTCTGCCTCATTGGGGATCCCAGTGCCCCAGGTGGCTGGATTAAATTGAGAAAAGCTGGTGTTCAGTGGCTCGACAGAGAGAGTTTTACAATTTAATCAGGATACATTTTGTTATTTTCCTTCCAGAGGAAGGCTAGTGACTCCCACATTCCCACTAGAGAGGATCTAATCCATCCCCAGGGAGTATCAAGGTTACCTTTGTCAAGCCTAGAGTAGGAACATCTGGGACCCAGCGCCCAAAGGTCAAAAAAAAAGCAAGACCATTGGGTTCCCTGGCATGGTATTTAGCAGAGCTCCTCAACCCCTAACTGAGATGTGTTGGTCTCACAGCGACAAGGAAGAATTCAGCTATGGGAAATTTGGTTTCAACTAGAAAAAACTTCTCCCCCACCAATTTTGGTGACAAGAGAGAAGGTACTCTACAGAGCTAGAAGCAGTAAGGTTAATGGGGCAAGCCAAGCTGAAATGATCTTACAAAGGGTGTCCCAAGAAGGCAAGATACCATTCAGGCACCAGTTCAACCCAATAGGTCTACAGGGCAGCCAAGTGTTTCCTGATGTGGCCCCCAACCAGTCTGGGTGTAGGGTCCACATGCAGGATAGAGAATGACAGAATAAGGCCTGAATGGTACGGTAAAATAAGAGACAAAAAACCAGATGTGTTGAGGTGCTGCAGCCAGGACAAGCAGATATTTGTGGTTTCTACCCAAACTGCTGTGCCAAACTGCAGGTGTGGTGGCAAGGTTTCCAGAGGCACAACCTCTTGCAGAAGAGGAAAAGCCACAGTGAGGGTTGTGAACATGATACTCATCCTTCTTTTGGTTTATTTCTTTACCGCTGGGCTTGGAGAGTTTGCAGGATGGGTCAGCAGCACGCAAAGAGCTGGAACACAACCTGCAGCCCAGCGTGGTTAAATGGCTGGAGGAAAACCAGCTCAGCATGCCATGGAAAGCATTCAGCTGAGACAGCCTGCTCATCTCAATTTATCTAGACACATGCAGCAAGCTGTGCTCAATGGAGTAACAGGGAAATTACTAATTAAACTGAAGATGATGGGATTAGAAGAAGAAATAGAGGCTGGGTACAGAAGCTCTACCTCTGGGCAGAGGCAGTAGCAGGCTAGACAGAGTGCACCACTGGAGTTTCTCTGGAGTCGATCCTGGGCTTGATCTTGTTTATTCTCTCCATGAATGATGTTGTCATAAGAAGTGGAAGCGCTTCAGTTGAGCCAGCTGATGACGCAGAAGAGGGAGGCATTGTGAATGCAGAGGGGATGAGAGATCAAACAGAAAGCAGCAGACAACCTTGAACACCGAGGCACAAGAACGAGTTGAAATTCAGCAGCAGGAAATGCAAGACTAATCACAGGGTTGGGCCTTTTTTGTGTGCTGGACAGGGAATGTGTCAGTTGGACATGACTGAGGAGGAGGTGAACTTAGTTGTGGCGGTCACGGGTGATTATGAATTGCCAATGAGCTAAAGACATTAAAAAAAAAGGCAAACCAGACCTGAGGGGCTCGGGATATTTCCAGCAAAACCAGAAAATTATTAACAGCATTTGCAAAGTACTACCAAGTCCTCATCTAGCATCAGGTGAGAGTCCTAAGCAGGTAGGGTGAATTCATGCCAGAGGTGGTGCAGAAAATTCTCTGAGTATAATCAAGAGTGTGGAGATCCTATTTCACCAATAAAACAAAGGCTGGAAGGAGTTCTCTTCTGCCTTGGTTCACTAGCCAGGGTGGCAGAAAGGGCACTCGGGAGGAGGAAAATCTGTATAAAATAAGGGGTAAGGGTGGCACAAACATGTGTCACATCCAAGCACAGCAGAAAATCTCAGTAATTAGCAAGTGAGGATCTTGACACTCCCAAAGACCCTGTGTCCCCCTGAAGCCACCTGTTCTCTTGTCTTCCACAGGATCTGTTTTTGCAGAGTGACCGCTTGTGCCCTGCTCCTTCCCCCTCCCTGCCTTTGCGTCTGGAAACTGATCCTCACTTCAACTTTAAAGAGGGAAAAAGAAAAGGAAAGCCACTAGACTGGGCCTTTTGTACAGCAAAGCAGATTAGGGGCCTCCCAGGGACTTGCAGCTTGTGTTCACAAGAGGGAAGAGCTGAGAGATGGAGAGAGAGAGAGGAGGCTCCTCTCTCGTCTGTAGCCAGTGAAGTTCATATCTGCCTTCGGTCTGCATCCTTGAAAACTCTTTTTTGTCCCCCTTCCTTCCTTTTTTTCCCACCCTGCTTGACGGCATTTTTGGGGACTAGTATCTTTTCAGTTCCTGCAATGGGTTTAATTCCCGGAACATGTGTCATGTTCCCCTACTCCTGTGCTGAATCAGGAAAGCATTCACCCAGACAAAAGCCAAATCCCCCTCCTAGGGGCAATCAGGAAAAGGAGTCCCTGCAGTGGTCTGTGCTCTGATGACAAAAGGTTCCTTGGACTACAGACAAGCAGGTTAGTGCCGCCGTGGATTACAGAAACAGCTGTAGACAGCAGGGATTAGCCACCACCTGTGTGATGAAGGCTACATGGCTCCAGCCCTGGGGCCAGGAGAACAGAGGCCAGATGCTTTGTGCTACCTGTCTACCCAAGCTTGACCCTCAAAGCGTTTTCTTTATATTCAACTCATGTCCTCAAATGCAAAGTGCCTAGGCTAGGGTGAGCCAGACTTGCCTGGGCCTAGGCTTGGGTAATTTCAATCTCTCTTCATTTAGAAATGGCCTCTCTGGTTCTGGGCTCTAGGAAATTATTTGGCACCGGTGGGCACACCTGGGGATGGTGCTAGCACAGCCCCCCCTTTGCTGGCCCCCAGGCACGGAGCTGCTCCTCATGCTTCGTTAAGCAACACTTTCTACACTAGCATGAGTTTCATTTTCCAGGTGTCTGCCACGGGCCAGGTGTCTTTCACAAAGACTTATGTCCTGAAGGGAAGCTGCCACACCTTTCTTAGTGCTCTAACATCCCACCTGAGGCGTGTCCCCGCAGCACCCCAGAAATCCCACCTCTTTATCCCTCCCAAGCTCAAGTTTTGTCCCCTGTAAAACAACCATAGCACTGTTCCTGCTGGCAGTCCTAGGTGGGCGCCTGGGGTTGGGGTGGGATGTGACCCTTTCCTCAGGCTCCTGAAAACCAGTTTAAGATATCAGTGTGTTAGAAGAAGATGATTTAATCTCTAACCCTCAGGTTTGCCATGGGCACTGAGCCTGCAATCCCTTGTGAGCTGAAGGCAAGGTGACACCCTGCTACCCACTGAACATGAAAAGCTTCTGCCATTCACTCAAGAGAAAAAGACAGTGGCGGTGACCTGAATTATGGCACTTGTGGTTTTTCCTGTTGCTGACAATAACGAGGGGCATCATTAGTTTCCAGGCAACTGATTTTGTGGCTTTCCAGAGGCCTCTGGCAGTGGGATTTCTCACTGAGGACCCTGTTTTCTCTTCCCACTGTAAGCATTACACTATCACCCAAATCACACAAACTCCACTCTCCTGGGTGCAGGTTTTGTTTTTTCCTGTCGCTTGGCTTTGATTTTCGGATCCTCACAGTTTTTGTTTCTGAAGTATCAGCCAACACAGGCTCTCTCCTCAGGGAAACCCCCAGAGGGGGTAGGTAGATCTGCAGGGGCAGCAACACTATGTGAAGACAGCAGAGTTGGATTGAGGAGGTTAGCAGAAGAAGACACAGCGATAAGGTATAGCCCCACACAAGCGCGTCTAAGCTTGGTGCTTCTCATAGCCTAGACTGATTAGACTAAAGGAGAAAGAATGAAGAGAGATCAGCACACACCTTTAACAGACCTTCCTCCCTTCAAACCCGACAAAGCTGCTCAAAGGAGATTTGGCTGAACTCAGACAGAGCCCTCACCTCAGGTCACTGTGCTACTGCAGCAGGACCTAAGGAAAGCAACAGCCATGATGCTGCTAAACAGCACACCTCACTCCCTGTCAAAATCTGGGCTAGCTCTCTGATGAGCCTGCAGCTTCTGGAAAGGCATAAAGTTAAGATACCAGCTTTACTGAATACAGCTGCACAAAGCTTGGTATTTCCAGGAATAAGGGAAATTAAATTTTCCAGTCTGCATTGTAGAAGCAGTCCTTAATGTCCTCTGGCCCTAAAACATGTGAAAATGGAGATATGCTTCTTTTAGACTTAGAGACTTGCCTTTTTAGAACAGGAATGGTGGGCATTTTTTTGCCTGGACCTGTAATTTTGTCTTTAAAATACAAAATTCCAGAAGAGAAGGAGAGTTTATAGGTTTCCAGGCGCAGCAAAGATCAGCTGTTTCCTATTGGAGAGCAAGTCCCAGTAGAGGCATTGTCCTCATTGTCCTCACCAGTCAAGGCACAATCCCGCAGCATCTGCACCTGGCAGGCAGAGCTGGGTGCTGGTAACAAGAACCACAGACAGTCCCAGACAAGTGATGAACCAGCTCCAGGGTCCATCCACAGAGTCCTGTCAAGAGCATGGAGACAGAACTAGAAACAAGGCTACAACACAGGTCTAAAGTCCATCCAGGAGGCAGGGCCAGCCACACACCTGGGAATGGATACACCTATATCAGAGCTCAGGCAAGAACTGGGGGTCCAGGTCTGAGCTTAACTGGTGCTGTTGGAGCAGAGTGGCAGGGGCACACCCCAGGTGAAGCTGGTCTGGGCCACCAAGATTTACTGGTGCCCTCAGGGCCCTGAAAATGGGAGATTTACAGCCTCACTGGGAGCAACAGAAATGCCTCGGCCCCCTACAAAACCCAAAAGGTAGACCCTGCTCATGCCTCTACCAATAATCACCTGGATTTTTCCTGGTATCTTCTTGTGTATCACTTGCATCTTGGTTAAGGAAGGAACCGGAGCCAGGAATCAGAGTGCTTAGATCAACCCCAGGGAGGCAGCAAACGTACCAGACGTGCCCAACATGAAATGGGATCTAACAGGCAAGAGGAGAGGGAAGGTAGGGGGGATCCATTATTCATGAAGGCAACTGGAGTACAACTCAGCTTCCACAGACCCATGCAGCGTTGGATAAGGTTACTGCAGAAACAAGGGCTGGTAATGGTATGCCAAACCTCTGCTGCTCGGGTGCAGAAAGCACAGAGCTGTTGAGTCCTTCCCTTCCCATAACACTCTCCTGGGGCATATGACAGCAGAAGTAGGTTATCTTAGGAAGGTCTACTCGTGGTCCTTTGAGAGAGCCTTGGGAAGCCCATATAGCACAGGGAGAGTGTGAGAAGCAGCTCCCCAGAAAGGCAGCAGATGAAGGAGACAACTCTAGCAGAGAAGCAGAAGAATCACCAACATGAATGAGATTGCTACAGGCATCTGCTCAGCCAGCCGCAGAGGGTGGGGTCCAAGAGCTCTGGTGCAAGCTCCTGCATGGGTGTATCAATAGTTCCTGCCTCCCTGTGCCTATCACCTGCTCCCCTTCTCCTCTCACCAAGGCCCATCCTGATTTCTTCAGGAAACCTACCGGGGCTTGGCACTGGTCTTAAATTACAGCATATGCTTGCTAGGCTCTACAGTTCCCCACAAAATAATGATTCCTGTTACATCTCCTAGATGTCCTTCCTTCTCTTTTACTGGTGGCTGCTTTCTCCCTTTCTTCCCCTGACTCCTGTTGGCTGGGCAGGCCGCAGGACACCTCATACATTGGACAGAGGAGCAAGGAGCTGTGTAACGCTGACTGACACAACACAGAGGCTACATCCCAGCCACTGTCCTGGGGAATTAACATCTCTGGCTGGCAGGGGAGCAGATTGGGCTCTGGTTTTGCATCACTTGGGTTGGGAACATCTTGAGAGCATTTGCTATGAAGAGGCTCATGAGAAGATGTAGGTTAAACAGAGCTTGACTAATCGATGTGCAAAGAAAAAGGCTGTAGTCTTTAGAGCCTGTTTCCCCCCAAATGGTGTCACCTGCAGTACTTACTTTACCAGGCTGCTTAGACTGAGCATGAGCCATATTTAGCCCCATTTTGAGGCAGCTATTGGTGGTCAGTGTCTGCATCACCACAGCTGCTAGAACTTGGTCAGGGCTGTGGAGCAAGGAGAAGGATTTCTCCCCGAGGCACTTGATGGTGTGTATGCATAACACAGATGTTAGGCAGGACAAACAGTGAGGTGTTTGCTCAAACTGGTGTGTTCCTGCTTGCCTTTTAGGTCTGTTTATTGTGTAGAGCAGAGGAGTATCTATTAAAAATGCAATCAGATGTTGAATGTGGTTATGGACTGAACTATCACCCAGGGGGAAAAGATCCACCGCTCACCACAGTGCTTTTGTTTTGCCTAGAGCAGGATCAGATCTGAAATCCTGGAGCTGCTAGAAAATGAAGTATTTCTTGTGCGAGGCAGAAATCTGTGCAGGCATGCAAAGCCAAGGGGGTCTCTCAAGTCAGCAGGTGAGGAGGCAGCACCAGTTGTAAGCCAGCAGTGCCAGCAGTGTGGCGGGCCTGGGACCGCAGCACACTTTCAGGGGCCGCCGTGGCAGACTAGAGGGCAGGCTGAACCAGATCCTTCTGCAAAAAGAGCTCTTGCTCAGCTGCAGAAAGCGCTGCAGGTTCAGTCCTTGGTGCTGCAGGAGGTGCTAATGCCAGATCAGTGCATGGCATCACCAGGCTGTGCCCAGAGGGATGTACGGCTTGAGCATGCTGGCTTGGAACACGTCCCAGGTATCGTATGGAAGCTGCCAGGCACTGCAGCCAGGAGCACTTAGGGCTCACCTGGAATACGTTGCACGATATATATTTAGAAAGCACATTTTTCTCTCCCCGCCCCCCAATTGTTTTTCATTCTATTCAGCTTTTCCTGATACTGCTGCTGGTGGTTGGCCACATGGCTTTGCAAAAAAATGGAAAACCACACACGGGAAAGCCACCACCCAGCAGTGTGTGGGCCCTGTGCCTGCCTGTGAGCCAGGTCCCATCTGGTTGTAATTACTAGCTTCACATCAGCAGAAGAGTGCAATATTTAAACACAAACGTTCAATGTTTGCATAGCAAACCTCGGGATGGAAAGCTCTTGGTAATCAGCCTGCAGCAGAGGAGGTGGGCAGGCTGCAGGTGAGCGCTCAGGTGGTGAAGGCTTCCAGCGAGACCTTCTGCCTTTTTGTGGCTACAGAGGGAAGAGAAAGGCTGAGCCTAGGAGGGCCTTCGCGGCTCGCTCCCGGCAGCACCTCACAGCCTCGCAATCTATTTCTTGCTTGGACGGAAAGGAGCTGCGGGCAGAAGAGATCCAGCTGCGGACTGCGAGCCGTGCAGAGCGGTGCAGCAGAAGGCAGCTGACCCCTGGGAGGGGCCTCTCCTCCTATTCAGCTCCTGCGAGGAGGGTCATCAACATTTGAAAGGCGGTAGACTGAAGTTAGCACAGGCTCCTTGCACACAGCAGTAGCCAGCAGGGTGGACAAGAGTGGCTGGTGGATCTCAGCAGCTCAGTGACCAACTATCCCCAGAGAAGAGTGCAAGCTCTGCTATGTTCTTTGAGTGTCCAAGCTCACACAAACACAGACAATGTGTGGGACTGGCCCCTAGAAAGTAAAACTGAGAGCACAGCAGCCATTACCTACTACAGTGTGGACCTTACATCTGCCAGAGGAGCTGGCTAGATGGTGAGCCCCAGACCTTCCAAGGGGCCTTCTCTTACCCACAGGGCATTCCAGTCTCATCTCATCTCATCTCTCTTGTCCGAGATCTCTCCCCACTTTCCTGTTGATCCTTTGGTGAAGGAAAACAATAAGCTAACGCTTCACCCTGCTCCAAGCAGGACAAGTAAGAAAACAGCTTTATCTGTTTCCAGGCACTTCCAGAAGGTGACAAAGACAGGCGAGGTGCCTGCAGCATCCTTTTTAGCATTAAGATCCAAGGATGACCTGTCACACCCAGCCAAATGACAGTCCTGGAGCTGCTGATCCAAGCGGTACCGCTGCGTGATTGCCTCTTCCTGATTTTTTCCAGCCAGGGCACAACCTGTCTCAACTCATCATTTTATATCAGCAGGAAGCTAGGGCAGATGCAGGATAATAAATGCCTCTTCACTGTCTCAGGGGGTTTGGGAGCCTCTTCTCTGCAGCTCGTGCACCCAAGCTGAGCCAGCCCTACTGTCGCTGCTGCCCCTGCGGAGCATCGCTCATCTCAGCAAACTTTCAAGCTGCATCCTGACAGGCCAAAATAAATCAATCAATAAATAAATTGTCCATCTCATCTACTGGATCCTGCAGTTTATTTCCTCGGAGCTGATGAAAAATAGTTGGATGCTCAGTAGCTTCACGAGACTAATTATGATAAACGGCCCCATCGCTGCTAATATCCGGCCATTAATTCCCAGATGGAGCTGCAGAAAATGTCAGGAATGGAAATGTCAGCTCTCTGAAAGGACCTGGCAGGTATTGAAATGGGGACTGGAGCGTCAGCAGAGGAAAGGAGCAGGGGGAGAGCTGGGAATTAGCAGCCTGACTATAGACATTTGGAAGCTATAATTCTCCTGACTTGATTGCCCATTTTCTCCCATTTGTCAAGCAGTGCCATGGCCACGGTTTCCTTTGGATTTTGTCTACTCTGAGCTCTGCTCCCAGCACAGAGGCGAAAAATTTGGAACTTAATAAGTGGGTGACACTTCCTTTGGGCTCTAGAAGAAGCTTCAGGAGCCTCTTCCCTGCTGAAGCCCCCAGCAACGTCGCTCTGCTGGGCCGGATGGACGAACCCTTTACACCAAGCACAGGGCGAGCAGGCCGACTTGCAGTGAAGGGTCACACTCGAGCTCAGCTTTCCTCTTCACTCACATTGGCATTTCTACAATAATCACTTGCATGCAAAAATCAGATGGAAAACAGCAGAGAAACACTTGAGATTTTTCCTTTCCACCAGTAGGTTTTAATGTTTTGTCTCAGTTTGAGAGGGCTCCTTGTGGGACATATTCAGTGCTGAGTCAGAAGGTACTTCAGGAGTAGGCGAGTCAGCCAGATAAATGATGTGAATGCCCAGATATTGACAGTGCTGTGTTATTGATGGCAGGAAGTCAGGCTGACACCTGGTTCAATAAATCAGCTGGTGAATGAGTGTCAAGAAGGTATGTTTTGAAGCCATTCTAAATTAAAAAAAAAAAAAAAAAATTGTGCTCATGTATGGGGAGGCACCACTCTGACATGCTGGTGTGCTTGGATGTCTGCTTCTGATGGTCTTACACTTCCTCTAAAGCCTGGTGCAAAGAGATGCATTGACTGTCCTGCTCTCTCCAGTCCACCAGCTCAGGCCTGGCTCTGTGCAGCTTCTGAAATGGTGTCGTTCAGGTGAGGAGGTATCCCAGCTTCTGGCACAAGTTTTCTAGAGGAAAAAAAATCTGAACGAGTTGGGGATTCCTTGATCAAATGCCAGCTGGCTTAAAGAAAGGCTTTTAGCAGGAATCTGTTACTGTTTGTCAGCACAGGATGGAAATTCTGCTGAAAACCAGATTATTTCAAAGTTTACCTGCTAAGAGGAGATATATCATTAACCTGAGAGGTCTGGTGCAGACCACAGATTTGAAGCAGAGAACTTCACACCTCCCAGTAGGTGCCTTTGTGGTATGGAGCCAGAATGCCTCTGTCTGTGCCATGGAAATTTCAGTGCTCCTCTGGAAGCTTTAAGGGGAAATTTCCAGCTTTTCTAAAAGTGGGCAAGTCACTGCTCCTGCTCCTACATACACAAAACCAAGCACCCCCCTCCCTGAACTCCCTTGAGCATTCCAAACTAACTGTCCGAGTCCCTCAATCCCCCCGTGTTGTCTAGGAACAGCTGAGTTGTAAGACTGCTCGTAGCTCTTCAGAAGTGCCTTCCAGTTCTTTTGGGATCATCTCCACCGGGGGCGGGTGATGAATTTCCTAGAAGAGAGCAGGCTCTATCTATAGCCTCCTGAGTGCTCTGCTTTGCATGTTTGAAGAATGTTTGTGTGAGGATCTCTGAAATTTGTGGGGAGTGCCAGGAAATGTCACCTCTCAGGCTACATCCTCCCCGGTACAGGCTGGGCATGTTGGCATCCTTGTGAGGCAGACCCTGGCACTCTTAACCCGGGATGACTCACGCCCTAGCTGTCAACAGCAAGAAGGAAGCTACAGTCTCCTGCCTTCCTGCTCCTGGGTGACAGTGCTCAGACCCATAGCTCCGTTTTGGTGCTTTCACCTAGGAAGATGGGGAAGTGCCTGCGCCATAATTACTGGGGGAGGTGCAGAGCTCTAAGCCTCCTGTGCGTGTCCTGACAAATGAGCTGTCAACACCTCGGCTCGGGCTGCTTGCAATCTGGCCATTTATCGGACTGGGGCTTCTGAGGAAGGGGATTTGGGAGCCAGAGGGTAGGATGCACCCTCTGGTGTTAGAGGTGATACCCTCTGATGCCAGAGGTGTTAGTGGGAACACCTCTGCCACTCTCTCTGAAATCAAGGTCCCTATAAAGTACATAAAGACTCTTCTTGGGAAATAAAATTCCCAGCTCACCAGTGGCTGGCAGGCATTTCCTACCTGCAGTCCTATGGAGAAGATGGCAGCACCACATTTGAGACAGTTCTGCCCAATTCTGCTGAACCAGTTGTGTGAAAAATACCTACTGCAAGTTCCTCTGCCCACCACTGCTGAAATGTCATCACTGAGGCTTCCTTAGCTGCTCCATCACCACCACTCCCTGCCTACCCAGTAAGCCTCACTGTCATCTTCCTACTTCTGGTCAGCCCCATGCTTTCTGCAAACTTTCTTTGGAGAAGCAACCTCTACCTGCGAATTCCTAGGGGAAGCCTTCTGTGTAGGTGGATGGTGAACGTGAAGGGATGCACCTTGGGGAGATGATTTGCTGCAGCATGGTAGTGGAGACGAGGGAGAATGCAAACCAACCAAAACGTGACTTGAGCAGGGTCAAAGTCTCATTCAATTTTTTTTTTTTTTTTTTTGAGGCCCCAGTGAAAACTGTGGTTGGTAAACAGAGAACTTGGTGCTGGCTGCTCTGAACTGCCTCTAGATGAATGCTGCATCTCGTGTGTGGGAACACATGTAGGTGTAGAGACAGAGAAATCCAGGGCCTTATTCTCCAGTGGCCTTGTGCTTTGAGGATCATTTACACCTTCAGCAAAATGTGTGGGTACGGAAACACTGCTAAATCTGAAGGGGCCTGCCACCCACATCGAGTAGGAGCAAGTGATGAGACAAAACAACCAGCACATCATCTCTGAGGTCCACAGAAGTTGGGAGGGTTTTTTTTTTAATTATTATTATCCTTCTAGAGGAAGGCCTCTCTCTGTAGAAGTGAGGTTTGTTGCGATATGCTGTCCTGGCAATAGTGTTTCCTGAGCTATTGTTCTGTGACAGATGCAAGAGAGCCAAAGGGATGAAAGTGGAGGGGAGGAAAGGAGACTCGGGGACAATAGAAGAGAGAAGCTGGGCTCTTCTGCCAGGAAAGAGCCCCAGAAACAGAATGAATCTTTAGCACACTTCATGTATTTCCCCCTTCCAGTGCCAGCTCACATCCTAACACTTGCTGAAACTGGTTTGATTCTCATGCCTGGTACCTGGGTGAGATAAGAGCTCTCACTGTAGGTCCAGACTCTGCTTATCCTTTCACCACACTAAGTGATCTGGCTGGCTGGACAGAGAGAGCAGTGTTTTCCTAGAACAGTCTTGCTCTAGGGAAAATCTTGGGTCAGTCACTGATCAGCCTGTTTCAGCAGGAACTCAGGAAACTCTTTTTGGAGAACTGTTTCCTTGGGAAATCAACATAACCCATAAGTACAGGTTGATCTCTGGCCTCAAAAGAGCTCACGGCAGAAAAAGAGCTGGAAGAACAAAACACCAAACCTTTTATCCTGGCCTGGCTTGGGGCAGCATCTCAGCTTGGACTGATACAAGAAAGAGATAGCACAGAGATGCTCAACTGTGCCAGCTGCCACCACGGCTGCTTTAAACCTGCTTTTTGCAAGTGGTTAGGGCTCACATTCCCCTGCCTGGCCATCCTAGGCCAGAGGAACTCCCATGGAAGCAGGACACAATATTGGTACATCCTGTTGCAAGCCCTAGGAGAGAGTTTCTGAGGAACCAGAAAGCTCTTCTGAAGTCGGGTCAGGAAATGAATGAGTCATGACAGCACACGGATGGAGAGTGAGGTGGCTCACACACCTGTCTGCTTTCTGTTCTGGCCTGGTGGGTTTGTGAAGGCCCAGCCAGTCGAGACAGCTCAGCTTTCATCTCTTGTCTCACTGAAGCATTTTGTATGGAACTCTGAAAGCCCAGTCAAAAATGAAGCACAACTAACTGCAGGGGCAGCAAGAGCCAGGAGAAATGGATGGGTGTTTTCCCCATGTAAGGGGCTTTGCCATTGCTTCCTCCTGGCCAGAGGAACCATCTGGGATGTGACTCCAGGGAAATCCAGCAAGCTTGATATCAAACCTAATTGAGGGAAGCCAGCACATGCTCCTTTCTTAAGTAAAGCACTGAGGCTGGCAGTGTGACAGAGAACCTACCCCTGGAGTTTCTCCAGCAGCTTTTCTTTGAGCAGAGCCAAGGGCAGTGCAGTGTGGGGTGGCTGCTCCAGAGAACACCTTGGCAGGAGATGAGCATTGCTGGGAGGGAGCTTTCTTCCATGAGGCTCTGCTTGCCACAGCCTTCACTTCTTTACCTAAACCTCGCCTACCCTTGCTTGCAAATTTCCAGGTGTCACAAGTGCCTCTTCCACCTTTGACTCCCAGCCCCTTTGCACCCAGTGCCAAGGTCCAGAGATGGGAGAGGAGCCAGTGCTCATCACCTGGGTTTTGCTGCCTCCCTGTGGCATTCCCCACCCCCACCCCGGTGCCACCCTGCCTGACCTCATGCAAGGCCACCCAGACGTCCCTTGGGCCAGTCTGCTGGCTGCTTTGTCCTCAGAAAGCCTTGCAGAACTCCGCTTCTCTGGCCCTGCTCTCTAGCTCTGTGCCTTTCCCAGGCACAGAGCTGTACAGCAGCAGGACTGGTTCTCAGGTGCTCTGGAGAGGGTAAGCAGGCATAGGAGGTGAAGAGGCTGTGAGCTGCCCCTGCCCATCCTGCTCCTGCAGGAACCTCCACTCTGATCTCCTGCTTCATCCTTTCCTCTTCTTCTAGGTGTGCCTGCCCACATGGGTAGGTAAGTTCAGTCACAGATAAGCTCTGTGGTGGCCCTGGGGTCATGGTGGCGGCTCGGTGATGACTCTGTGGTAGACATGAGGTATCAGCGGGGACATCGTTGTGGCTCTAAGGAGGCATCTCCGAGATACTATTAGATGCTTTGTGGTGTGCCTGTGGTGGCAACTCTGCGATGGCAGTGGGAGCCTTGTGGTGGTGTCTGTGAGGTGGCACTGGTCACTTGGAGATGTTCTCTGTGCTGTCCCTGATGTGGTGCCTCCGAGGTGGCAGCTGGGGCTTTGCGGTTGCAACCTCCCTGCGAGGTCCCATCCCGTCCCGTCGCGTCCCGTCCCGTCCCGTCCCGTCCAGGGCCGTGCTCCTCACCGCTGCCCCGCGGCTGCCCCGCGCCTCCCGGGCCCAGCACAAGCGCCCGCGGAGGGGGCGCAGCTGCCTGCAGCGCTACGGTTGCGCCCGCCCCCTCCTGCCGTGGCAACCACGCCGGCGTCTGTTACCGGCAGCCAGACCGGCCGGTGCGCACCGCCCGCCGCCTCCGCCCGCCGGTAAGGGCCAGGCCGGGGGCTCTCCGGCGGCTCGCCGCCCTCTCGGCAGGGAGCAGGACCGGGACCAGGGCCTCGGGGTCGAGGGGCTGGAACGGGGCCTCAGCGGGCCGGAGAGGGGGGTGGAGGGAAAGATGCCCGGGCCAGCAGGGCAGGGGCCAGCAGCGCAGTGTCCAGCAGGGCAGTGGCCAGCAGGGCAGGGGCCAGCAGCGCAGTGTCCAGCAGGGCAGTGTCCAGCAGGGCAGTGGCCAGCAGAGCAGTGTCCAGCAGGGCAGTGGCCAGCAGAGCAGTGTCCAGCAGGGCAGTGTCCAGCAGAGCAGTGGCCAGCAGAGCAGTGTCCAGCAGGGCAGGGGCCAGCAGCGCAGTGTCCAGCAGGGCAGGGGCCAGCAGCGCAGTGCCCAGCAGGGCAGTGTCCAGCAGAGCAGTGGCCTGCCGCCGGGGTGGACGGGTCGGTACGCAGGTGGATGGGCGGATCACGAAGGCTACGGACGGACAGGCGGGTTTGGATGTGAGAGTGTGCCCTGGGGATTTTCAGAGCACTGGGAACGTCGGGTAGGGTTTGGGTACCTTACACCATGGGAGATGGGGAGACCTCCGGGGCACGGGGAGTTGCTGCCCTTGTCCGTGTGGTGAGAGGCGCAATTAACACGATTAGTTACTGCCCGTGGCTTGCTTCTCCCGCGGCCCCCACGGCAAAGGAGGCTGCTCTGCTTCGGAAGGGAAACAAACCCGGTGGGAGTCACAGCCTGAGTAGTTGGTGTGTCCCAGCGTGGCTACAGCCGCGCACCGCGCAGCGCAGCGCTGCCGACAGGCTCTGGCCAGCGGTCCTGCTGCTCCCCCTCTGCCCCTTCACTTTCTAGCAAGTAGTTGCGTGGTGCTTTCCCACGGATAAAGGAAATGCTTTTAAAAACCTGGAGGAAAATCAAATTTAAAGCCACGCAAATTGTTGGAGGGAATGGAATGGACTGTGTATATCTCGAAATTACTTTCAACTCTTTTTTTTTTTTTTAAAGCAGGGGAGATTTCCCAGTACAGCATAATGTTTGAAGCAGTTTGTTGAAAGCACATCACCTTGTCTGAGCTTATATCCTGCATCTTACATTACAGGGGAAAAACCCCACATTTTTACGTGTTGGTGTCTGGGTGGTGTAGTAGCTGGGGTTATGGCTAACCACAGATAAATACATTTGAAATAAGTGACTCCTAGGTTTCAGTCTGCAGTTTTGCTTAGGGGTTAGATTATTTTTAAAGTACTTTTCTCTCTCTCTTTTTTTTTTTTTTTTCCCCTGTTGCAATTTTTAGCCGTTTTGAACTTTATTTGAAAGAAAAGAGTCCATTTTTTCAAGCTTTGGATCAAAGAATCCAAGCAGAGGCAACAGATAAAAAAAAAAACAAAAAAACCCAAAACCCTCATACCAGACATTGAGCAAGACATGTGGGAGTCTAACTTCTTGGATATGTAAAGCTTGGATTTACTGAGAAATTGTAATTATAGTTTTGCCACAATGACACAGAGATGCTGTAGCTAATGTTGTGTCAGCAGTGCCATTAGAATGTGCTCTCGTTTTGAATAGTTCAATTTAGCATAGTATAACGTACCTGATAGATCTAGGAAACATGCTTTTCAGGTGTGAGAGAGCATGACTGAGCTGCTGGAAAGACAGGCACTTCAGCAGCTGTGAAATGATTTTCAAAGCTTATCATAGCCAAAGCTGGCGTGGCTGGGTGCCAGGCAGGTATCTGCTGTCGAAGAGCAGGGAGATGCTCCTGGCTGCACATGGTTAGCAGGAGGTGATGGGTCGTTGAGGTGGGCAGAGGAGCTGCTCTCAGGAAGGCATCTTGACTTCTCGAGATGAGCTGAATGCCTTTTCTCCCCACCTTGTCAAAGTGGAGCTCCAGCCCTGAGGAAAGTGCTCCAAGCAGGAGAGGATTGAAGGCTGAAAACATGGCATAGGGACAGCTTCCTGCCAACAGCCACGGCAACCAGAACGTGACACTGACACAGGGCTCTGGGCAGTTTCACTGCTTTTGTCCATGATCCCCCAGGCACCCGGGAAATCCTGGAGTGTGGACTGTTTCACACCATCAGCTGTTGCTCTGGCAGAACTCTCTGAGAGCTCAGGCTGCTGTCACATGCTTACTGCAAGATGGAAATTGTTCCCCAAGCAGCAACAGCCTCAGCAATCCACACCAAACTCTGCTGCACGGAGATGAGGGTCTGATGTCACCCTTGGGGGGAGGGTGGGGAGGACAGCCTTGGAGACTCTATTCTGCTCTTCGTTTAGAGGAGAGTGGGAAGGCAGAAGGTGCCATTGGCAGAGCTGGAGGCTGGGCAAGAGCGAACCACTTTGCAGTAAACCCATTAGCTGTGCTGAATACGAGAGAGAGAGTCTCCCTTCTTGTCCTTCAGCCAACCTGGAGACCTTTCCTGAGAGCTGGGTGGAAGCACAAAGCCACCTGCTAGCTGGAGGCTAGCACTGGAGCGAGCTCCCCATCACACTTTGGCAAACTTTACTGGACACCTGGCCACATCCCAGCAGCTGGGGTGGCAGCAGAGTAGGATTCCCTTTGTGTTTAGCAGTTCTTCTCTGTATCAGCTTCAGTTCACACAAGCTGTTTTACTCATCTGACTGGGGAGCTGCTGGGAAAACTTTGTGGGCCTGGATTTGTTCGTTATTTTGAGTGGTATGTGTCAGGCTTCCTTGCAGTTACAAACACCAGACCCTCCTTCTGTGCAGCTGGGAGAGCGTGACAGATGGGTGTCTCTGAGCTGGACACTGAGTAGGGGTTTGTTTTATTTTGAGGTAAGTGCTCAGGAGAGACTTTACGGAGGTGTGAGTGAATACAGAGGGAGCAGAGCAGCGAAGAATTAGGCCTGCTGTGGGCAGGCTTGGTGCACACACTTCCCCCATCGTGGGAACTCAGCCATCACTGGCAGCAGCCACGTTATTTTGGATTTAGCCAGAGGTTGTTAGTCCTGCTAAATTGGGAGTGGGCTCAATCACTCACCCTGACAAAGGTTCAGAGGAACTCACATCCTCTGTGATGCATTTTCAAACTGGATGGGTTGGGGATTCTGGTTCCAAGAGGTAAAACTACAAGAAGTCACATCTCCACCTCACCCCTGCTCCCAGGAAGAGGATGCTCAGGTGACATATCAGGAGAGCCACCACAGGGCTTGCTGCTGTTCTCTCTGCCAGTGCAGCAGGCATGAAAGAGTCCAGCAGTGATTCATCAGGAATCCTTGGATCTTGGCTGATACCAATCAATCCTGCTGGGCTGCTAAAATAGATATGGCCAGAGCATAAAATAGCTAATAAAAACAAAATCCTCCATGGAAAATTCATTCTTCAGGGTATGAGGTTCCAGTTGGCATGCCAAAGAGAAGCTGAGAGAAAGAAAAAAGATTTGAGATTTTTCTATCTTGGAGAAGGGGAGGGGGTATTATTGATCTTGTCTCCCAGGTCTCTCCAATCTGTTTGCTTACTCTGTTTCACTTAAAGGATTCGCATCATGGTAACTTTGATTTATTATCTGATTTCTTTTCTGATTCAACCTCTCAAAATTGTGCAGTGGCTTGAACCTGCAGTAATAACCCAGCACAGCTATTCCCTTTTACCTTCAGCACACATGTAATGCTGTCTCTGCTGCATGTACCTGATTCATTCTTGCAGACAGGCAGCAAGGTGAAATCTAGAAAAAAAAAATTGCCCTCTCTGATCAAGAGTATAGGATGGCCAGAGTTGTTTTCACTCCAGTCAAGGGCAGAGCAGAGAGGGCGTGACAAGAGGGGATGCTGTGTTGTCATCTCCACATTGGGATGAAAGTCCAAAGAGGTCCCATGCCATCTGTGCTACCTACAAGACCAGACAGGGTCTTTCTACCACTTAGCTGTGGCAAGCTGGAAGACTCTTGCATAGCACTCTGTGGCAGCAGCTTGGTCTCCTGAAGTAAGCAAGACAGACAAATGGGTCCTAGCAAGGGTACAGGACACAAACTGTTAGTGAGGTAGGGCTGACTGGGGAGCCTTGGTCTAACTCTGAACAGGAACTGATGAGTAAGCTGAATTGCACTTGGAGTAGCCTTGAGAGACAGAGTGGAGAGCTTTGACTCATAGCTGATAGGAATAAGCCATGTGGGTAGGTGTGCATCGTTGCATCAGTGAATGTGTGTGCAGGCTGGAGGGGCTTGTGTCACTTCAGCTGCACTAATTAGTTGCAGTAGTCATCTCTGTGTTTAGACAAGCCTAAAATCAAGGGTTACATTATCATCATGCCAGAAGTCCAAGGGCTGCTCTTAATTAGTGTCTCTCAGTGCACGAAGGTTTTTATAAAATAAGCTGTACAGCTGTGATATTTGCCTGGACTCGTGTCTCCCAGGGTGGAAGGGTAGAAATTATTTGTAGGCTGAGATCACCAGCAGAAGTCTGCCCTGCAGGAGAGAGAAGGGAGCTCCTGGCTATATTTTAATATTCGTTAGGCGATGCTTAAACATTTCTGCTGAATTATTTAACTGGAAGAGTCAGACTTTACACCCGGGAGTAGCTTGTGGGTATCTAAGCTGTAGACTACTCCCACTGGAGCAAAGTATGACAAGGATTTAAGGGATTTGGGTACAGCAAGTATAGCACTTCTGTTGCAGCCCCGGTGTACTCAGATACTCCTGGCAGCCTTTTGAATGCCACCACAGATCTAGGAAGTCCCTGCTGCTTCAGGAAGGCAGCTTTCAAAGCATATGCTGGTGGGTTTCACTCTCCAAAACCTATTTGGAATAAGAAGGTGCTCTCTTTCCCCGGGGTCAGTGAGACTTTGAGTCAGCCACCTGAGACCAACAGGCTCTAGGGCTCTTGGTACCAAAGCAGGGGGTCAAACCTACCTTGGAGCCCACTCACTTCATAGCAAGTCAGCAATATCCAGTGTGGTGGGAGGGTGTGGAGGAGTGCCAAAAATAGAGTAACAGGCTCAATGTCTTTCCACTTCTAGCAAGCTAAGGGTTGCATCACGGCATCGTTCCCCTGAGAAGATGGCCAAAACAAAGACGGATTTGATGACTTCTCTGGGTAGGAGCCCCAACCATCCCAGTACCACCAGTGAGGCTTTGTGCCGGGACCACACTCCAAGAACGAGTTTGCTGCTCCCTGAAGGATGCAACCAGGGGCAGAAAAAAGACTCAGCCTTTAGACAAGAGACACCTTGCTCTAATATTTTCACTCCAGGAGCCTCCAACATCTCAGAGGTAAGTGCAAAGGATAATTCTTTTTTACCACTGTCCTTCTACCACAGAAAAACTTTTGCTACAACTAATATGAAGACATACAGCTTTCAGCCCAGGCCTGGGCTTGGAACTAGATGATCCTTGTGGTCCCTTCCAACCCTGACTGATTCTATGATTCTATCCTAGACCTTCATTTTGGTCGGAGGCCTTTATGCAAGACCTTTACCCTTACAAAGTGAAGCCACAAGGCTCTTCCTGATCACAGATATGCTGCCTTCCTCAGTGGCCAGTGCTATCATTGTCATTATATTGCCCAGGTTTAGGATGCCACCACAGCAAGGCAGGCATGAGGAGGTGACCACAGAAGGTATTTGGAAGTAAAACTCTAATAATTGCCTAATTAGCCCCCAGAATATATCTTAAGCTGGCATCAGGCTGCACTCCACTGGCAAACCTCTTGTCTGTGCACTGGGCTGAAGTTTCCAGGGATTTGTGTCTCTCTGAGCCTTTTCTGACCATTATTCATGTCTCTAAAGCTCTGGTAAAATGAGTCTCATTTTAGCCTCATTCTCTCTCATAACACACCCCCACACACACCCCCCCAACACACACACACACTGTGCTACAACTGTGCTTTGTTGCCTCTGACATTTCCCTCCTGTGCTGCATTTCAGGATGTTTGTGCTGGCCCCCTTATAATCTATTCTTTGCTGAATCAGGCATACATGGAGGACCACGTCCCAAGAGGTAAATACACCAAGAGGAAACATGACCTGGCAGGAAATGGGGCCATAAGTCTTTAGGCTGTTTCGAGTGAGCATGCTGGGAGCTAGGCTGGTGACACTAGGTTAGTGCTCTGCTTTCATTCTCCTCTCAGTGCCCAGGATTGGTGTCAAGCTGCCTGGGCATCTTGGGGAGAGTGAATTTCATCTAGAGGTGGGGCAAAGCAATCTGATGAGGTGGTAAAGCCATATTGCCTTTTCTTAGAATCATAGATTATCAGTCAGGGTTGGAAGGGACCACAAGAATCATCCAGTACCAACACCCCTGCCATGGGCAGGGACACCCTACCCTACCTCAGACTGGACAGAGCCTCATCCAGACCGGCCCTAAACATCTCCAGGGATGTGGCCCCAACCACCTCCCTGGGCAACCCATTCTAGGCTCTCACCACTCTCATGGTGAAGAACTTCCTCCTCATGGCCATTCTGAATCTGTCCACCTTCAGCTTCACTCCACACCCCCTAGTCCTTTCACTACCTGATATATACCTGATCTTCTGGGTATTTCCACTCCCCCCAGGACTCAGGGTGGGCTGCAGAGCTGCCTATGGGAGTTTTGATCCCATGGGCCATACGCACTGAATGCCTACAAAGCAAGCAGCACCCATTCCCAGGGAATGGAACCTGCCTGGGTAAGCTGTGTCCAGGGCCTCAGTACTCATAGTCAGAATCATAGTCCACTCTCGGGTTTTTTTTGGTCTGCTTCCAACTGCATGCCGCAGTGGCTTGTTCCCTCCAGATGCCAACACTCTTGGTGTATGCAGAGCTTCTGGTCTGGCTTGCTTACCAGAAGTGGGACCACATTTTATCATGGATGCTCAAACGTAGGGAGGGAGCGTGGCTGAAAGGTTTGTCAGCACTTTTCTGGCCCCTGTAGCACTCCTGGGGATATGGATCATAGCCTGGCAGCAGGTGGGGAGAAAGTGAAAGGAGTTTAGACTTGGAGAAAGAGGGTGACTATATATATACACCACCTTCCTGTGCTTAGAAGTGGCATTTATTTTCATGAGTGAGGACAAATGACTGCATCCTCAAGTGAATCTTGACAAGCTAGACGCATCCTTAACAAGTGGAGACAGATCTCTATTTATGATCTGCTGCTACTTCAGGGGGAAGAAGCTATCAAGCTGGAAATGTGAATGCAAATGAAACACTAAGTATTGACATAAATAGTTGAAAGAGCACAAAGTGCCGTAATGGATGGTGCCGTGGATTTTGCGACAATGAAGTGACAAAATTGGGACAGCTGTGCTCCCTGACAACAAATATAAATCAGGGCCCTTCTGTACAGACCCCAAGCAAGAGACTTGCAGGAGACTAAGGAGCTGCATTTTAGGGATTCCTGGAAATTATCACAAGCATGCATGTTGATATGGACAATGCAAATAGGTAGGGTGATTTCTAGTCCAGACTAGATGCCTTTCTTAAGGGAGTGGAGAAGAGAGAAAGGAGCCACTTCAGTGGCCATTTCCTTTAGACCCCAAGCAGGCAGTAGCTACAATGACAAGGGTCAGTGACAAGTGGAGTCCCTCAGAGATCAGTCCTGGGACAAGTCTTGTTCAATGTCTTTGTGGGTGACATGGACAAAGGCATTGAGTGCACCCTCAGCAAGTTTGCTGATGACACTGAGCTGTGTGGGTTGCCCAGGGAGGTGGTTGGGGCCACATCCCTGGAGGTGTTTAAGACCAGGCTGGACTAGGCTGTGGGCAGCCTGATGTAGGGTAGGGTGTCCCTGGGCATGACATAGGGGTTGGAACTGGCTGATCCTTGTGGTCCCTTCCAACCCTGACTGATTCTATGATTTTATGCGAGGGTTGAGGTAGGGGCCATTTAAGAGAGGCAGGGGAATAACCTCTTAGAGGAGCCTTCCCTACCTGATCATCCTGGAACCTGCCTGGCTTCAGCATCATTTGCTGTTCTGCACAGCTGCTTTGAAACCAAGAGCTTGCATCCATGACTCAAGCAGAAGCACATGGGCCATGGGGAGGGATTCAGTTCAAAGCTTGATGTCCAAAATGCCCACTTACAAGCAGAACCATAAGTTTCTCCTTGGTGGAGTGTGAAAGTTCATCAAAAGGAAAGCTCTCACTCCACTGAAATCTATTTTTAGCTCAATGCACAGCTCTGTCTAGGGAATGGTGCTCTTTATAGCTTGCATGCAATTACTTAATTTAGGTTAAGCTTCAAATTCCCAGTTTGCTGCTGTTCTATTATTTGCAGCTTGTTTAGCAATATAAACAGTTTGGTTTATTTATGGGGTAAATGACATGGTTTAATTTCAGGCAGTTCTTGGGAACTTATTCTTTTTGCCTAGTGCAAATTTCCACTGAAAACATTGGGCCAAATCATGAAATTGTTTGCTTTATAACTCTGGTTTTGGTTTTTTTTTTTTTCTCACAGCACTGCTGATATGAGTGGGAGGTTCTTTTGAGTCAAAGTTGGGGAGGGATTTTTGTCCTCAGCACATAAAGGTGACCTGAGCAGCTTGTTCTTTACAAGTCCTTTATTACCATCTTGACCGAGTTTCTCTCAGCTATGACTGACTCTTGGTCTCATGGTACCCCAGGGAGGCAGGGGAATCCCTCTCCTTTCTGAGAGCAAGAGAAGCTGTGAACTGGAGAAAGTAACTTACCCATGTCATGTAGAGAGTCCATAGTAAAGCTGGGAACAGAACAGAGCTGCTTGGAGCCAGGTCAGTGTCCTACCTCCTAATAAGGTGCGTGACAGTAATTCTCAGTGGGGGCTTCTTCCATGCCATCATTCTGATACTGGAAAACCATGATGCAATATTGCAGCAGGATTAAAAGGTCTTCCTTAATGTTTCCCATTTGATGTCTGCTCAATTTCTCTCACCAATCTAGCGAAGTGACTTCTGCAGGCAACCCAGGAGACAGCACAGTCCTCCTGTGTGTGTGAATGTAAAGCAAAGTGATGTCTGGTTGGTTCAGATGTGTGCTTCTCTTTGTCTCTTAGTCACCACCTTCAAGATGCCTGAGGACTTACAAAGTATCCTGGATAAGCAAATGATTGGACCAACCACTGAGAACCTCATCAAGTCAGATTTCCCAGCACAATCATACCGGCCCAAAGTGCAGATTGCCTTCCACAGATGTCCAGGGCAGTGCCGTCGGGCAATTGAAGTAGAGAGGTAAGAAACCAGAAAGTCCTAGAGACATCATTACTGAGTCCACACAGCAGGTCGTGGTGTTCATTCTTACTTTTAAGATGTGAGAAGTCAAAACTCTTTAGGGAAATACTATGCGGTAAGGCAGTGCTCTCCCAAACATAGAATCATAGGATCGTAGAATCAGTCAGGGTTGGAAGGGACCACAACGACCATCTAGTTCCAACCCCTCTGTCATACCCTACCCTACATCAGGCTGCCCACAGCCTCATCCAGCCTGGCTGCAAACACCTCCAGGGATGTGGCCCCAAACACCTCCCTGGGCAACCCATTCCAGGCTCTCACCACTCTCATGTTGCAGAACTTCCTCCTCACATCCAATCTGAATCTCTCCACTTCCAGCTTTGCTCCATTCCCCCTAGTCCTGTCACTACCTGATAGTCTAAAAAGTCCCTCCTCAGCTTTTTTGTAGGCTCCCTTCAGATACTGGAAGGCCACAATAAGGTAACCTGGGAGCCTCCTCTTCTCCAAACTGAACAGCTCCAACTCTTTCAGTCTGTCCTCACAGGAAAGGTGCTGCAGCCCTCTGCTCCTTCTGGTGGCCCTTCTCTGGACATGCTCCAGCATGTCCACATCCCTCTTGTAATAGGGGCTCCAGAACTGGATGCAGTACTCCAGGTGGGGTCTCACCAGGGCGGAGTAGAGGGGGAGAATCAGCAGGCTGTGTGCATTGCAGGAAGTCCACAAGACAGCTCAGAAGACAACATATTTTTTTTAATAGTGTTTATTTATTTTTTTTTCTCATCTTTTTTAGTTCTGTTTTCACCTGTGCCCTATAATATCCATACTATATTAGTACTGTAGTATGCATGTATAATTAATCAGTTGGACTAGGTGATCCCTTCCAACTGAACTACTGTGTTCTATAGACAAAGTGCATGCATAAGGAGTATGCTCAGAAACCTTTCACTGGGAGGGGTCCGTGATCAAGAAGTGAAGTTGCAGACATGGGAGGCCTTCTAGGTGCAGTAAGTGGTTATTTCCCTCTCTGATCAAACCAGGAAAAGACGGCAGTACCGCACCTCCGATATTGCTCAGCTCTTGGCCAGCAAGGGGATAGACTCCAATGAGCTGACACCAAGGCACCTTGACCCTGACAACATGCCAACTATCAGGGAGAGGAAAGATCCTGTCTTTCCTGTCTACCTCCCATTAAAGGTAAGAGAGCACATTTGGCACCTGTGATCTATCTCCGTGCTTATACCACAGGGGGTTTCTGAGAACTGTCGGACACTTAACCACACAAGTGATAAAACAAGGAAATGCTTTAGAACAGGTTTGGGCCCTGAAAGATCTCTACCAGATGCTGAGCATCTCCTGCAAGGTGCACACAACTTCTGTCAGAACTAATAGTCCTTGGGGGTGCTCCTCACTGCCATTTGTCTGTCCAAAGAAAAGATGTTGTCTCCTGGTTCCTCCTGGATGCAGCAGGCAGCAGTATTACTGTGTGAGACCTCTCCCAGTGGTGTGTCTGCCCTGCAGAAAATGGCTAGAGGTACAGATCAGCACGGCTTTGACACTTGGACTGTCTTCCCTTTGCATAGTGCATATTCCTTTTCCTCCCATAAAGTTTTGTATCCGATATTTCCTTCTGTCTGAAGGCAGAGGCCATTCCACTCACGTCCTGGCTTTTCAGGTGTTTGACGATAAGGACTGCGACTGTCGAACTCCAGAGGAGTGGATCTGGCTAGGACTGGAGCCAGGTTCTGGGGATAGGAAGCCAGTGCCTGGAAAAGCACTTTTGCCTACAGATGATGTGCTGGGACACGGTAAAGCTTGAATGAGTTACTCCTGGAGCAAGACAACGCTAACAATTCCAGGCCCATTCAGCAGAAGGGAGCATGTAGATTCTGGCAAAGGCAACTCAGAGCAGCAGAAAAAGCAATTAACTTCTGCTGACCAGGCTCAGGCAGACAGAGCCAGACCAGAGATCTCAAGAGCTGTCAGTCCTGCCCTGGACTAACCGTTTACACTTTTTTAGAAGTGGCTTCTGCCTTTTGCCCTCCTTTCTGGGCCTTGAAGTTAATACAATCAAAATGTTGCTTTATTGATATGTAGATATTATGGCAAAGTTAGTTGTTTAGATTGAACACAGTATCTCCTGCTGGGTGTGCAGCATCAGAAGTCAATTTCAGACTGCAGTGAAAACCCAAGCAGTAAATCTAGGGCAAATTAAGTGCTGTGGACATCTGTTGTTTTCCTGCCACTCAGAGCCTTCCTAATGGAAGGTGTCACTAGGTACAGCTGTGCTGATTCCTGTCCAGTTGTGGCTGCAGCTCCTATTGGCACATCTGCACTAACTTTAAAGCGTAGGAGCCAGCATGCAGACTGACTGCAGCTCTGAGGCAGCCTTCAGAAGCTTGGCTGCATCTAGGGGCAAAGGAATCAGGAAGCTGATAGAGAAGACACTGGGACATGTGGGACCCAAGTATGAGATGACAGCTGCCTAAAGCAGGCAGTGGTAGGATGGCCCACAAAGAACCCACAGGGGAAGCAGGAGGAAAATTATGGTCTCTGGTGTGTGTGAACAATGCTAAGCTGCCAGACCCAAGTTCAGTGTTCAGTTGATCAGAGCAGAAAATATGTGAGATTAACTCAGATTCAAACTAGTAAATGTATTTAACTGTAGCCTCACCACTCTGATCAGGAAAGTCCATTTGCTGTAGTCACTAGAATAGACTAACCTTGTTTTCTAATCCTTTATTCTCTCAGAGGACCCTAAAAACCAGAAGTTAATCTACAAATGGATTGATGTTGGTGTTCTGGATTATGACAAGGAGACAGAGCTCTACTTGGTCCATAAAACGACTAAGAACGGGCTGGTACGGGATGAAGAGGGGAGACCTATTCTCAATGGAGGAGTAACTCCAGAAGGTGAGTTTCAAATAAGGCCTTTAGGGACCTAACATGCACTTTGAGAGCCAGTCCATTATCCATGGTCTTGGGAGAGATGAGAAGGACATCAAGAAATCATTGCATTTCTCTCCCTGTTACAACTCTTGACACGTCTGTTAAACCAGTCCTGTAAAACCTCTAGGGAGGAGAACTCCACACCTTGATTTGACAACCTGTTTGAGGCATTTCCTTTTAATTTGCTCTTCCATCTCTCCTGCTTTCAAGGCAAGTTAAATGAATGTCTCTCTGGGCCAATGCCATTTCGAGGGGGTGCATCAATAGATTAAGATCAAGTACACCCCCCCACCCCCTCGCCCCCACCTTTGGAAAAGTCTGGAGGTGCTGCTAATTCCATACTTCTTGTCTCTTGCTGTCCTCAGCTTCGGTCTTTCATTTTGATTAGCAGTTGTGTTGGTTTAGCAGTTACCTGCCTCCCCACCTTTTGATAGAAACCCAGGCTAGGACGCAGAAACACTGGAAGTTGATAAATGAAGCTTTATATTTACAGCAATTTACAGGTTTATATATACAAGCAAATATTTACAACGGATAACAGATATTTACAAATATACACAGTGAAAAGGTAATACAGAAACACCACAGCCCTCCCAGAGATCAAAATCCCCAAGAGGGGTAACCAACCACCCCTTCCCACCTCTCCCCCCTTCCCCAATCTTATCTCAACACCTGTTGATGCTGCAGATAAGCCGAGGTAGATCGGCCAGGGGGATTAGTAGTAGGAAAGCAGTTAGTAGAATTATTAAGAATCAGCTACAAAAGACAGAGACAAAGGAACCATGCAAGAGAAGCAGCCGCAGCCCAGAGTGGCCCTAAACCATCTGACTCTCTATGTTTGGGTTTACAATTCTTAAAACAATTTTCTTTCTTTCTCAGTAAAGCTCTGGGTGAAGTGACATACTATGTTTTCCTCTCTCAGCCAATAGCCTAATTTCTCACTCAAATTCTCCAATTAGTTCAAACCAGCACACCAGTAAACCAGCCCAGTTATGTATAGTCCTTCAAGGAGCCGCTGCCAGCATTGCAAAGCATTTTGTGTTTGTTCCCTCTGGACTCGTGGCAGCTTTGCTTTTGTTCACAGGGAGACCCCCATTGTTGCCATGTCAGTACTGGGTGCCACGAGTGTGCCTGTTGTTCCTGGCTGAAGACCCATGGGTGTTTGCAGAGCGAGTAGCCTCTGCTCACAGCTTGCGCAAGAAGACAGAGGCACTGATAAGGTATCACCTGTATGTGGACTGCATGCCCACAGATGGACAACAAAGCGTCAGTGAGAAGAGCCTGCAGCACGTGAAGCTGTTGGTCCTGAACACTCCCAGGCTGAAGACAGAGGAGAGGTAAAGCATCAAGGACACATCTGGGGGCTCAGCCTTCAGTCCGTGAACACTGCAGAGCTTCATAGGGATACAAGCAAGTGGCAATGGAGGCAGATCTTGCGTATCCCACTGATTGTGGATCTCACCTCCTTTCTAGCCTGTGCACACTACCATCTCGCCCAGAGTGGCAGCCATAGTAGGTAGGACAAGAGCCCTGGGGACACCTGTACAGGGTGGGTGATCTGTCAGTACTCTCAGATGAAGTAGATGTCCTTTATATGCAAGTCTACTGAGCCATGCTTACACCTGCAGTGAAGTGGCCTTCAACAGCAGGAAGGTTGGACAGAAATGGTGTGGTTGACCTTGCTGTCTCCTGTGCTTTCAGAGAGCAGATCACTCATTGTTGAATTGATCTGCAGACCACCAGCTGTCTCCAGAGAGCTGGCTATTGTCTGCTGGTGACTCTTCTGCTTATTAACAGCTGCTAAAATCAAAAGAAGATCTGCACAGCATGATGTAAACACCTGGACATAATCGAGTGTCTCTTTGAGATGCAGTTTGTATCAGGAAGGCATTTTAAGAGTCCCTGGGCTGATGAATCATGAGCCGTTGGTGGTGTCGCTGGGAATTAGCCATGACTGATTGCCCTGCTCAGAGACAGGAAGGTGTGCAGGGCTGCATGGTCTGCTAGCCTAAACTGGAGAGCAGGAGAGGAATCAGTCTCTGTGAGCAGAAATAGAGCTATAGAGAAAAGCACTCTGCCTGCTTGAGGTGAAAGATGATGGTTTCCTAGGGCAAGCAGAGCAAGGTTTCAGCACTTAAACACATTTTAGCTGAGGAAACTGATTTCAAGAGGTGTTCAGCAGGAGGCAGTTGGCAGCACGTCTCAGATAGCCCAACTTTTCCGGATCTGACAGCTAGCTTCCTCAGCTCTTGGCTTTTTCTCCTCTTCTCAGTAATGCTTTTCTTACTGTGCACCCTCAGTGGAGATTTTGCTTTGATCTGAAAGCAGATTTACCTTGAGTGTCCAGTTGGTAGCTTAACCTTCTGCTTCATTGTCTTTACAGCTTTCCTAATGCCTTCAGTAGAAGGTGAGCCTCCAGGAGGGAGGGAGTGAAGGCTGAGTGTTGCAGTAGAGCTACAGACACGCTGCTTCTGCTCAAACAGTGTCTTATCATGGTTTCCATGGCTTGTAACAGGCTGTTAGACTGCATGTCCCTCCTGGAGAAAGAAGTGGCATTGGACTACGAGCGCACGATGAACAGGATCGCCTTTGACAGGGTCGTGGCTTCCAAACCTGAGACCTTCTTCTACGTCACATTGCCAGACAAAGAGGAGAAGAAAGTACCGGAGAAAGGTACAGGACGCAGTGAAGCAGTTTGAGCCCAGCGTGGTTATGGGACCTCTTGTCTCTGCTAGGATCCATGCTTTGTTTCAAAACCTCTCAGGTTCATGTTAATGAGTAGGGCTCATACAGGGCGGCAGCAGGAGGTTACGTGAGAGGTTTGAGCACGCCTGCTGCTTTTTAGGGTGTGTTAGTATGTTCATGATCCCTCAGTGTAACACCTCACTGTCCATCAACTCAGCTGCAGTGACTGCCTTAATGGCACCAAACTCGTGGCAGTGTCATTGGCTTAGCTGCCTTCTGCTCTGTGCTGGCTGCCTCCCTTTCCCTCTGTTCAGCTGTGGCATACCTCAGATACGAAAGAGGGCTCAGGTTCCTCTAGAGTCCCAAACTGGAGGAAAATGATGACAATGAAAGATGAGGGGGCATATTTTCTGCACTTTGATCTTGCAAAAATTGGAACACCCTGAAGTGGGTCTCAAGTGGCCTCTCACAGATGAGGTGATTCAGCTGCACCTCGTGGCCTCAGTGGGAAGACTCTTCAAGTCCCATGTGCTTTCTCATGGAAACTTCATGAGCCAAAGCCTCAGGAAGGTTAGGCATCAAGAGAGCCTCTCAGCTCCTAATGGGGTACTGCAGAAATTCTCTGTTTAATCCGGCCCTCTGCTGAAACTGCTACATGATAATGCCTGTGCATCAGAGAGTCCTTCTCACAAGCCCTGTCCCAAAGGGAGTTGTACTCTCCCCTAAACCAGAGGCTGGGGTGAATGTTGCAGGAAATAACATCTTGGGGTTCTTTTGGTACCAGGGTTCATCTCGATCCCAGACTACCCTTTTCATGAACGAAAAGCAAAATTCAGCTTTGCCTCATTCCTGACCAGGCCAGAAGTCATCCTTCTTCTTACTCAGGTGAAAGATGAGTGCAACAAGGCAGCTGCCATGTCACTGTTTAACTCAACCTTAGCCAAGTGTGTCTGCTTGGAAGAGTTTGAACAGATCCAGATCCAGACCTTCTCTCAGGTGAGCAGAGGAAGTGTGGAGGGTGAACACATGGAGTAGCCAGCAGGGCTGTCAGCATGTATTAGACACAGCAGCTGCAGATCAATAACCTGGACACAGATGAGCTTGTGAAGGAGACACTGGGTAGGGCAGGGAGGAATCTGCATGTGTGTGTCAAATTTACTGGGATGTGAGGAAAATGGGCTGGAAGAGCCATAGCCCCCTGGTTAACACCAGCCACTGCTGACTATGCTTTTAGACATATGTTGAACAAGCACCTACACAGGGCTCCAGTCCCTCTTTCCTTCTTTTCATCTTCATGTAGATAACAGTCCTGGTTGGTACTCAAAAGCTTCTTTTTTTTTTTCCTATTTTTATTTCTCTCTCCCTTCCTCTGGATGGCACAAGAGCCTTGATCCCCCCCTGAAGCACTTGTGGGGGTAATGCTTCTTACACTGTGTTCTTTATGCAGTTCAATTCCTCTGCTTGTAATGCCAGCAGACAGACTAGGACAACAATTCTCCCCAGAAGATCTTCATGCCTTCTAAATGAGGGCAGCACACTGCACCCTGGATGCGGCCACACGGAGTAGTTTGCACAGGGTTCATAACAAATCAGTGGCAGAGGACATGTACTGGTCCTTCCCAGTCCCATGGTGTTTCAGCCAGGCAGTGCTGTCATCCACTTGGTGGCTGGGGTTGTTTTATTACACACAGCAGCTGCCTGTGGAGTGAAAGTGACACTTGGTGGTATTTTAATAAATTAAACTGCTGCAGACTGCTGCCACCCTTGGCTCCTTCCCCTCTTTCTCCTCACTTGTCAAGAGAAGACAACATCCTGTCCTTTACTTGCTCATCATACTGTCTACACAACTTTTTATGAGGGATCCTGACACAGGCAGCTCCAGGGATACTGCTCTGTAGAAAAGAGAACAAAAAGGAAGCAGTGTGTATGAAAAGGAAGAACAGAGCACTCCTGGGATTTCAAACCAGGCTTTCTTTCTGTACATCTTTTCCAAGTGAAGGGGATGTGTTTCCAGGTTCTAATGCCACATGTGTGTGCATGGATTTGAGAGCTACTGTTAGCTCTGCAGCTCTGAGAGAACAGTTGCCTTTCACTGCAGAGAAGGGTCCAGAAGTCCCAGCCAGCAGCTAGGACTGCTTCCCCATCAGCCCTGGGAGGAGGACACAGCTTGCTTTTTTGATTTGCCCTAGGTTCAGATGTTTCTTGAGGATACTTGGATCAATACTCTAAAGACTGCAGTAAAGAGTAACCTGGGAAATGCAGGCAAAGGCTGGTACAACCTGAAGCAAAGGCACTGGGATGTCTACCAGATGTCCAAATTACATCAGCTGATGAAGTGCATCACCTTCATGTGTCAGGACTCCCTGCGCTATCTGGTCCAGAACTCACTGATCAGCTTCACCCAGTTTTTGATGGATGCTTGCCATGGTATCCTGAATTGCTCAAAGGACATGGAATGGGGAGATGACCTCATCAATAGTCCCTACAGGTAAGAAAGGGAGAGTTAAAAAGGGTGAAAAGATGTAGTGCCATTGTCTTTCTTAGTACTGGTTTTTGCAAGCTGTGCTGATTTGAACTAATTGGAGGATTTGAATGAGAAAATTAGGCTATAGGCTGAGAGAGGAAAACACATGATGTCACTTCACTCACAGCTTTACTGAGCAGGAAAAAAAAAGTGTTTTAAGAGTTGTAACCCAAATATAGATAAGGGAGACTGCTTCAGGCCTCTCTGGGCTGTGGCTGCTTCTTGCATGGCTCCTTTCTGCCTTTTGTAGCTGATTTTCAATAACTCCACTAACTTCTTTTCTACTGTTAACCCCCCTGGCCGATCTACCTTCACCTATCTGCTTCATCAACAGATGGTGAGATAAGATTGGGGAAGGGGGGAAAGGTGGTAGAGGTGGTTAGAAACCCCTCTTAGGGATTTTGATCTCTAGGAGGGCTGTGGTGTTTTGGAATTACCTGTAAATATCTGTTATACATTGTAAATATCTGCCTGTATTTTGAGCACTGCTGTAAATATAAAGCTTCATTTATCAGCTTCCAGCCATTCTGAGTCCTAGCCTGGGTTATATCAAAGGGTGTGGGGGGGCAAGTAACTGCTAAACCACCACACAAGCAAGCTTTGCCTTTCCTCTGGCTGGGGCTTTAGGGTGAGCTGCTCCCCCTCGTTCTTCACTTGGCACAGCTGTATGGAAGAGCGACACAGAGCTGGCTGCTGTTAGCAGCAAGCTGTTGTTAGTGATATGGGGCAACCCATAAGAACCAAGGCCTGCTACTTTGACATCCTGTTCTAAAAATCAGCCACTTCCAGCATTCTCAGGAGAGCAAATGATTACTACAAGCTTTTTTACAGCTTCAACTCACCTGAAGGCTTTTACCTTGAAATCAGTGGAAGTCTTGACAGTGGCTTCAGCAGATCCTGAACTGTGCTGATAACATACAAGGTTGGCAGATACTGAATATAACTTCCAGAAGGTGTGTTTTAGGAGTGCATTGGAGATGCTGAATGCCTGGTTTGAAGAGCATCTGCAATTTTTCTGTAAAGCAGCTCCAATTCTCAGCATAAGGTTATGACTTTTGGGTATGTTGTGTCATGATTGACACTTCATTCACTTTTGATAGGCAGGAGTTCTTAATTTCTTTACTGATAAATTCAGAACATGGTGTTTCCTACCTTCAGCTGCATGGGATGGTCTTTGTCTCCTCTGCTTTGCTTTCCTTTCCAGCAAGCATTTATGTACCAGCACCAGAGCAACACTGGTGTGTGTGCTACTGTCTCAAAAAGCATCCCCTGTTCTCCCTTATCTCTTCTCACTGCAGGTCTCAAAGGAATCCACTCTTTGTAATAGACCTTGTGCTAGACAGCTCTGGTGTCCATTTCAGCCCTTCTAAGGAGAGCTTTGAGAGGTCCCTCCTTTCTCTGTTCGACAAAGGAATCCTGGTGACTCACGGTGTCCCACAGCTGGAGAAGGTGAGTTCAATGTCAACAGCCATAAAGCTGTGCAAAACTCAGTGCATTGCAGCTTGGCATGGACAACCTTGAGCTTGTACTGAGGGAGAGAGTTGCAGAAACAGGTAGTTGTGAATCGTAGAATCAGTCAGGGTTGGAAGGGACTACAACGACCATCTAGTTCCAATCCCTCTGCCATGCCCAGGGACACCCTACCCTACATCAGGCTGCCCACAGCCTCATCCAGCCTGGCTGCAAACACCTCCAGGGATGTGGCCCCAAACACCTTCCTGGGCAACCCATTCCAGGCTCTCACCACTCCCATGCTGAAGAACTTCCTCCTCACATCCAATCTGAATCTCCCCACCTCCAGCTTTGCTCCATTCCCCCTGGTCCTGTCACTACCTGACAGCCTAAAAAGTCCCTCCCCAGTTTTTTTGTAGGCCCCCTTCAGATACTGGAAGGCCACAATAAGGTCCCCTGGGAGCCTCCTCTTCTCCAAACTGAACAGCTCCAACTCTTTCAGTCTGTCCTCATATGAGAGGTGCTGCAGCCCTCTGAGCATCCTGTGAAATTAATTTGGTGCAGCTTTATGCTAATACAGTTTTCTTCTGAGAGAATTTTTTCAAGATCCCCAACCCTGCAGATATTTTATCTGGTTGCTATCCCTGCTTTCACACTGCAGGCTCTCCAGAGACATGTCCTAAGCAGCTTGGTTGCCTGATGACCATGGCAGCTGGTAAAAGCAGGCTCATAAATGAAGTAGCACCTTTCCCAGTGCCATCAGTCTGCTGCAGATCATTCCTGCCTAGGCATCCTTCTACCAGTTACTGCCAAAGACCTGTCTCCCTAGACTCTCCTTCAGGGACAACATAACACTGATAAAACAGTTCCTAGCACAATGCTCAAGGATCTACTTCATGACTTCCCGAAGGTGCCACTAGTGATTGTCTTGTCTCTCTCCTGAGGAGACAAGGTCAGCTCTACTAAGCTTCTCTTGACCTCTCTCCTTCCTCTTTCAGTATGTGTTGGACAACCTACATATCCCAGGCACACCCTTACTGGAGTCAGTGGGTTTGCAGGAACCAGCAGTGGAGGCACTGCGTGGGACTGTGCGCTCTGCCATTCAGAAGGCACTGATTGCCCTCCAGGCCTATGCCAAGAGATACGAGAAGTTCCTGGAGCTAAATAACAATGATGCTCACTACTTCCTGAGGTGAGTGGCTTCTGACAAAGGCACCTCTAACCCAAATGGCAAGCCTTCTCAGAAGGGGTTGTGTGCATGTGTGTTAGAGTGCAGGGCTCCTTCTGAGGCCGCAGATGTGTGTAACATGCCTCAGATGTGAGATCTTCAGACGCGGACAATGGTCCTTGCTTTTAGAGGACATCGGTGCTGGTAGTGAGAATTTCTTTCTGCCTCAGACAGCAGTCACAATCCTGTCATGTTTGTAAGTGTAATTGGACATATTAATGGCCTTAAGAATGACTCATCCTGTTTGGAAATCCAGTTAGCATACTTGACTCTGACCTCCTTCAAACAGCCTCTGTCCAGGCTGATAACATTCTGTAGAGAGCAAAAATTTTCTTCTCTTTCACAGCCTCGTTGTTTCCACTGCCAGAGCTCTTTGCACCTCTGCTGTCCTTTAGCCTCTGTTACTTTAATGATCTTTTTAGGTCTCACATTTTCTCCAAACATTAGGAGTGAAATCCTTTTTCTCTTCTGTTACCCCAACTTAATCAGTTTACCAATCCCGTCCTACAAATTCCTGTCTCTTCCCAGAACACACTGAAGTGCCACCAAAGCACCTCCTGAGCTTGCCCTGTTTACACCAGTGCTTTCATTTTGTCTCCCCTTTTGCCTTATTTAGCTCTTCCACCTCTTTCTCACACTCCTTTTCTGCAGCTATTCTGCCGTCATATTCCACTGCACACTTAACTGTGCCCTAAAACCTCTGGTGGACTTGAGTCTGTCCCTTCCCTTTCTTCCCAGTAATGTTCTTATGCTACTTGCTAGTTTCATGGGCTTTTTTTATGCCCATCTTCCAAGGCTGGTAGTGCAGTGGAAGTAGGTGCAGGCAGCCTGACTTCCTCTGCTGGCCGTTGGTAACCACAGCAGTGAGGACACTGAGTCAGAGCCTTCATTGCAGGCTGGGCACCCAAATAGATGGATTTCACATGAGGTATCTTTCCTCCTGTAGCTTCCCTTGCTCACTTAGAGCCAGCCCTTGTGCTTGACTGTGGTACAAACTCGACATATCTTCGGTGAGAAGGTCTAGAAGGCATTGATACTCTCAGACTCTGATGTATATGCTCAAATAGACTTGTGGGCAACCTGATGTAGTTGAAGATGTTGCTGTTTATTGCAGGGAGATTGGACAGAATGACCTTTAAAGGTCCTTTCCAATCCAAAATATTCTATGTCTGTCTTATAATAACAGCAGACATACTCATATTCGGACATAGTCATACTCAGATCCTTTGGGCAGACCCATTTGGACATCCTGTGAACAGCCTGGATGTTCAAATAATCTGCAGGTTTGCATTACATTACTCTTTTGTTGTTGTTGTTGTTGTTTGATGGTGTTCTTAATTACAGAGACTACGAAGAGCAATGTCCATCTGCCCAGGAGGTGAAGAGCATAGTAAACCTGCAGTTGTCTGAAGAGGAGAACCTGTTCAACACTTTACCCACTTCTATTGTCATTGGTCCCTTCCACGTCAACGTAGAAGGTGTTAAGCAAAATCTGTCCAAAAAATACAAGGCACTTTCCACTTCCATGTTGGACATACTGGCTAAAACCCTCCATTTACAGGCAAAAAATGTGAGTTACTTGGTTCTGTAGATATCTGTCAGTGTCTTGTCCTTCTGCTTTTGAAAGCACTGTGGTTGCAAAATGGCCAAAGTACAGCAGCTGAGGCCATGTTAATGAGGACTTTTTAAAGATTGCATTGGACTGATTATTAAAAAAAACAAAAAAACCAAAAAAAAAAACCCCAAACCAAACCAAGCAAAATGACCAGAGGGCATATATACAGACTTAACCAAATCAAGTACTATATGCTCTTAAATTATATGCCTAAAAGCTGTAGCTCTTGAGATGAAGTTCTTCAAGGCCTTGTCATCTTATCAAAATATGTAGGTGGATTGAAAAGATCTGCCTCGTAGATAACCTGAAGGTCCTCCTGCTTGCTCTAAGGACAATGGGAATCTAGAAAATTGCATCTGCCAGAGGGTTGCCTAAGCCTGTTGTTGTCATCGCTTCAGCCACATACCTGTGGTTCCTCTTCCTCTCTTTTGGCAATCTCATTCCATTTGAGCTCAAATGAGATGGATGGAGAAAGAGTGGGGAAAGAAAAGGATGGCACAGGACTGTGTTATTCATCACTTTAGACCACCTTCAGAATGGGAAGTGGGTGGATCATGAAAGGTTTTCCCATTTGCTCATTAGCAATTAATGATTTTTTTTTTTTTAAATGGCCTTTTCTCTGCCATGTCCTCCTGCAGATCTGTGATGTCTATAAAGATGTCAGCTGCAAAATGCATGAGAAACCAAACAGTATGGAGGAGTTGGCTGAGCTGCAGGAGTGGCTGAAGGGAGTCCCTGAGCAGCTGGCTGTGCAGGAGGTAGGGGATGATCTGCTTATGGACAGGGACACCAAGGGAAGCGAGGAGGAAATCGGTCAATACAGTGTCTCAGAAGCCAAACTCCACTTTTTTTTCACGTGGATGACTTTGGAGGCAATGCCAGAAGATTCTTAGCTTTGTGCTTTTGTGATTCCTGAGATCTGTGTTTTTAAATACACATCACAAATCTAAGTATCTATGCAAAACAAAATAGCAGTTTAAAATCTCACCCAAAAGACTTCCCTCTGCTTTTATTTTTGTGATCAGTTGCACACCAAGGGGCTGCAAATCCATTCCCCTTCTTCACGCAGTACAGAGAGCAGCCTATGTCACATTAAGCTTGTGTGAGGACATGGAACTATTGGAGAGAGTCCAGAGGAGGGCCATGAAGATGATCAGAGGGCTGGAGCAGCTCTGCTATGAGGACAGGCTGAGAGAGTTGGAGCTTTTCAGCCTGGAGAAGAGAAGGCTTTGAGGAGACCTTATAGCAGCCTTTCAGTATCTGAAGGGGGCTACAGGAGGGCTGGGGAGGGACTGTTCACAAGGTTTTGTAATGACAGGATGAGGGGCAATGGGTTTAAACTGGCAGAGGGGAGATTTAAACTGGATGTTAGGAGGAAGTTCTTTACAGTGAGGGTGCTGAGGTACTGGCACAGGTTGCCCAGGGAGGTTGTGGCTGCTCCCTCCCTGGACGTGTTCAAGGCCAGGCTGGATGAGGCTTTGAGCAACCTGTTCTAGTGGGAGGTGTCCCTGACTATGGCACAGGGGGGTTGGAACTCGATGATCTTTGAGGTGTCTTCCAACCTAAACCATTCTATGATTCTATGACTAACACCCTTCAAAGGCACCTCATGAAGATGAGGTATGCACCAGAGAGCTGGAATCAGTATGCTCTAAAGGGTTTTTTTTTTTGGTTGTTTTTTTTTTTTTTTCTCTTTCTCTCACCCTGTGCAGAAACTGATCAGGAAAGTCATGAAAGATTATGAGGTCCTGGAGGAATTACTCTACATCCTTCCTGAAGAAGATTTCAATGACAAGTGAGCAGAAGGCATTTCTCCCACTGTCAAAGTGGAAGACTTTGCAGCAATTACCATTCTCAGTGCTATCAGGGGCTCCAGTAGAACTTTTCAGTGCCTCTCAGGCTATATGAACACTGTGTTCTTGACATGAAGTTTATAGAGAAGAAACATGGGTTCATAGTGCCTTCCAGCCTGGGGCAAGGGGTAGCTATTGACCTGTTAAAAGTATTTAAATTCTTTTCTCTCGTTTGTTTGGAGATCTTTACAAGGTCTCAAAGTGCACAGTTTAGTCTTTGTCTGGAACTGAATGAACACTTCCCAGGTAGGAGGATTGCCAGGAACACAAACCCTCTGTCATTGCTGCATTTCTTTTCCATGCAGTCTCCTCTTAGTTATTATCTTTGGCTATAGCATTCAGATTGAGGCCTGTCTGTGCCCCAGCAGCAGAGTCAGGTCACAAACACAGCTTCACAACTTCTACAGTCAGCTCTGCCCTGGAAACACCTCTCACAGGACATGGGCTTGGACCAGAGTGTTTGCAACACAAGTGAGTCTCTGCAGAGTGCTCCTGAAACTGGAACCATAGCACACACTGTGCAAACCCCCCCAGAAGCTGCAGGAAAGGAGCTCAGCTCTAGGATAGCTTAGCACAGATGCAGCTGTAAGGTCACCAACCAGACCTCACTCCTGCAGAGCAAGTAGGCACTAGCTGCATCCCCAGGCACTGAGGGCACCACAGGTGTGACCTGGAGCCTACTGCTGCAAAGCTGGCATCTGACAGAGCACAGGAGCTAATAAATCCAATAGAGTAGCAGGCTACAACTGAGCAAGAACTAAAAAAAGCTGCCTTGGCATGAGCAGCCACTTTGTGCAGCCTTTCCTGCTACCAGGGCGCTCTGCAGCAGCCTTGCTCTCCAGGGCTTCCCTGCATCTGGGCTAGCCTGGCCTCTCCCTGCCCTGCTGAACAGGGTCTGGCTTCTGCAGTAGCTCTGAAAAGCCACAACCAAGACTGACCCCGGTTTTTTTTTCAGTTGCTTGTGAATACATTCAAAGGCAGACATTCCCTCTGGATGCCAACTGTTATTTTGCTGTCTCCTAGCATTTCAGCCACTTACTGGGCTTGTTCCTTTTAAAAAGGCCCTCCACNTTACAAAAAACTTTTTTCTTTCTCTTTTTTTTTTTTTTTTTTTTTTTTTTTTGGTCTTTTTATTTTGTCTGTTTGTTACATCATGTGAGTGCAGGTGGGCTGCAAGTTACTGGCCACTAAAAATAGCTAAGCAAGCTGAGTCCATTCGACTCCAGCACCTGAAGGATGAAGACAAATTTCGCAGTTGTGAATAGAAATGACTCTCAGGAGTACCTGGAAACGATGCAGGTATTAAGCCACTGACAATAAACTGTTCAGAGAAGGGAGCCTTGAAGTGTTTGTGGTCCGTCAGATGGGAAACAGAATCACAGAACATTAGAAGTCAGAAGGGACCTACAGAGATCATCAAGTCCAATCCCCCTGTCAAAGTTGGATCACTTAGGTTAGTCTGCACAGGAATGCATCCTGGTGGGTTTTCAAAGTCTCCAAAGAAGGAGACTCCAGAACCTCTCTGGGCAGCCTGTTCCAGTGCTCTGCCACCCTCACTGTAAAGACATTTCTCCTCATGTTGAGGTGAAATCTATGTTTAAGTTTGTCCCTGTTGCTCTTTGTCTTATTGCTGCACACCACTGAAAAGAGATTGGCCCTATCCACTTGACACCCATCCCTCGAATATTTATAGACATTGGTGAGATCTCCTCTCTGTCTTCTCTTCTCTGGACTAAACAGCCTCAGAGCTCTCAAACTCTCCATAAGGGAGATGCTCAAGTCCCCAAATCATCCTTATGGCTCTAACTGTAGATGAGATTTTAGTCAGATTGATTTTCATGTCAGTGTATTGATAGACCAAAAAGTACCAAACTACCTCCCCTTTTGGTTTTGGTTTGTTTGTTTGTGGTTTTGTATGGTTTTTGTCTTTTTTTTTTTTTTGTGGTGGCATCCTGGGTTTTGTTTGTTTCTTTGTTTTTTAATTGGAAACTGAGGTTTTGGTTAAGAGTTTCATTTTCGTGTGGAAGACAATATTTTTTTGTAGAAATACTCTTTTTTTTTCACTGAGAAGGTGTTCGCTGAGATACACTATTCTAGTTCCTGATGCTTGGGTAACCCACGCACCATCTCTTTTTTTTCTGGTGGATTCATCATGAGATCGTCTCTCCATTCGGAGAGGCAGCGGCACCGGGACCAGCTCCGGCACCGGGACCAGCTCCGGTGCTTCAGGGTATTGCTTTCGGGCTAACAGAGGCTTCCCGACGCGCAGGCACCTGCTGAAAGGGGAGGAGGGGCGACAGGGGTGCGCTAAGGCACTGATGCAGCTGGGGGCGGTGCCGTGGCCAGATACAAACGCGAGCCAGCCAGCAGCGCAGCGCCCTGCCGACAGGCGGCGCCCTTCCCAGCTGCCCCATCGGACCCCAGCGAGCAGTGAGCAGCGAGAGAGTTATTTAAAGCCACAAAAAACCCCCAACAAACCAAAAAACAAACAAAACACACCAAAACCCCCAATAAAACAAACCAACGACAACAATAAAACAAACAAACAAGCAAACACCACCAAAGTGTTGGTCATGGATGTAACCCAGGCAAATACTGTGGGCACCCAGCCTGGTGCCTCATGCGAGTCTGTGGGTGTCCAGAGCCCTGGCTGCAGAGAATGCCTGAGCCTAGCGTTTGGGATGGAGGGGTGGTGGGTATGAAAGCTGTGGGAGGTGTGAGCAGGTGAGTGAGCTGCTCGGTATGGTGGCTGGGCTAAAAGGAGGAAGTTGAGAGGCTAAGGTCTGTGTGGGATTGTGAAAGGGAAATGGACTGGTGGAGCTGGCCTACACCATCCCTGAGGGAGGGGCAGCAGGTGAGGACTGCACAAGTAGTAAAGAATTCAATTTCCTCTTATTACCCAGATATAATGGGTAAATGAGGAGACCCAGGAGATGAGGTGGAATGGGACAAAATAATGCAGTCAAAGTCTTGCAGAGATGAGCCAGATCTCCTTCAGGTAGTAGCTGCCAACAGGGAAACATCACCTGGTAATACATATGGCAGTGATAACATGAGGGGTAGAGATAGGCTGATAGCTACAGAGGTGTCTGAGCATGTACAAGTGGGATCTGACCCTAGGGTTGAAGCATAAACTGAGAAAAGAGTGCCCAAAGAGCAGGATAAAGGAAAATCAGTGGGTAAGTCAACTCCAACAGGGGCACAACTGAAATGCTTCTACACTAACACAAGGAGCATGGGGGACAAAGAGGAAGTACTGCAAATATGTGCAAGTCTACAGGCTTATGATGTCATTGGCATCACTGAGACATGGTGGGAAGGATCTCATGAAGAAGCTTCAGAATTTGGCAATTATCTAAAACAACAGGGAAAGAATCCTTGGGATGAAAGTTACTAACGTGTCAGGTCCTGTGCCCACTGAACCCTAAACTTTGTTGGGCCTTCTAGGTGATAGGTACAGCAAAGAAGACACAGTTCCTCGGGAAGGAACCCTTCATGCTCTTTTAATTGATCTGGTGAACTGCTGTGTGGTCCTGTACAGTGACCACACTGCTCCATCACTCCACTGTGCTGCAGAAGACCTGATCCCAGGCAAATGTGCAAGGCTGCTCACATACTGCCACACTGCGAGTGTCCACACTCAGGTCTGAGTGTTCATAATGAGGAGAAATTGGATGGAGAAGATGCTGAAGCATCAGTTAAGATGAAACAGATTCTGTAAGGCTGTTACTGCAGTTCCACAGATGTGAAGGAGAGTTGGTGGCACAGTGGTGTGCAGGCAGCTTACTGGGCTCAGGCCATAGCATCTTCTCCTATGACAACAGCTTCTGTAGTTGCAAACACTCATTTTGCCTGTAGCTGCTCAGCTGCCAATGAATCATTGTCATCCACATCCAGCCTAGTCTGTCTGCAGAGTGGAAGTGGAGTTCACGTGCTGCTTTCCTGCCTCCCAGTCCATGGCACTTCTCCTTCCCTAGAAGGATCCAAGTTTTGATACTAATTGTGTGTGGGCAGCCCAAAATCTCATTCTGCAGCAGAGCATTTTGAGAGGTAAGTGGAGAGTGAGACACAAAGTGCAGGCACAGCTCCACTGGCTGCATTTTAGCACCGAGGTGTAAGGCCCAGCTCTGCTAGTCAATGTCCCTTGGGATCTACAATGTGGGCCCAGGAGAAGGTATTCTGATACATTCTCCTGAAATGTGTTTCCTCATTGCTTGCTTGAGATCCAGAAAAGAGTTGTCCAGAGGAGAGAACACCTGTTGCTTATGCTTGGATTTTCCCTCTTTCCAAAGTACAAGAAGCTATCCAGGATGGTTAAGAAATTCCAGCCATACTACGACCTCTGGACTAGTGTCAGACTGGATGCAGTGGTGTGAGAGGTGGATGAATGGTCCTGTCGTGGGAATTGCAGCTGAGCAGCTAGAAAAGGGCATCAGTGACTCTCCTAAGACAATGCAGAGATGCATGAAGCAGCTCAAGGAGTCACCAGGTAGCTCTGCAGTCTGGGGCAGAGACATTGGTGCATATCATAGACTCATAGAATGGTTTAGGTTGGAAGTGGCCTCAAAGATCATCCAGTTCCAACCCCTTGCCATAGGCAGGAACACATCCCACTAGATCAGGTAGCTCAAGGTTTTATCTAACCTGGCCTTGAACACCTCCAGGAAGGGAGCACCTACAACCTCCCTGGGCAGCCTGTGTCAGTGTCTCACCACCATCAGCATTTTGACGTGAGCCATGTCACAGAGTGCCATGAGGAGGGACTGTCAGGATATCCCCTGGACCTGTTGTGGATAGGAGAGATGGGAAAATGCTACCAAAGTTATTGCCTTTTTTTTCCCCTCTGGAAGTATGATGATTCACATCTAGATGCTGGTTTGCTTTTTGAAGTACCAGTTTGGCACAGAAAGAACCAGGCTGCAAATCCCTTTTATACCTAGTTCCCAAGACAGCACTAAAATAAAAGCCACCCTCTTCTCTTGCAGTTGATGTTTACTCATTTATAAAAAGCAAAATAATCCAGACTAGTGAGAGAATATAGCCCAGTAGCCAGACATGTGGGCTTCAACAAGTCAGGCAGCCAAGGAACTCAAATCTAGGTCTCCCAGGTACTGTTTTCTTAGCCAATCCTGTTTTCTCTATTGGCTATATGAATTCAGTGGCAAATCAGAAGAGACCTTGAATTATTTTATATACAATTAAATTGCAAAATGTGGAATTAATCTGTGGAATATAGTTAATAATTGTTTTGTTTCTTGCCTTGATGTGTATGAAATGTAGATGATCACTCCCAGCCCTTGCAGTTCACGCAAAGGTCTTTGAATCCTGGCTCCTAGTGAAGCTCAGATTGAGATGTCAGTTGTAGCTTAACTTCCCATTGCCTGATTCTCAGAGATTCATTGGTCATTCTTTAGAGCTAATTCTAAAATCTCCTGCCAGATGGCTTGGATTGAAATATATTTTGCAGTGGAGCAAGCACTGAACTTGCTCTTAAACAATGCCATGAATCAGCCCCAATGGAGGAGGTGATGAGTGGATGGGTGAGTAACTATGAATCACTGTGGTAAGCAGAAATACTAAGAATACCTGCTCACATTCATTGCAATACTCCATGGCACCTGGTAAAATAGATGCTTGTCCTTGAGTCTGCCTTGTCTTTGCATACCACCCAGCAGGGAGTGTGAGGTGGTGCAGCCACACAGGGTGCAATAACAGGAGGCTCATGGCACAGCTGGATATAGGAAAGGAAGCAAGTCCCTGTTCTTTCCCTCTCCATCGCTTTGCTTGCAACAGCACAAGCTGAAAAGGGGCAGGATGTGACCAGTGCAGAGATGAGGGCTTGCAGAATGCCCCCAGAGAGCAAAGGCCTCTCTTTAACTTTGCCCTTCCTGACTACCTTTGGCTCTAGCGTGGCCACAGCTGCCAGGGCCTCTCCTGCCTGCTTCCCATTTCCATAGCTGACTGTGATCCCAGCCTACTTCTAGCTCCTGTGTGTAGCATCCATCTTCCACTTGGGATGGGCTGAGCTGAGATGGGAGGTAACACACAACCCAGGCTTCTTATCAAGGAGGTGAAGATTGTGGATCAGTAACCAGAGATTCTGAAGCACTGGCAGATGTGGCTTCATCATACTTGGGCCCATATTAAGGAATCACATCAGTTTGCTTCTCATCATCCAGTGAGCTCTGGGCTAAGGCACCCTCCAGCTTAGCATGGACCTGCCTGTAGCAGACTTTTGGCTAAAGGGCAGGTCTGCTTCTGGGACTGGGCTTGAATCCTTGCTTAGCAGCCATGTAGAGAGTGTGTCCTCATTACTTCAACCTGCATTTCCAGAGTACCATCTTGCTGCTTACCTACTCCATACCTTGTGTCTCCAAGCACATCAGGCTCTAGACAACTTCCAGGAAATCCTTTAAAGCAACTCACCCTGTTGTTGTTGTTGTTGATGTTCTTCTGGTTTTCTCCCTGAAAGCCTGCCAGGGTGTGCCCATGGAGTTTCAAGACACGATGGAAGACTTCAGACTGTACGTGCCCTTAATTCAAGGGCTGTGCAATCCTGCTATGAGAAAATGGCACTGGGAGATGCTGTCAGAAGAAATGAACATCAGTATCCAGCTGGAGCCCACCCTGACACTTAGTCACTGCTTGGACATGAACCTGATGGACCATATTGAGAGCATTACCAAAGTATCTGAGAGAGAAGGCAAGGAATATGCCATTGAGACTGTGAGGAGAGAGGGACCTGCTTGGATTACTTCTCAGATAGCTTTCTGCTGAGCTGGCAGTCATTGCCTTGGGTGATGCTCCTCTTGTCTCAGAGCATTAGGCATGTTCTGCAGCACAAGTCCAAAGGCTCCTGCCTTTAGAGAGGGCAGCAATGGCCATGCAGCTGACTTCATGCACCAGAAGAAGTAATTTCTCCCTGCACAGAATTTTAGTTGTAGTATAATGATGCTGCCTGATGATTTCATGTTCCCACTGCTTGGGTCTCACACACCGCTATGGGATTAGTGACTGCTTCGGTTAAAGTGTATTGATTGCCTGCATTCTGCCACTGAAACGTGACACTAGGGAGATTAGCTGTGACTGGAACAGAGCTTCAACACAGTTAACTTACAGGGAAAGAGTTGCTGGCTCTGGAGATTCATAGGTCAGATAGGCATTCAGCTTCTGTTCACCAGTCTAGATGTGACCTAAGATGATCTTGACTGAAACTCATTACCTGCTGGCAGTTTTCATCCTCTGAAATCTCAGGCAAGTTCCCAAGGATTAGCTACCCCTTTCACAAAGCCATCATTAACTATAATCATTAATAGGCACTTTACTGGCAGCCTCAGTTCATCTAGTAGCATAACTGGGCCTGGAGATTAAATTGGCTTTTTTTCCCCTGAAGGTGTTCCTTTCAGGACATCACTGAGGTGTTGAGTCCAGAGGCAGCACAGAGGGATGGTGCTGCTGCTGTGTCCTACACTAAATTCATAGCTGCTGTCTCCAGTGGAATCCAGGAGCAAAAATCTGTCACTTGCTAGAGAGGGGCAACAAGAAAGGTGGAAAGTGGTAACCACTGCACAGGTGGTATCTGAAAATTGAATTGCTTGTCCCTCTCTTGCAGGCACTCAACAAGATATAGAGTGAATGGAAGTCTCTTTTATTTACTGTGGTGTCTTACAGAGACACAGGTACCTTTATGCTGAAAAACACCAATGAAGCCTCTCTCCTCATGACCACACACTCATGATTCAGAGCATGTCCTGCTCACCGTTCAGAAAACATCTTGAGCAAAGGATGCACACGTGGGAAAACAAGCTGAAGATGACACAGGTGCTGCTTTCTTACCCACACACCTGTGGTGAAGGCAGGCAGCTGGGCTGTGCTGCCATGCTTGAACGTGGAGGCTGTGCAGCTGCTGCCAGGGGGCTGGGAGGGCAGCTCCCAGGAGAATGTCCTTCTTCAGGGGGGAAGAATCGTAGAATCATAGAATGGTTTAGGTTGGAAGACACCTCAAAGATCATCCAGTTCCAACCCCCTGTCATAGGCAGGGACACCTCCCACTAGATCAGGACGCTCAAGACCTCATCCAGTCTGTCCTTGAACACCTCCAGGGAGGGAGCAGCCACAACCTCCCTGGGCAACCTGTTCCAGTGTCTCTCCACCCTCACTGTGAAGAAGGCCTCTCAAAGCCCTCTGACTTCAGTGAAAGACAGGATAAAGTCAGAGCCTCATTCTGCAAACAGTGCTTAAGAAATCCCTGCTCTTTTGCTGCTTCCTGCTACACTTGCTGCTGGGGCCAGGACTCTCCGTTGCTGTGAACAGTCCTCCTGTCATCTCTAATCTTATTACACTAAGTGAAGCTTCTTCTAGGCCCTGTGAAACCCTCGCTAACCATTCACATCTCAGCACAGGAAAGCGTGGGGAAGACTGCTGTTTAGAGCAGGATCAGGCAGATCATGCTGCTACTTCTTCATCAAAGACAGCCTGAATGTTCCACATCCAGCACAACGCAGCCTGCAGAATGGCATTTTGCTGCAGGAGGAAAATTCCAATACGAGTATCTGAGCGGAGAACTCAGTGCAAATGCTGCTGATGTTTGATGCATGGCAGCATTGTTATCTGCTATTCCTAACTACCTTATTCTATTTGTTGGGTATGTTTGTTTCTGCTGGAGTGGTAGCCTTGTCTCCTGAGAATACAGATGTCCTAAAGCAGCTGAGTCTTTACTGGGTGGGTTTGGCTGTGATGTAACCCACGTTTTCACCTAGCCTTTGGCCCATGAATCCCCTTCTGGGAAGGGGCTTAGCAGGGTGACCTGATGGAGTATGGCAAACACTGTTGTCTGTGTTACTGGAAAGCCACACTTCTTGCTAGGTTGAGTGGCTGCTGGTGCTCAGGGAACAGCAGACTGCAACATGTGACTGAGGCAGTCTGAAAGAGTCAAACACTTGAGCTGCTGTGCAATGTTGGGCAGGATCCTTGTATTTTCCAGTCACCCATGCCTGAAAATGGAGGAGGAAGATGTTCTTCCAATCTAATTCTCTCCTCTTTTGAACTAATTGGAGGATTTGAATGAGAAATTAGGCTATAGGCTGAGAGAGGAAGGCACTGATGGTGCTACTTTGCTCATAGCTTTACTGAGAGAAAGAAAAAAAAAATGTTTTAAGAGTTGTAACCCAAATACAGATAAGTCAGACTGCTTCAGACCACTTTGGGCTGTGGCTGGTCCTGCATGGCTCTTTCTCCCTGCCTTTCCTAGCTGAATCTGGATAATTCCACTAACTTCTTTCCTGTTGCTAACCCCCCTGGCCGACCTACCTTTGCCTATCTGCTGCCTAAAACAGATGGTGAGATAAGATTGGGGAAGGAGGGGAAGGTGGTAGGGGTGGTTGGTTACCCCTCTTAGGGATTTTGATCTCTGGGAGGGCTGTGGTGTTTCTGTATTACCTTTTCACTGTATGTATCTGTAAATATCTGTTACACATTGTGAATATCTGCTCGTATATTGTGCAAAGCTGTAAATACAAAGCTTCATTCCTTAACTTCCAGCCGACTGAGTCCTAGCCTGGGTTATTTCAAAGTGTGGGGAGGCAGATAATTGCCAAACCACCAGACCTGACAAGCAGGGTTTGCTGTCTGGTGTAGAAATGTTTAGCTGTTCATTCATTCTGAGTGCTGTTTTAAATTCTGCAGGTAAAGCTGGGTCTGAAGCACATCAGGCAGGACAGGAGAGAGAGGATATGACAAAATTGCAGTCTGGCATATTTTATTTCACAAAATAAAACCCCATCTTCCTGCGTGCTCACATCACTCTGTCCCCTCTGAAACACAGAAATGCCAGCCACAGAGATCTGACCTAGCCCCACGAAGTCCCTTTGTACTCCAGTACTGCCTTACACCGATTTCTAAACTACTGCCATTAAACTAGTGGGTGTTGATTCAGATGCCTGCTGACAACAGTTAGCAAAGGGGATTGCTAAGAAATTGTTATTTATTTGAGAAGGAAATTCCAGCTCCTGACACTGCAGGTGGGTTTTTAAATTGTGGAATGTCTGTGTGCAGCATCACCTCTTCTTTCTTCCCCCCC
>VWZI01002011.1:190434-214825 GCA_013396835.1 Psilopogon haemacephalus
CCCCCCCCCCCCTTTTCAACACATTCTGGTGTGGTTTGAATGATTTTGCCAAACATATTCATAGCATGGTGTCCTCGTGTGCTCTTCTTGCTTCCCACTAGGATGTCCTAGAAGGATGGCTGAACTGCCAGCGCTCTTGGCTCTACTTGGAGCCCATCTTTAGTTCAGAGGACATAAAAAAACCAACTCCCATTGGGAAGCCAGGGCTACCAGGGCGTGGATAGGGACTGGAGGAACACCTTGAAATGAACGACTCCAACAAAAACTGTGAGGTGTGTGCCCTGATGAAAGGCAGTGCTCACACAAGAGCTGCCTTTGAGTCACTGCTTTTGTAAAGGTGAGGGCATGAACAGTGCTCTGTAAATGATGCAGCCTTGCCCAGGGCAGTATGCTAGGGTTCTTCTCTTGGAACTTGGCCTTTCATTCTGGTTTGCAAACTGCCAGAGTCATTCCCTGTGATGCCTTGCACCAAGATCTCTATCCCACCAGATAGCTTCTCCTTAGCACACAGACTCTCTGCCTCCTATGGGCTTGTAATCAGCTCTGTTATAATCTGAATCCATTAAATAAACTCTTTCCATTGCTCCTCAGCACTGACCCTTTAAACCATGCAGAGCTGTTTTGTCCTCTTTCTGTGTCAGTTCTCCAGTCTCTACTTCCCAGGATTCCCTTCAACATTTGTATTCCATATTAGAAGTCTTGGTATTTAGAGGAGCCCAGAAATGTGCCTGTCACATCCACAAGCTCTTCTTCCCCTCCTTGCCCACAAAGTTCACACCTCTCCAGATCCCTCCTGTGAAAGTACCCCTGTGAATGAGTCATTTAAATCCTATCAGTAACTTCCCTGGGCAGCCCAATTATCTCCAGGGCCTTATCTCCCACATGCTCAGAATCCTGATGCTCCTGTTCTCCATTCCTGTTTCTAGGTGATGTCTTTGTGCCCCAGTCCTGCGCTGCTAGAGATCCTGCTTCAACTTGTGCAGAAGGGGCTGGAGACAGAGGTGCTTTTCCCAGGTAACCCCGAATTTCAGTGGGCTGGATCACACTCTGTGCTTCAGGTAGTATGAAAGGAGAGGCTCACTCTGGATCACTCTGCCAAGAAAAAGCAGAACAATCTGAGCTTATGATACTGTCGTGAGACTGCAAACAGAAGCAAGGCTGTGCCTTTCAATGCTGCCATCTGATGGGGAGAAAACAGGCAAGCACAAACGCTGTGAGTTAAGGGCAGTCTGGTAGCATCGTTGTGGAGCTGTGCCTCAGGATTTGTCTCGAAAGGATGGGGTGAAATGCAAACCTCCATCCAGCTCTGCCATTTATTCCTGAAGGAACACTTCTGTTGTCTGATACCCATTTAAGCCCACTTTGCCTGGCAATGACTGACTCCTGCAGACGGAGGAGTCTGTCTCTACAGAAGAGCAGGTGTCTGGACCCAGGCTGCTACTCTCCTATGCAAATACAAAGAGATCAGCGAGCAGTTAGCAACAGTGTCTTTAGCTTGGTCCTCATCTTGCCAGGATTTAGTTCCTGATGCTACAGTAGAGAGCCTCCCCTCCTGCCTCACCCTGTTTCTAGGTTCTACTTCCTTTTGGATGATGAGCTCCTGTCTCAGACAAAAGACCCCACTGCTGTGCAACCACCCCCCCACAGATGCTTGGAGAACGTTGCATGGGTAGGCAGAGGAGGCCCTCTAAGTGCCTTGGGCCACCTTTGGGAACTTGGAGGCATGCTGAGGTCTGGAGGAGTATCCACACTCTGCTGTGTGGAAGTGTATCTCCTGGGAATCAGCAGCTCTAAATAAATAGGCATTGCAAGGTGCTACCTGGCCTAGAGTGGAATTGAAGCAACCACAATTTAGGCATTTCAAAGCCAGGTGTCTGCCCATAAAATGAGCACCTGCAATTGCCTTTCACACACTGAAGAGGAAATGGGCAACTGCAAAGGGCAACTTTCAGAATTTCACTTAGATACCTACCTTAGGAGGAGGGAACACTCCCTCTGGAGATATCTGTCCATCCCACTCTGGAAGCCAAAAGAAGTAGCTCAGGCTTAGCTGTCTATACACAGGCACTTGCTTTAGGTAGAATTCCACTCTTGCTGACAGCCTCAGGAGGGACAAGGAGTGAAGAAGCCTGAACTCAATTAAGTTTCTGCCTTCATCCCTGCTTAGGAGCTGGGGTTAACCAAAAATAGCTGTATTTTTCCTCTTTATTATTCCTAATAGACTTCAGACTCTGTGGCTAGTCACAGCTCACACCACACTACTCAGACACTCAAGCAAATCTCCTAGTCATTAGCTTGGGAGAATAGAAAGGAAATTGAACTGGAAACCTAGTGCAAAGCCATTGGAATAAATAAGGGGACTTTCAGTGATATGCTGGGGCCCTGGAGAAGCTGTTAGATTTTATTCTTAAAACTGGGCATTGTGACCTCAAAGGAAGTGATTTGAATCTACAGAACCAAACGGGAATTGTTTGAGTCCTAGACGGGCAATGGGAAATGTTCCTCCTACCTAGAATTTGATTTGCCTCACTCAAGTTAAACCAGCAATGGGAATCTCTTGTTTTCTTAACAATTATTCTCTATTTTTGGAGGGGTCACTTTGCACATCTGTCACACACTTGCCAAAGTTTGGCACCATGTTTTTAATGAGCACACTCCACTGCAGCCTGGCTCTCTTTCTCTCAGTGGCAGGAAAACAAGGATAGAAAGGAAATCCTCCATCCACACCTCCTGTTGCACTCCTTCCACTAGCTACTCTTTCAGGAGGACCTACAGATCACACCCAAGCACTCTGCTGAAGGAGAAGAGGTGAAGCTGTGTGTTCCCATCTACCCCACTGACAACATGGAGGAGAGGCATGGGGAAGTGGAGAAATACATGAAAGCCACCGTACAGGACAGCAGAGAGAGAGCAATCAGTGTTTATCCAGAGGTAAGCATTTTGTCACAGGCTGGCAGCTCTCTGATGTCTTGGTTCCAGGCTTGCCATAGAGGTCACCAGTGGTGAGGCTGTGCTGTTCTACTAGCTTTAAAATACAACCTTTAATCCAACTGTGCGTGGGTCAAGTGCAGACTCCACAGCTGGGCAAGCAGTTAATGATCCAGAAGAGTGCAGACCCTGCATACTCATTTATCAGCCACAGAAGTGTTCCTGATATCATAGAACAGTCCCATATCAATTCATTTCTTTTCCTCTCTCCAAGCAACTTCCTCTTTATAAGGATCTACTCTCTTTTGTCTTCTTGAGCTGTCTTGTCTCACACAGTATGCTAGAGGCTGCATCAGGGGCTGCACCTTGGCTCTAGTTCTTGTGTTAAAGCTGTGCCGATAGAAAATTTTGATTTATTTGGGTCTAGGGAGGAAGAAAGGCTGGAAAAGGAAAATGAGAAACAAGGAAATTTGAAACAGGCTGGAAAAGGGGAAGTACACTTCCGAGTCTCACGGATTCATCTCAGAGCAGGAATATGTAGAAATATTAAGCAAAAAAAAAAAAAAAAGTTGGTTTACAGCTGTTTGTTTGGGTTTGTTTTCCTTTTCAAAGACTCCACATACTACACGGGTCCTGCAGTGGCCTGGCCAAGTGGTCATTGCTGGCTGCCAGATTTTCTGGACGAAGCAAGAGTCTGAAGCTCTGGAAACTGGAGATCTGTCCAGCAGGATTTTCCCACAGTTGAGTGCTCAAGTATGAAAATGAATATGAGTGAGATTTTGCCAGATGGAGACTTTTCAATCATCAGACCTTAGACAACTTATACATATAGCCAGAACAGCGCTGTTGGAGAAACAGAGATTCATTCTTGCATAGCACAGCTGACAACCAGGTGGTTTATCTTAATAATTAGAACATTTGTCATCATAAACCTCAAATAATGTACAGGACTGATAATATGATCATGACCTGACGACAGAAAGAAAACAAAAGGTCACTTCTCCAGGGTTACATAAGAAGTCAGAGATGGAGGAAAACTGAAGTGATGGACAAACCTAAGTGAAACTGCATCATTGTGTGTTCCTTGCCTCTGTTTGCACCCTGGGCCTCTTGGTGGCTCTGGCACTTTGATTTCAGCTGAACATGGTAATGGTGGAGGCAAAAGTTGGCTCTGAGAGGTATTTGCTTTCTGAGCAGTCATTTGTATCTCTGAAAAGAGAAGAGGCACAAGTTGCCTGGACATAGCCTATGACCTGGACTTCACATGCCATAAGTTTGGTTGCATTGTGTTAGTACAGCCTGGGTCTTTGGGGTATGGATTGCTTCAGAGGCTTTCTTCCCCTTCCCCAGCTGGGTTATTTGGTTGCCATGGTTCGTGGAAAACTGTCCAAGATGCAGCAAGCAGTGTTGTCAGCTCTTGTTGTGACTGAGGTCCACTCCAGGGACATTGCAGCGAGGCTGACTGAGAAGAATGTGACAAGTGTGAGTGATTTCGAGTGGATCTCCCAGCTCAGGTAGAGAGCTCACCTGTTGAACCTCACCTGGCCTCCCTGGGCAGTCTCCATTCACCTTATCCTTCAGCCATGTCAATGATAAACAGAAACAAGAGTTTCCATAGTCTGTAAGCAGGAATCCTGAGTGGCCTTTGTCATCTCTATGAGGAGTGGCATTGAAGTCTGCTAAGAATGCCAGTTCTAAGGCATCTGAGACAGACCCAGTTTTGATGGCATTCACTTTGGCAATCCAGACTAAGCCTCACTGTGAAAGGACACGCTCCTGATCAAGGAGTGCAGAACTTGATAGAACACCCAATTCCAGGTCCTGTGAGAACTCCTGTCCACCCTGGTGTGTTACCTTATCCTTTCTTATCCTGAAAGGTAGACGCCTCGACATGCAGGTCTCCAGACCTGCAGGCTGTAGTCTTGTGAGCTATTGTACTGTCAGCCAGCCAGTGTGTTTATCTTTCTCTTGTCCCATTCACTTACTAGCTACTGCTGGATGAGGGGGGCCCTGTACATCAGAGCAGTCAATGCTGAATTTGTGTATGCCTATGAGTATCTGCCCAACAGTGGCTGCCTGGTTATCACACCCCACACTGACAGGTAATAAGTTTTCTGGGTAAGAAGTGTTTTGTTTGGGTTTTTTTTTTTTTCCCCTCCTGGCTGAATAAGCCTCTGACCCTTCCAGTCTTACTGCTTATTGTGTGTAAATAAAAATCTGTTTGTACAGGAAAAGGACTACCTGAGATGAGAGCACAGGAACACCCTGGCATTGGTTCTACTGCATTCCTACCCATCAGTGCTCAGACATCGCTTTCACTCTCCTAATTCTTTGTGTAGTGCTCTGACTCATGTACAATTGCTATCTGATAGCTAAGGAGCTCTTCTACAAACCAGTAGATGGGGGCATCTAATACTCTAGAATAGCAGCAATAATAGTTTTACCCTTTTGTAACTGTCTCTTTTTCTGGAGAGTGAATTTGTAGCCAGTGGCAGAAAGATTTATCCATGCCAGCCCCCGTGAATACTAATCAAGGCTAACTCCTTTGCAGAATGCTGCATATCCAAGCAGTTCCACACAGCAATAAAGGATGGATTCCTGCTTGTCTCCAGCTGCATAGATCATATGTCTCCCATACTGAAATCAGTAATAAAAACACTTTTCATCATCTGGTCTCTCCTTTGTTGTAGGTGTTATCTGACGCTTACAGCAGCTCTGCCCCTGAAATGCGGAGGACCACTTGCAGGACCAGCAGGAACAGGCAAAACAGAAACAACAAAAGAGGTGGGCAAAGCCCTGGCAATCCAAAGAGCAGTGTTCAACTGCTCTGACCAGTTTGACTTTATGGCAGAGGGGAAGTTTTTCAAGAGACTAGGCAGGTACAAGGAAAATGCTGCAGGTCATTAGCGAGGGGTGGGTAGGATGCAGGGGTGCTGGCCACTGGCAATTGGTGGGTATATTTCATAGCACACCCTGGTGAGGGGGTCGCTGTGTACCAGAACGAGCACAGTTACAGGATTTCTGTCAGAAGGGAGAGACAGAGCAGCCAATCAAATTTAAAAAGGGATGAAAAGAGATCCTGTTCATTTAAGGCAAAATTAAAATGCTTTGCACCAATCCACTAATCCGCCGTTAGACGCCTGTGCAAATGTTTGCAGCTCTGGCCTTTGTTTTAATATCCTACAATTTGGACTGAAATTCAGCCCACAAGCTGCTTAATCTTAAGAAGGAGAGGATCTGCTGAGTGTATCCAGAATTGAGCAGCCAAGAGAGACTGCTCTAAGCCCTGAGGGATCCTCTCAGAGAAGCTTTTCTCTTCTCTACATTTCAAACAGACCTGCTCCAATTAGTCTGTTGCACACTGGTGAATCTGAATTAGTTACTCCAACAAAAGCTGACATTCTTTTCTCAGATGTTTTCTTTGTAAGTAATTTAACTTCCCGTGCCTTGTGGGAAGATCACCTTCCTCATATATATACCTCCAGCTTTATCTCTAGTCTTGCAACCTCTGGAAAATGGACTTCAGAGATGCCTAAGTTCTATCTGCTACAATTCTAGCTCGGGTAGAAAACAGGAATTCAACGTGACACCTCTGTTGAGCCCAAATCTGCAACAGGCAGGATTTGTCCCGTGCTGTAGGATCAGACATTGCCACAGCCTTGCAGGGACTGTGCAGCTTCCCACGTGGCACATGGCCTGAGATGCTTACTCAGGGTGAGGGGCTGCAGCCTCTGCCACTCTACCAGTAGGCTGCTGTGGGACATTAGGGACCTATTAGATCCCTGGTGCTCTGGCCCCAGGATGTGGATGTATAACGTCTAGATCCAGCTGAAGGCTGGACTGCATGTTGGTTCCCATGTGATGTTCCTGACTCCCCTTCTTTTTCCTTCCTTGTCCAGCTCCAGCGCATGGCCTTGCTTTGATGAGTTCAACCATATTGATACCCAGGTGCCGTCTGTGGTGGCCCAACAGATCACAACCATTCAGAAAGCACAGCAGCAGAGGGTATGTGATGAACATGTGGACACAAAGGCAGACCAAAACATCTCCACTTGAGCTAGTCTAAGCGAGCCCTTGCCTTATTGTATGCATCTCCACAAAGGATTCGCTTCACTGCTCAAGGGCAGCTGAGACCTATTTGAGCTTGGAGAGGCAGGAGTAACACTCTAGCTGTGCCACATCATATCAGGCCATTACATAGTCAGCATCCTGGGTGGGTTTTGTAACTTCACCCCAGTCTGTGCTGCAACAGTTGCCCACATTCTCAAGTGTCTCAGCTTGAGGGGCAGTGCCAGCAGACTTTGGTGGGGGAGACACTCTGATACAGATCCACCAAGCTGGTACAGGTTGGAGCTGTGAGAAAGGCAGCCAGTGATCTGCCATGAGCAGCTCTGCACCACGTTTGTCTAAATGTGTTACCCAAGCTTTAGTGGCTTCACAAAATCCAGTATGTGCAGCAAAATGGATATTCACACAGACACAGAACTGCACCATTAAGTGAATTGTTGACTTTACATGGAGACTCAGCTGTCAGCCAGTCTAGCAGTCAGCTTCTACCTTTGTCCTCTGGAGACTCAGAGAGGTTAAGACCTGAATCTCCTTGACTTTGGCTTGACTTCTGCATTACTTTATCCCCCATCTGAAATTACTACCTACACAGCTTTAAAAAGGATTTCGGTTTCTCTTTGCCCTCCCTGCCATGAATTAATTCAGGTCCAAACTCTACTGCAGAATAAATGGAAGGATGTTTGTTTACAGCTGAAGGAGCAGAAGTCTGTTCAAAAGCTCCCAAAAAAAAGGGGAAAAAAAAAAGTATCAGTAAATCTTCCATGAGCCCAGTGCCTTAAATAGAGGAAAATGCTGCTGATAGCACTGGATTCTTTCAGTGGGTCCAGACAGAGTCACTACAGTTGTGGGCAGCTCTCTGTGTCCATGCATGATAATTTGACTACTGAAAGCCATGAGTTTCCTCTTGGAAGATACTGCTGCATTATTTAATTTGCAGGTCAGGGTCTGTTCTTTGAGGATGATCCTGTTTTTAATTTTCTAGGTGGATCATTTCACGTTCAAAGTCACAGAGATGCCCCTGGTCCCATTCTGTGCAGCCTTCATCACAATGAACCCAGGGTATGCTGGGCATACTGAGCTGCCTGATAACCTGAAGGAAAGGAGGGCAGACTGCATAGACAAAAAAAGAAACAGGTGCTGGATGCCACCCAGACCACCACTGTGTCTGTGGCAAAGACTAGGATGTGATGCTTTTGGAAAGTTTCTGGGATCATTTTAACACCTGAAACATATCTGTAAGCAAATGACACTCCTCAGATTGCAGCCTGCAGGGATGCTGCCCTGACAGGTGCTAGACATACTCCTGCTGTGTCCTCTAAACAGTCTGGGATAGGCACTCAGAGTTTTCAGTTTGGGGGGAAAAGTAAGAAACAAGCAGTGTTTTGGTCTTGTGTTGAAACTGTTTCATCCTGTGGCTATGATGGTCCCAGATTACTCAATGATTGCAGAGATTTCACTCTACTCCTTTGGGTTTAATGAAGCCCAAGTCCTTGCAAAGAAGATCATCACAACTTTCAAGGTATTGTCTGAGCAGTTCAGCACCCAGGTAGATGCCTCAACGTCCATGACTGATTTTAAACATGAGGCTTTCTCAGCCTAGGCACAAAGAACATGGATGGTTCTCTGGGTGCCTCACAACAGCAGATGGCAAAAAGTCACAAACCCATTCTTTGTCTACCTTTCCCCTTTCTAATTCTCATTTCTCCTCCTGTGACAGGACCTGCATGAACCTTCAGTCCTAGGTAGGGTTGCAGTGGCAGGACAGTTGAGCCAGGCAGCCCTGCCTACTTCTCCCTCTATCGAGAATTTGTCATCATCCAATTTATTCTCTTCTTCCTCACCTACAGTCTGTACAGTTAGATGTGTGTAGGATCCTGAGAGCAGGCCTGGGCAAAAGAGCAGCTGTTCTGGAGGCTTTACTCTCTCACCTTTCTTATCTGCTGACTTAGTGTGTGCATAGGCTCACTCTTTTTTAGGTGCTGCTCCTGTATCTGATGACATTGTTTCCTCTGATCCTTTTCCAGGACCACTATGGCTTTGGGATGAGAGCTGTGAAGACTGTAATCTCAACAGCTGGCAGCCTCAAAAGAGAGAATCCTACTATGGATGAGACAAATGTCCTTATACTTCACACTGTAAGGGACTTATGAGGCCTTTTGTGCAGCCACGTAAAAGAGTCAGGATCTTTGAAGTTCTGAGGTTTTAAATCTCTGCAGGAACTGATCTGCCTGCAGGCTATCAGGGATGCCAACGTACCCACATTCCTGCAGCATGATCTCAAGCTTTGCCGGGGATTTGTTTCCCAAGATGCCAGAAAAGCCTGTTGAATATTGCATCCTGGAAGAAGCCATTCGCAAGTCTTGCATCAAAGAGAATCTGAAAGATGTTGGTGGTGAGGGGAAGGACTCCACAAGCTCCCACCGGGCCTGGGTTTTCAGTCCAGCACCCTGCTGAGACAGTTGGTCTCAGTCCCACTCTGCATCATCTTCCTCTACAGGTTTTGTGACTAAGTGCATCCAGCTCTATGAAACCAGCTCTATGTGGTTCATCATGGCCTTATGCTGATGGGGCCAGCAGGTTCTGGGAAGACAAAGGTATGGTTGAAACACTGTGCTGTTCCCAGAAAGCCATCACCTCCTTAGTGATTCAGGGAGTTAAGCTTCACAGAATATTCACACTCCAGCATTTTCAGTTTGTCTCAGGCAGAAATCAGGGCACCAAGACGCTGCCTCTTGATATTGATTTATAGCCATAGGGAAGTGTGTTACTAGCTCACTCTTTTGAGTTAGGAGATCAGACCAAGGCTTATTAGCTCTGCTGTGGATTTCTAAGGCTGAGACGTATTCCGACATCTTAAGATGCTTCAGGCCTCTTGGATGGTAGATCTAATTTCCTCCCTCCCTGCATCTAGAATGCTTCATTCCTGTGAGTACAGGGAGGCATCTGCTTACTATGGCACTATCCTTCACTATGCCTCCTTTCTTGCTGCCTTTTGAATGCAATTGCTGTGGGAGCAATGGCTTTGTCACCGTGGAGCCATGGCAGTTAATTCTCTTGCTTTTGCAGAGTTATGAAGTCCCGGCAGCTGCAATGACATCACCGAAAGGTCAGCCTGCAGCCAGTGGTGGGAATTCCGAAGCAGTCAGCTACTTTGTACTGAATCCCAAATCCCTCACAATGGGCCAGCTTTGTGGAGAGTTCAGCTTGCTAACGCATGAGTGGTAAAGCACAAAGCCTGCTTTCCTTCCTTCCAGACGGGAAGCGCTTTTCTTCTGGTCCTGAGCCTCTTCTCTTCAAGGCTGAGAGCTGTGTAGGATAGCGACATAAACCCAGAAGCAATCAAGTCCTTATCCTCACCAGGCTACAATAGCCAGTCACGGCCATTTAAGCTGACATCCTTTATTGTGTGCTTGGCCTGCCTGCCAGCACATGCCCAGACAGCTACTGCGGCTCAGCTCGCAGCATTAGCTGCCTAACAAGGAATAATTCAATTGCTTTGGAGCACATCCCCCTGCTCTGAGATGCAGCAGCTTAAAAACACTTTGCTTTGCTTTGCTTCTGAAGGAGAGTGACCTCTGCACTGTGCACTCGAATTGTTCTGTATAAATACACTGGTGGCCTTGAATGATGAGGAATGACTTCCAGCCGCAGAGAGGCATTTCGTTCCCGTTACCAGGGCTCCTGCTTGCTTACATGGGTTGGGAGCAAGAACCAATAGCCCATTTGCCCTCCTGACAGCTGTGTCCTACAGCTTATGTTTCCATATGTGACCTGAGTTTGACTTTGCAGCTCACTTTATCCAGAATCTAAAGTGTGAGAAGCAGTGTGAATCTCCCTTCGGTCCTGTCACCCACCACTTGCTTAGGGGCAAAGCTGGAGACTGTGTCCTGTAAAACAAGGGGAGCTAAATAAATAATGAACATAACTACCTCTAGGAAAAATGAAAGCAAGCATCACTGATGCTGAAGACTTGGAGCTTCCCAACCTGGGCTCTGGGGCGTCTTTGCTGAAGGACATTTCCTAGGATATTCCAGTTAAGCTCGACAGTTTATTTATGATGTGACTCTACCCAAGGGCAGCACACAGACACATCAACATGACAAAGAGAAAAATACAGCAGCCATGTAAAATGTATTTACAGACAAATCCATCTGTTTTAATCAGCTGAGCTTTAGAACAGACTGCTTCCCCTTCATCTCTGTAACAATACCCTGGAATCCACCAGCACTATAAAAATAACAAATAATTCTTTAATAATAGGAGTAGAGTCCAGGGCCTAAACAGAAACTGAGCTCGAGGTTTCCACATACAGATTAACTTTTTGCTGTCAACAGAACAGAAATGTTGGCACTTCTTGTGTCTGCTCTCCTGTTCACCAGCTCCAGCACCACCTGGGTTCACAGGCAGCTGAGGATGGGGAAGTTCAGTTATCAAGAGGGTAGGAGTCATGCTCCTTAGCTCCTTGTAACCTATAGTTACCCAACTGAAGCATCTGCATTAGCAGAGTAGCTGTCTTGAGTCTGCCTTCACACCTGGTAGAGAAAAAGAGGCACCTCCAGAGAGCAGATAACCCACCTGTGACCAGAGTTGGATGCGGACAAGGTCTCTGCTTTTTACTGAGGAAGAGACATCAAAGGGAAGCTTGGCATTTTATAGTGAGCCCAGATCCTAATGCCCACAGAAATTGTTTCATGATGCTGCTTAGACTAGGATGTATGCCTCAGTAAAATAAAAATTACCTTTGTGCAGCTCATCAACAAGTGAGGCACAGATATCCTTGGGTACATGAACCAGGGTAAGATTCTGGCTCTGCTGCCTTATATGGTGGAAGGTTTGTCATTCCTTTCAGCAAAACCAGAACAGACCAAGCCCTGTCTTCCTCCCAGCTTTCAGGACAAATGGGATCCTTTCCTCACTCACCTGTCGTGGAGCTGCAGCCACTGACACCAACAAGAAGTGGTACCTGTTTGATGGGCCAGTTGATTCCTTGTGGATTGAGAACAAGAAGACACTGCTAGATGACAATAAGAAGCTGTGTCTTAGCTCAGGGGAAATCATCAAACTATCACAGGTAACTCATCCCTCCTGCTTTTGCTCCCTGTTGTTTGTTTTCCTTCCTCCCTCTTGGAACACGCTTGACTTTTACTTTCCACTTGATGCCTATGATGGACTTACATGGCAATTGGTGTTTCAGTAGCAGTTCTGTGTGGGCCAGACCCCTACTGAGCTGCACAAACAAGACAAAAAGAAGGCTCCTGTAACAAAGGGAAAGATTTCAGCTTCACCAAATTTTGCCAAGAGATACAACAGAAGCAATCAAGTCCTTATCCTCCCTTCTTCACTTTTGCAACTTCCAGAGCATGACCATGGTGCTTGAAATCCGGGACCTGGCTGTTGCTTCCCCTTGCTCAGTCTCCCACTGTAGCATGGTTTACCTGGAACCCAGCATCTTGAGGCTGAAGCCTTTCATCCAGTGCTGGCTGCAAAAATTTCCCAGCATCATGCAGCCATTCTCAGGGCAGCTAGCATCTCTCTTCAGGAGACTCCTCAAGGTGAGTTACCATGCTGCTGCAGCCTTTCTATGGCTTGGAGCTCGCCAGCTGAGACATCAGCCAGCCCAGACTCCTCAAGACCTGGATTTAAACACCATTGTGGGAACACTTCAGACTGCCAGAGTACAAATTCCTGGGTTTAGTAGAGGTTATTTGCCATTCCCTACAGACAAGACTTAGTTTTTCATTACAGTTTGCTTTATTTCATTTTAAAATTATCTTCTGGACAAAATGGTCTCTGGTACATCTCTGTTGCTTACAACGGAGTAACTCCAGGGAGAAAGTTGTAAGAACAGGTCTTCCTGTTTCTACTCTGCCCCTAAGTTATTATTTTAATGAATAGTCTGGAGCTGCAGAGGAAAGCTCTGAAGAGAGCAAGACATTTAACAGCAGTGATGGCACTAAATGCACAACACAAATGCACAGGACCAAAAGGCAGGCCCAGAGGTTTCTTGGGGTTAAGGCTGAACCAAGAGAGTTCTTTCCAGTCAAAACAGTGGTACTTGGGACACAGCAGGAAATGGCAACATTCTCAGCCATATCCACCCTGTTAAATGTAGTCTACAAGGAGGCAAGGAGAAAACAGAACCCTAGAAGGCAAAAGCAAAGTCAAATGTGTTGGGTGGTAACACTAATCTGTTCCTGACACTCCTTACAAGAGGCCATCAGCTTTGTCTGGAACTTTGTGAAGGAGATTATTGCCTCAAGAGACAATAACCTTACAAGGAGCCTCCTCACGCTCTTGGAATGTTTGTTTCTGCCTTTCATCCCCACTGAGGTAGGACTCTACCATCTATATCATTTGTGCCTGCAATTCTTAAGGGCACTAAGTCATGCTGAGGGTTCAGCACCCGAAAACGACGTGTTGGTGCAGAAAGGACATGCTGTAGTTCGTCTGTGTGGCAGAAGGTAACACAACATCCTGCAAAGCACAGGTGAACCTGGACAGGTTATGCTTTGCCTAGTGAAAGAGCAAAAGAAAAGCTCCATGCCTACCAGCCTGGAGGGAAGAGATTGGCTTTTATTTGTAGCAGAAGGAACTGGAGAAAGTGTGGAAAGCAGAGATCAGAGCTGAGCATTTCTGATTGCAGGTCCCTTGAGAATTAGCATTGAAGAATGCTGGACAATTTTCAAATTAAAAACTAAAGAATAAATTCTTCTCACAGCCCCTGTTGAGTGACAGTAGTTCAGCAAGGGGAGTCCCTCAAGTACATCAGTGAAACAACAAGTTTTAATCCACAGAATATATTAATGAGGCCTATGAAAAACCAGCACATTAAGAAGAGTTTGCCTTTTCCGTACCTTAATCATGCCTGAGAATTTTACTTCTGCTCCTCAGGGAACTAGGACTATTTCCCAGGAGAAAGCAGCTCATACTGGAGAGCTGATCGAGCCCTGGTTTATATTTGCCTTGATCTGGAGTGTGGGTGCCACTGGAGATTTCCACGGTCGTGTGGCCTTCAGCTCGTGGCTGAGGGAAGAGATGGCAAAATAAAAGGTGAGTAAAGGAAAAACAGATCCTCTGTCAGAGAGAAACTAGGAGTGAGCAATGGAAACCAGATCTTCTCCAATGCCTGGAAGCTTTGGATGAGCTTCCTCTTGGGATCTGCCTTAGACTTCAAAGAACCCTTGGAATTGGAAGATCTGGGAAAGAGACTTGACTCTCCTGGCCTGGGCAGCATCCCATTAGCAAAATCTTCCTTGCAGTAGTGCAGACCCTCCTGTCAAAGCCATCGTGGCAGCCAGGTTCACCACAGCTTTATTCTCATAGATCCAGTTGCATTTCCCAGAAGAAGGACTGGTTTATGACTATAAACTGTGTGATGCTGGGCTTAGCTGTGCTGAAGATAATCTGGATGAGGAGGTCATTAGAGAGGTAAAAGATTTTACTTTCAGCTCCAAGCTGGAATATCCTTTGTGAGGGCAGTGCCAGCAAGCAACACAGTCCTGCAGGTTTTGGTAGGATTTTCTCATAAAGGGCAAATAAAAAAGGCCTACAGGAACCAAGTGAAAATGCTGAACGTGAAATAAATCTTAAAGGAAGAAGGCAGATTCTCGCCCTCCGGGCTGTGAAGCAGACATTTCCAGTCTGAGACAAGAGCTGGTTAATTCAGACCTGAATGCCTCTGCCAGTGGTCGGCAAAGTGAGAGGTCTGCAGGAGGAGGATGGAAGTCCTGTCTGTGTTAGAAAGCAGTGCACAACAGCAGGAGAGCTGTGTGCAGCAGTCTGGAGAAGGAGCGAGGCAGACAAATACGCATCCTTTCCACAGGAGACAGCAGAGCAGCAGGGCATGCAAGACCTGTCTGACTGACAGTCACTAGCTCCTGGGCTGAAAGGAAAAAAGAAGGGGGAGGGGGCAGAATTCTTCCCATTCCTGGAACCAGAGTAAAGCAGAGAGACCCACAAGAGCATGAGATGCTTAGCAGAAGCTGCCAGCATCATCTCTGTGGAAAGGCCACCTGAGGCGGTCAGTAATGTGCATTCTCTCAGTGCTCCCCAGCACAGCCCTGACAAAGCCTCTCTCTCACGTGTGCAGTGGCCCCAGAGAGGTTAGTCTGGGAATTAATTCTAGCACAAGTTGTCCACTACTTGCTCAAGCACACAACCTCCATGTACCTCTGAGTACATCACAGATTATGGCACCAAAGATCAAGATAGGATCCCAGCTAAGCCTTCTTTGGCCCTCTGTGCTGGGGGCTCTTCCAGGATGGGTCAGCCTAGAACAGACTTCCAGGTTTTGGGGATATCACAAGTGTTTCATCCCTCTTTGATCCTGGTTTTCAGAAGGGAGGTGTGTTGCTGCTGGGGCAATAATTTCTAACTCTTAGGCTACCTCTGTCCTAAGAGAGTCAGGCACAGCATTGCCACACAGGAGGGCAAGGCAGACAGAAACCTGAATTCAGAATCTGATCTACCACAAGGAGCTGTGTTAGGGAAAACACAGCAAAAATTGTTTTCCCATAGGCAATAGATGCCCACTAGAACAGGTCACTCAAGGCCTCATCCAACCTGGCCTTGAACACCTCCAGGGAGGAAGCATCCACAACCTCCGTGGGCAACCCATTCCAGTGTCTCACCAGCCTCACTGTAAATAACTTCCTCCTAACATCCAGTTTAAATCTTCCCTCTGCCAGTTTAAAACCATTACCCCTTGTCCTGCCATAACAAGACCTTGTGAATAGTCCCTCCTCATCCCTCCTGTAGGCCCCCTTCAGATACTGGAAGGCTACTATAAGGTCTCCTCAAAGCCTTCTCTTCTGCAGGCTGAGAGGTCTGTGGAGTATAAGGGAGACAAAACTGGTGACCCATGAAGACTCTGGAGAAAGAAATGGGTTTGGATCAAGTTTGGAGTACCTTTGAGCTAGGAGCTGTCCCATGACCTCACGTGGTTTCACAGAACCACAGAAACATCCCGGTGGTAAAAGCCCCTCAGGATCACCAAGTCCAACTGATATTTCTACTCTACAAGATTCACCCTAAACCATATCCCCAAGCACCACTTCCAAACGACCTTTAAGCACACCCAGGGCTGGTGACTCCACCACCTGGCTGGGCAGCCCATTCCATTTCTGTCCTTGCAGGCGGAAGGGCATGTTCAGGCCTCCGGTTGGGAAGAGCTAAATCTTTTTCAGTGATGACATGACCATGCCCATGCTGGAGAAATATGGTGCTCAGCCACCCATCGAGCTGCTGCAACAGGGGATGGACCACCAGGGCTGGTACGACAGGAGACAGGTCAGTATGACCCACACCCCCTTGGCCCCTTGGGTTAGATACCCATGCCTGCTCAGGAGATTTGTGGCGAGAGGTCTTAGCCACACCCTGGCATTCATTCCTCCTTTTGCATTCTTCAAGGTACTGTCAAGAAGCTGGTAGACATTAACTTTGTCTGTGCATTGGGACCTTCTGGAGGGGGAAGGAATGCTGTCACTCCACGCTTCGCTCACCATTTCAACTACCTTTCTTTCACTGAGATGGAAGATAGCAGCAGGAAAACTATCTTCTCCACCATCCTTGGCAGCTGGATGGGTGAGTTTTGCCACCTCCTCACGTTGCAAGTCAATCCAACGATAATGGAGGTTGGAAAGGGAGGAATTGGATGTTAGGAAGAAGTTCTTCACCGTGAGAGTGGTGAGCCGCTCAAAGAGGTTGCCCAGGGAAGTGGTGGAAGCCCCAGCCCTGGAGATTTTTAAGGTCAGGCTGGATGGGGCTCTGAGCAACCCTGATCTAGTGTGAGGTGTCCCTGCCCATGGCACAGGGGTTGGAACTAGATTATTTTTGAGGTCCATTCCAGCCCTGACAATTTAATGATCCTATGAATTATTATTATTATTATTATTATTATTATTATTATTATTATTGATTATCTGAACAAAGTGTTGGAAGCTGCATTAGCTGCTTGAAGATGCTATTGGGAGACCTCTGTTTGAATCATAGCAGAGGGCTCAAACAATGTTTAGTCTCAGGGCCAAACTCTGCTGGTGCACATCAGCAAACTTCAGGTTTGGCTCTCACAGTGTTTCATAAGGTATCCTATAGCTAGACCCTTCAGGGAGGATTTTGTTTGTGATAGATGATCACAGAAGGATGCAGATATCCTCAACCTCAGCAGGGAAAGCTGTAGCTCAATTTTTTTTGTCTTTTTCTAGATGGGCTCCCGGGAGAAAGAAGTCACAGAGAACCAGTGTGTAAGTAAGAGCAGAAAGATGAAAGAGGAAAGAGACTGTGAACAAAACAAGTGGATGGGCACAGCATGGCATAGCTTACCTGTGCTTTCAGGAGACAGACACTTGCCCAGACAACAGCCTTCTGTGGAAGCACAGCCTTCTGTTACTCTCCATCTGCTGCAGCCTGTGGACAGCTGAGCAGAGTGGATCTAAGATGGTGCTACAGCCACCCAGAAAAAAAGGGTTCATTAGGAGTGAAATGAGTCCTCTTCTATTTGACAGGGTGGGAATTTAGGATCATCTTTGCAAATGTGCCCTCATCTGCAAATCTGCCAGCAGGAAGCAGTGAGAACGGTGAGCCACGGAGAAACAAAGCAGAGCGTTCTTGGGTGCTTGCAATACTCTCAAGCATCAGTGTCCGACTGTGAGCTCAAGGGCACACTGAAGCATCTAGCTGTGATTGTTGAAGAAATTAAAACATTTGGGAAATAATGCAGAAGAGTGCAAGATGCTAGGGTGTCACAGGGCTCCACTTCCTCAGGAGTGTTCGTAATGAACTTCTGAAATGTATTTTATGCTCTAAAACTTGGAGCTGTGTTTAAATCCTGGCAGACTATTGCATAACAAATGATTCCTCGGTGGCTTTTGCGTTTGCTGAGCTTGATGAATTGCAAGGAGGTTTAGCTAAGAGGGCACTCACGCCTTCTAGCTTCAAAGTAGGTGAGGCTCCACTGCTGGAGTACAAGGAGGGAGAAGGAAAAACTGTTTGGAGTATTTCAGTTTGGCACCAATTACCTGTCAGGAAGGTGTCTCCTCTCTTGCTGGAGTGCATGAAGTCTTAACACCACAGAACTTTGGTTGGGAACCAGCTTTGGTTGGGAAACTCATCAGCAAACTCTCCACTGCAGTGGGCAGGTGCTTGGGTAGGTCTCCACACAGTCTCTGTATAAGAAAGCAGAAGAGAAAAATGTGTTCCTGGCCAAATACTGGCAATACCTCCGCCACTTGGTGCCACCTGTCTGCACAGCTAGGACCTTATCAATCCACAGTCACTGCTTTGGCATCTCTCCACCTTCCTCTGTCCCTGCAGCAGAAGCACTTGAAGTCAAAGACCTGAACGAGCCCTTGGTGGATGCCAGCATCCGTGTGTATTTGACCATCACATCCCAGCAAAGTCACATTACACCTTCAACATGAGAGACCTCTCCCAGGTGTTCCAAGGCCTGCTCATGGCTGAGCCCCACAGTATCGAGGTGAGTCCTCCCATCAGCACAACCATGCCACCCAGGGGAAGACCAGAAACCTTCCAGTTAAGGTCTCAGCTTCTTGTTACAGTTTTTGTTACAGTTCAATGAAGGAGGTGACCTTCCCTTTAGCTATACTGTCTACTACCAGTAGTAAACAGACTCATTTTACCACACCCCAGTCCTTCCTCAGCATAGAAGCAGGTGAGTGACCACATGAAATCAGCTGGATGTAGTCCAGCCGTTCAGGGATGGAGCTGTAGAGGACCACACAGGGGCAGAGGTCTTGTCCTGTTACCAGCTTGTAGTAATGGAGGCTTCTGCCCCTTCAGCTCTCTCAAGGACCTCTCTGGCTCCAGTGTAGCCAGCAGAGACTGACTTATCACAGTAAGTGCTTGGGAGCCTGGTTTTGTGCTTACACCCGAATCTTTCCAAAAAAACCACAAGAACTTCTGAAAGCAGAGGGGAAGAGAAGGGCAAACAACATGAGATTTATATCTCTCAAAGTAAGCCTGGCACATGGACAAACAGAGGGGGGATTAGCTGAAGCTGTAAAGAGCTCTCTGCAAAGCAGCTGTTTTGACAAGAGTTGATTTTGAGAGGAGAAAGGAATTGCAGCTTCCTCCGCCCAGTTCTATCTCCACTCCAGCTGCCAGGAGTGGAGCTGGCCACATGCTGGGCAGGAACCAGCCTTCCTGATGGCAGGGCTCTTAATACTTGCCTGCTTCTCTCCCGGGGGATTTTTTTCTGGGATTTCCAACCAGAACAAGCTGCACCTGCTGAGGCTGTGGTACCACGAGAGCTGCCGTGTCTGCTGTGATCGCCTGGTCAGCAAGGAGGACCGGACCTGGTTTGACATCCTGATGAAGAGGATGATGGAGGAGTTAGGCACCACATTTGAGGAAGTCGTCCCCTCCCTGCCAGTTCTGTCTGGGGATACTTTATGGAGCCAAGTGCCAGTGTCAAACTGTACAAAGAAATCCTCAGCCAGGAAATGGTAAGGACTCTGGGAATCGTGATGATGTGAACTACGCTCACATCTACCAAGTCTTCTGCAAATGAAAGACAGCAGTTAATAAGAACCATGGGGCTGCTTAAACTGAAGTTGTATGGAATCAGAAACCCTCTCAGGGCTCTCCTGTAAAATCCTACCCCACACAGGGCTAGTGGCTGCACCTGGTGTGATGGGAAGTTGAGGTGGAACAAGCTGTCTCTGCCTTACTGTCCTGCTATGCCAAAGCCCCCAGCTCAGCTGCCAAGTGGGACTGCAAAGTGAAATCTGCTGGAAAGAAATGGCACATTACCCCCAGACAATACTACTTTTGCCACTAAAGACTTCACACTTGACCTTTACAAGTAATTAATGTTACTGGCAGAGTCCTTGCTAGAGAAGACATCACAAGTACTTTGGCAGTGATCATTAAGCAAAGGCAATGAGCAGTGCCCTTTGCGCTCCTTGTTGGAAACAGATGATAATCCTGTGGTCTCTGCTCTTGTGATAGCTGTGTGACAAGGACTGGTGATTAACTCTGAGCTTTCAAATCTCTTCTGCACAGAGATGCCCACAGCTGAGGCTGCCAGACTTACCCAGCTGTTGCCCAGTCCACTGATGAGCACAGGACGCTGGTGTCTAGAAAGGGGCACCAGCACTGCAGGAATTCCAGATGATGTTGCTTGCTATGGGGGGAGGACCAAATCCCAGATATCTTCATGCTTCATCTCATGCTCTGTTCTGAAGGTGACACTGAGGAGAGCCCTGCAAAGGGCAGGAGAAGACTGTTCCTGAAGCTGTTCTGTGTGTTGGCTGGACTGGGAGAGGAATGCACTTTTCTATCTGTCTACAGCCAGGGGTGTTTTCCTCAAGCACCTGCCCCTTCCAGCCAGGATCCCTATCACAGGATGCAGTAGCAGGCAATGGTGAATGAGGAAGCTCTCCCAGAGGGATGCCCTGGAGCAGTGTGGATCAGGCAGCCATAAGCTATCTAATTTTGAACTGTGCCTTGCTATGTCTTCTGGCAAACAGCAGCACAGGAATGGCAGACTTTAGTCATTTGCCTGAGTTAGTTTAAGGTCGCCATTGGCAGCTGTTGCCATTATCACCGGTTAAATTCAGCCCAGTCCAATGGCTCCCACAGGAGCCTGGATCAAAGAGAGCCATCACCTCCCCACAGGCAGCTTCTAGGGAGCAACTGAGAGAGGCAGCTGCTCCCAGTCCCTGCTGGGCACCAGGCAATGCCCCCCTGAGGCATGCCTGTGCTGACAGTCACCCACCCAGCCCTTCACAACTGCTGCTGTCTGGTAGCCACAACAAACTCTTTCTGTCCTCAGCTGAAGGTTGTGATTGAAGATTACCTGGAAGAGTACAACCAGATGAACACCCCAGAGCTGAAGCTTGTGCTTTTCACGGATGCAACACATCTGCCAAATCAGCCAGATCCTACAGCAGGCTTCAGGGAATGCTCTTCTCCCGGGTGTTGGGGAAAGTGGGAGGCAGTCTCTCACCAGACTGGCATCTCACATGTAAGTAAGGCAATCCTATACACATAATGTGGAGCAGCTCCACTGGGAAGCTGCCTCCAGCAACTCTTTTCTTATCCTTCCTGCTACTGGTTACACATTTATTTGTTTGGTGGCTCTTAGCAGTCAAGATGTAGGGCTCTGGAGTTAATTGTGCAGTTAACATGCACATATACACAAGAAAAATTGGATTCTTTTGCCTGCTCATAGCTTGGCTTACTGCTGTGGGCATGCAGCAAACAGGCAAACCACTGTCAGCTCAGTGGCCTGTACCACACTCAGCACTGCAGGAGGAGTGACAGGGACTGCTTCTTGGGAGCTGGGCAGCAGAGAGACAGAGACAGAAACTATTTGTGAGAAATGATGAAGTGACCCTGGCAGCCTGGCAGTTAGGACAGGTGAGTCTTGGCAGACAAGGGGCCTGAAGGGGGAAACTTGAAGAACCAGGGAACTCAGCTGAGGAAGCAAATCGTTCTAAATTGTTGCAAGCACGGGATGTGACGTTAGCAAAATGCAGCCATGATTCCCGGGTGCATCACCAAAAAATCCACACTGAGTTGTTCCCTCTGCACTCTGAAGCACCAAGCCCAATAAGCAGTGTGAGTATTAGCTCCTGCAGTTGTACTTCTGGTTTCTGGGCAGCTCAGGTATCTGTGCTTTGAGTAAAGCATGCCCTTGAGCTGTTGGCTGAATGTGCACAAGGACAGGTGTGTGCTCAGAACTCACTGCAGGAAAACAAGCTGCTAGAGTCCTCCCCTTCTGAATCTACAACAAACCATCAGGGCGGGCAGAAGAAGAGATTTTAGTCTGATGTAACTCCACAGACTTCTCTTGTCTTTAGGGCAGACCGTGAGTGTTTCCAGATTGAGCTTTCCAAAAATTATGGCACGAGTGAATGGCAAGATGACGTGAAGGAGATCATGATGAAGGCAGGCCTTGAAAGTCTACCCAAGACATTCCTGTTCATAGACACATGAGTATGGGAGTCTCAACATGGTGGACTCTGTTTCAGAAGTCAGAAACACATCTCTAAGCTCAGTAAATCCTCCTGAAGAGGGTTGAAAATCTTGGTACAAACCAGACACAACTTGTCTTCCTTAAGTAGCCCACCTTCAGTATCTTATAGAAGGGTCCTAGGGAAACAAGGTGGTGCCTTTGTTGCTAAAGGAACTGTAGAGCTGCACGAGTGGGCTCTTTCTCCTGTTGCTCAAGGAAGCACCTTTCAGCTCCATCCAAGAGCTTGGTGGGATCAAAGATTTTAGACCCAGCTGCCTGAAGCTAAGCACTACACTAACCACTGATGCTAGAAGTCCTAAGTAACATCATTCTAATTCATTTCAACTATAGCAGTAGATTTAGGACCTTCTGCCTGCTGGTTCCACAGAATACTGGTGGCTTGTTACTGTAAACTGCAACTTGCTAATGACTGGGCCAGCTGCTGGGATTCATGGTTATGCTCCCCATAGGATTTTTTTTTACTGCCTTCATTATCAAAGGAACCAAGTCCCTTCTGGCAGCGCCCTGAGCAGGAAGATGAGCATCTGTCAAATGCTGCTTGTTATGGCATCCTTTTCCCTGCAGTGAGAAGCTTCAGTGGGAGAAAAGGGGCATGGGAGGCTGCATTTAGTCAAGGAGATGGATGCTGTGTATTTCTGATATAGCAAAGGTGGAAAGGTGAGTACAGCTCTGGAGGGAGATCGTCCCACAGGCTGTGACACATCCCTACAATTACTCCGTCTCCCACGTCGATGAGCTTTATCCTAGCTATTAAGTATTCTGTGCTGGAGGAGTGAAGACCCAGAGCAACGTGGTGCCTGGTTGCAGAGTCACTGTCAGGCAAGCAGCAAGGCCCTGAGCTCTGTCCCTAAGCAGACAGTGAGTGGGCTGAAAGAGGTTTGGTTTCAGACAGCCCAGGCTGAAATGACTGCATGTGGCTGTTCAACTGGAAACTGACAAGAAGGCTCCAAGAGACCTTAGGGCAGCCTTGCAATACCTGCAGGGGACTGGGAGGGACCTTTCACAAGGGCTTGTAGTGATAGAATGAGAGGGAATGGACTGATACTTGAGGAGGGCAGATTGAGATGTTAGGAAGAAATTCATTATAGTGAGGGTGGTGAGACATTGGCACAGCTTGCCCAGGGAGGTTGTGGATGCCCTCTCCCTCCAGATGTTCAAGGCCAGGCTGGACAAGGCCTTGAGTGACCTGGTCAAGTGGGAGGTGTCCCTGCCAGTCATAGATCCTAGAATGGTTAGGCTGGAAGGGACCTCAAAGTTCATCCAGTTCCAACCCTGCACCATAGGCAGGGACACCAATGACGTGGGGGTTGGATGATGACCTGCAAGGTCCCTCCCAATCCAAACCATTCAATGAATGTATGAAATGGACAAGGGTCAGGGGGTGCTTTACTGGAGCAGAGCAATGACAGATTTCAGGTAACAGAGGCTGAGGGCTGCATTTATGCAGAAGTGACCTCCACGGTAAGTGGAGACATGGCTGTATTGACTTAGGAAACGGCTTGTTTTTCTTTTCCCCATCATCTACTTAGATTAAAAACGAATCCTTCCTTGAGGACACTGTGGGCGTGCGGCGACCAGCAGGCGAGTGGCGGCCCCGGGGCTTGTGGTGGCCCCGGGGCTTGTGTCCGGGCGATTCGTGTTTTCTCACCCAGGGCAGCAGGTCTTTTACCTGCCAATTTGGCAGCTGCTTCAATGGGTACCCCCCAGGGTACGGCTCGCCGGTACCAGCTCTTTCTCGGGGGCTGCCTGTGGGTCTGTGTACAGTCACTGGGCTCGCCCGCTGGTGCCTGTCCTCACTTCCTCCGGCTCTGTGCTGCCGGGGGAATGGTTACGGCAGGGGCTGCTGCTGCTGCCTTGTGGCCCCATGGCTGCTGTGGCCAGAGGGGTTGCCTGCGTGGCTAAGTGGTCTGTGGCTTTTCTGGCCGGAGCTGCGGCTCCCTGTAGTGCCGGTGACAGGGGAGTTGGCCGCGCCCGCAGCCTCCACCGTTAAAACCTGCGGCTGCGCTCAGCGCCCGGAAGCCTTTCTGTCTGATCGTGTCCTCCTTGACACACCTCTCTTACCCACTCGACACGGGAGAGACTTTGGGCTGGACCTGGACCCTCTACGAGGCATCTGCAGCCTCCCTGGGCAGCCTGTGCCAGTGTCTCACCACCCTCACTGGAAAGAACTTCCTCCTAACATCCAGTTTAAATCTCCCCTCCGCCAGTTTAAACCCATTCCTCCTCATCCTGTCATTACAAGACCTTGTCAATAGTCCCTCCCCAGCCTTCCTGTAGGCTCCTTTCAGATACTGGAAGGCCACTCCAAGGTCTCCTCGAAGCCTTCTCTTCTCCAGGCTGCAGAGCCCCAACTCTCTCAACCTGTCCCCATAGCAGAGCTGCTGCAGCCCTCTCAGC
>VWZI01002012.1:0-12686 GCA_013396835.1 Psilopogon haemacephalus
TATATAAAAAACCCCAGTGAAGATTTTGGAAGACCCAGAGGGGTGAGCAGGAAGAAGTCTTTTCTGGGCAGGTTCCCTAGAGCAGGGGCAAGGCTGAGCGGCTGTGGAGCAGTGCGAGGTGCTGGTGTGTGGTTGCAGGTTGTGTGCTGGAAGGTCAGGAGAAGATCGTTGTGCACCTGAGGAGGGTCATGCCTGGTGGAGCACAGCCTGGGGACAGCTTTCCTTGCTACGAGTGAGTGGTGGAGGGCGGGCAGAGCTTTGCTGCTTTCCTCCCAGACTTCTGTTCATCGTTCTCTGTGCAGAGCCAAGGTGACCTTTCTCCTGCAGCCATCAGCTCTTCCTTTCCAAGCCCTGCACCTCCTGAAATGGTTTCTGAGAGGAATTACCTCCTCTAGGCTGGGTCCAGAGCAGAGCCTGGGCAAGAGATGTGGGCTAGGAACCTTCCCCCCTGCCACACACACACTACTGATATTTGCTAGGCTAGCTCAAATGGCTTGTTCTGGGCCACTCAATTTAAGAAAGATGCTGAGGTGCTTGAACATGCCCAGAGAAGGGCAGCAAGGCTGGGGAGGGGCCTGGAGCACAGCCCTGTGAGGAGAGGCTGAGGGAGCTGGGGGTGTGCAGCCTGCAGAAGAGGAGGCTCAGGGTAGACCTCATTGCTCTCTACAGCTGCTTGAAAGGAGGTCGTAGCCAGGTGGGGTTGGGATCTTCTCCCAGGCACCCAGCAACTGAACAAGGGGACACAGGCTCAAGCTACACCAGGGCAGGTTCAGGCTGGACGTTAGGGAGAAGTTCTTGCCAGGGAGAGTGATTGGCATTGGAATGGGCTGCCCAGGGAGGTGGTGGAGTCCCCGTCCCTGGAGGTGTTTAAGGGAAGGCTAGATGGGGCACTTAGTGTCACGGATTAGTTAATGAGAAGGGTTAGGGGATAGGTTGGACTTGATGATCCTAGAGGTCTCTTCCAACCTGGTCAATTCTGTGAGTCTGTGATAAGCTGAAGCTCTATTTACAGCAAGGCAAATTATATATACACAATACACACACATACATTTGCAAGCGCTTGTAAATATACACAATATACACGCATATATTTGCAAGTGCTTGTAAATATACACAGTCTACACACATCTATTTACAAGTGCTTGTAAATATACACAGTCTACACACATCTATTTACAAGTGCTTGTAAATATACACAGTCTACACACATCTATTTACAAGTGCTTGTAAATATACACAGTCTACACACATCTATTTACAAGTGCTTGTAAATATACACAGTCTACACACATCTATTTACAAGTGCTTGTAAATATACACAGTCTACACACATCTATTTACAAGTGCTTGTAAATATACACAGTCTACACACATCTATTTACAAGTGCTTGTAAATATACACAGTCTACACACATCTATTTACAAGTGCTTGTAAATATACACAGTCTACACACATCTATTTACAAGTGCTTGTAAATATACACAGTCTACACACATCTATTTACAAGTGCTTGTAAATATACACAGTCTACACACATCTATTTACAAGTGCTTGTAAATATACACAGTCTACACACATCTATTTACAAGTGCTTGTAAATATACACAGTCTACACACATCTATTTACAAGTGCTTGTAAATATACACAGTCTACACACATCTATTTACAAGTGCTTGTAAATATACACAGTCTACACACATCTATTTACAAGTGCTTGTAAATATACACAGTCTACACACATCTATTTACAAGTGCTTGTAAATATACACAGTCTACACACATCTATTTACAAGTGCTTGTAAATATACACAGTCTACACACATCTATTTACAAGTGCTTGTAAATATACACAGTCTACACACATCTATTTACAAGTGCTTGTAAATATACACAGTCTACACACATCTATTTACAAGTGCTTGTAAATATACACAGTCTACACACATCTATTTACAAGTGCTTGTAAATATACACAGTCTACACACATCTATTTACAAGTGCTTGTAAATATACACAGTCTACACACATCTATTTACAAGTGCTTGTAAATATACACAGTCTACACACATCTATTTACAAGTGCTTGTAAATATACACAGTCTACACACATCTATTTACAAGTGCTTGTAAATATACACAGTCTACACACATCTATTTACAAGTGCTTGTAAATATACACAGTCTACACACATCTATTTACAAGTGCTTGTAAATATACACAGTCTACACACATCTATTTACAAGTGCTTGTAAATATACACAGTCTACACACATCTATTTACAAGTGCTTGTAAATATACACAGTCTACACACATCTATTTACAAGTGCTTGTAAATATACACAGTCTACACACATCTATTTACAAGTGCTTGTAAATATACACAGTCTACACACATCTATTTACAAGTGCTTGTAAATATACACAGTCTACACACATCTATTTACAAGTGCTTGTAAATATACACAGTCTACACACATCTATTTACAAGTGCTTGTAAATATACACAGTCTACACACATCTATTTACAAGTGCTTGTAAATATACACAGTCTACACACATCTATTTACAAGTGCTTGTAAATATACACAGTCTACACACATCTATTTACAAGTGCTTGTAAATATACACAGTCTACACACATCTATTTACAAGTGCTTGTAAATATACACAGTCTACACACATCTATTTACAAGTGCTTGTAAATATACACAGTCTACACACATCTATTTACAAGTGCTTGTAAATATACACAGTCTACACACATCTATTTACAAGTGCTTGTAAATATACACAGTCTACACACATCTATTTACAAGTGCTTGTAAATATACACAGTCTACACACATCTATTTACAAGTGCTTGTAAATATACACAGTCTACACACATCTATTTACAAGTGCTTGTAAATATACACAGTCTACACACATCTATTTACAAGTGCTTGTAAATATACACAATACACACACATATATTTACAAGTGCTTGTAAATATACACAATATACATGCATCTGTTTGCAAGCCCTTGCAAATACACGCAATATACACACATATATTTACAAGTACTTGTAAATATGCACAATATACACACATATATTTGCAAGTGCTTGTAAATATACACAGTCTACACACATCTATTTACAAGTGCTTGTAAATATACACAATACACGCATCTAGTTACAAGTGCTTGTAAATATGCACAATACACACACATATATTTGCAAGCGCTTGTAAATATACACAATACACACACATATATTTGCAAGCACTTGTAAATATACACAATACACACACATATATTTACAAGTGCTTGTAAATATACACAATATACATGCATCTGTTTGCAAGCCCTTGCAAATACACGCAATATACACACATATATTTACAAGTACTTGTAAATATGCACAATATACACACATATATTTGCAAGTGCTTGTAAATATACACAGTCTACACACATCTATTTACAAGTGCTTGTAAATATACACAATACACGCATCTAGTTACAAGTGCTTGTAAATATGCACAATATACACGCATATATTTGCAAGTGCTTGTAAATATACACACATGTATTGCAAGTGCTTTTAAATATACACAATCTACACNATCTGCAAGTGCTTGTAAATATACACAATATACACACATCTATTTGCAAGTGCTTGTAAATAGGCACAATATACACTCATCTATTTGCAAGTGCTTGTAGATAGGCACAATATACACTCATCTATTTACAAGTGCTTGCAAATACACACAATACACACGCATATATTTACAAGTGCTTGTAAATATACACAATATACATGCATCTGTTTGCAAGCCCTTGCAAATACACGCAATATACACACATATATTTACAAGTACTTGTAAATATGCACAATATACACACATATATTTGCAAGTGCTTGTAAATATACACAGTCTACACACATCTATTTACAAGTGCTTGTAAATATACACAATACACGCATCTAGTTACAAGTGCTTGTAAATATGCACAATATACACGCATATATTTGCAAGTGCTTGTAAATATACACACATGTATTGCAAGTGCTTTTAAATATACACAATCTACACACATCTATTTGCAAGTGCTTGTAAATATACACAATATACACACATCTATTTGCAAGTGCTTGTAAATAGGCACAATATACACACATCTATTTGCAAGTGCTTGTAAATATACACAATACACGCATCTAGTTACAAGTGCTTGTGAATATGCACAATATACACACATATATTTGCAAGTACTTGCAATTATAGACAAGTTAGAAATAGTACAGAAATCCAAACTCCCTCCCAGGCAGAGGAAGCTGCCCAGAAGGGCTCAAAGCTTCCCTCTCTTTCTCCCTCTGAATCTCAGACAGGCAAACGAAGCCAAAAGCCAGCTGTAGTGGTTCTGGGATTTACCCACCCTACCACACAGTGCCATTTTTCAACCCCTCCAAAGCCAGATGTGAAGGTCTCTATAAATCCAGGAGCCTGGGGAAAGTTTGCTGTGGAACTCATCTTTCTACTATTTGGGGTTTTTTTTGGTCCCTTGGACAGAAGGACTGGCGCTGGAAATGAGTGATGGGGGTTGTGAGCTGCCTCTTTCTGGCAAGCCCTTCTGAGGAAATGCTCAGCCTCCCACAAGCCTTTGCTTTCATTTTTGGAAGGGGAATTATGGATGAGTTTCTGCTTTGCCCAACTCTCCAGAGCAGCTCTTCTCATTGTCTGCTTTGGCATCGTTATTTATCATCCTTCCAAGTCCTACTGAACCTGAGAAAGAGAGCACTGCAGTGACTTGCCAGGCAATTGCACAAGGCATGGATGGAGGGGAGGGAAATTGGCACCAAAAAAAAAGAAGATAAATAAACCAGGAATAATCAAAATAATTACCTGGAGTGATTAGCACAGCTGTTGAGGGAGCTGGCACCACTCAACATCCCTAAAGCTCCTTTCTCAGTGCTTTAGGTCAATGTAGTTTGCTTTATCCGATGGAAATCAAAGCCAGATTCAAGAGTATCACAGAACTAGATGACCTTAGAGGGTCCCTTCCAACTCCATGCATTCTGTGACTCTGAAGCTAGGAAGGTTCATGAAGTGCTCTCCTTGTGCCCCACTCCCACTCCCCCCCAGCATCCCCAGCAGCAGTGGCAAAAGGTGCAGAGTCTCCCTCTCCTTCCCTGCTCCTTCCCATCTTCTTCCCACCTTCATACAGGTGGAACCACCACACCATGCTGCAAATGTGTAAAGCTCTTCCCCTCTTCCCTGTCCTCCTTGTGCTGGAGGCTCCAGAACTGCACACAGTGCTCCAGGTCGGGTCTGAAAAGAGCAGAGCAAAGGGGCAGAATCCTCTCCCTTGCCCTGCTGGCCACGCTGCTCTTGCTGCAGCCCAACACACGATTAGAAGAGTTCATCGAGCTCCTAAATTGCTTCTGACTATGCTTTTTTCGCTCTCCAGTAACCTCTAGCTTTGCATTTCGCCACTGTTCAGCTGCAGCAGGGCCGGTGGAAGGAGCGCTCCAAGGTGACACCGCAAGAGGCCACTGTTGTAATTCAGCAAGAGAGATGCTGCTGTAGCTCCGGCTCCTGTCAGTGTTCCAGTGAAGCATCCCCAGGTACAGCCTACGGAGCCCAGAAGAGGGATTCGATTTGTTTGCACTTCTCTTCAGCTCCAGGGACATGGAACACTCAGTTTCAATCTCCCTTCTGCCACTTTAAACCCATTCCTCCTCCTCTTGTCATTACAAGACCTTGTCAATAGTCCCTCCCCAGCCTTCCTGTAGGTCACCTTTGGATACTAGAAGGCCACTTCAAGGTCTCCTGGAACTGCCTCTTCTGCAGGCTGCAGAGCTTCAACTCTCTCAACCTGTCCTCAGAGCAGAGCTGCTGCAGCCCTCTCAGCATCTTGGTGGCCTTCTCTGCACTGGCTCCAACAGTTCCATGTCCTTCCTGTGCTGGGGGCTGCAGACAGTGCTGCAGGGGGGGTGTGAGGAAGCAGAGCCAAGGGGCAGAATCCCCTCCCTTGCCCTGCTGCCCACAGCTGCTCTTGCTGCAGCCCAGCACACAGTTGCTGTCTGGGCTGCACTCACACTGCAGCCTCATCTTCAGCTTTTCACCACCCCAGACCCCTCAGGGCTGCCCTCAGCCATTCCCCACCCAGCCTGGAGTTGTGCTTGGGATTTCACCCACCCAGGTGCAGGACCTTACACTTGGCCTTGTTGAATGTCCTGAGGTTGGCCTGGGCACAGCTCTGCAGCCTGTGCAGGTCGCTCTGGACGGATCCCTGCCCTCTAACAAGTCGACTGTGCCACACAGCTTGGTGCCATCTGTAAACTTGCTGAGGCTGCACTCGAGTCCTCTGCCCATGTTGCTGACAAAGATGTTAAGCAGCACTGGTCCCAGCAGTGAAGCAAACCATGAGTTTTGCCCACGAGGGGAAAAAAAGAAAAAAAAAAAAAAAAAAAAAAAAGTCTGATCCCCAAGGAAGGAAGTTTGGACTCCGAGAAGGCTTTTTGTGGCTGTGCCACTAGAGGGGAACAGAGATCTGTAGTATTTCCTGGGTTTGCAATGAGCCTCCTGCAATCCGGGGGCTACTGCACCTGCCTGGAGATGACTTCTGTGCCAGCGCCACGTGAATGCTTCTCCTTATCTCTGACAAGGGAAAAAAAACAAAACAAAAAAAACAACCCAAAAAACACAAACCAAAACAAACTCCACCGAAATCAATGCTGTTAGTGGTTGCATTTATCACAAGCGAAAGCAATCACTCCTCAGAATTTGTGAGTGTTACTGAATGCTGACACCGACTGCAGGTGAAAAACGAAGAAAGCAACACAGCCTTTGGTGTTCTCCTCCTCTGCTCTGTCCCAGGGAGGCCACAGCTGCAGGACTGGGTCCAGTTCTGGGCTGCTCAGTTCAAGAGACAGGAAACTACTGAAGGAGAGTCCAGCAGAGGCTACAGAGATGCTGAGAGACCTGCAGCATGTCTGTAAGGAGGAAAGGCTGAGAGCCCCGGGGGATGTTGAGACTGGAGAAGAGCAGCCCCAGGGGGGATTTGAGCAATGCTCAGTAAGAGCTAAAGGGGAAGGGGGGGAAGAGGATGGGCTTAGAATCTTCTCAGTGGTGCCCTGTGACAGGACAAGGAGCAACAGGCACAAACTGGACCTCAGGAGGTTCCACCTGAACGGGAGGAGAAACTTCTTTGCTGTGAGGATGCTGCAGCCCCGGAGCAGGCTGTGGAAAGGTTGTGGAGCCTCCTTGTCTGGAGAGCTTCCAAACCCAGCTGGGCATTGTGATGCTGGGCAAGCTGCTGTGGGTGCCCCAGATCTCCAGAGATCTGTTCCAACCCCCCAGCACTGCTGGGAGTCTGTGATACTTTTTCTGACGCTGCTATCTCTGAATCGGATACACACAGGAGGTAGCTCAAAACATAGAGAAATTGGCCCCAAACCATCCCTAATTCATGTTGAGAGGTTCACAAACGAGGCACAGCATAATTTCTTGGAAGTTTGTCTAGAAATACTAAAATCCACTAACGTGATGATTGGGTTATTCCTTATGGAGGCATCATTCGTTTGCAGTAATCTGGAGGCGTTAAGGCTGAAGGTCTCTAATTAGGATGCTTTTAGAGGAAGCAGAGATGAAAGTAAAGTAGAGGGTAGCTTGTCATCTTCTCTGTAAATTTGGCTCTTGGATGAAAAGGAGAGGGTCAGGAAATTGGTGTCTTAATTAGTGTGGAGGGAAAACTGTAAATTATCTGAATAAACGAGCGTTGGAAAGCTCCGATGCCCTGAGAGGGTTTGCAAAGTCCAGAATCACAGCAGAGACTTCAATTTGATTATGATTAGTGTGATGGAATCTCTTTGGACATGAGGAAGGGATGACTGCCACTGGCTTCTCCCAGGGTCTTTTTGAAGTTGGGCAGGTGGTAGAGTAGCATATCACATCAGACAGTGTGGATGTGGTCCTTCAGCTCATCGTTTGACCTCACCTATCCTGGCTGCCTGGGGAGGAATGTTGGAGAGAAGTGTTCTCCTGCTAGCCCTGTGATAGAACTTGGCTGGTATCCCTCCTCCAGGTGCCTTCCTGACCTCCACCCCAACTGCTGCCAGATTTTGATGGTGATGCCTCCTTTCAGCCAGCTCAAAGAGGAGCTTAAATCTGAATTTCTCCCTGTTCAGCTTGTGATAAATCACAGAGCATCACTTCGAACCATGAGCTCCCCTTATGACTCCAGTATGGCAGCCTCTTGTCCACGTTGGTGCTTGGACCCTCAGTGGCTCACACCTCAAAGAGCAGGGGGATTCCAGATGGCCCATCTCAGGTCCAACATCAGGTGTCATCTCTAAATCAAGCAGTCACCTACCAAAAATCTTCTCCATTTATTCACCCACCTCTTCTCCAAAACCACAGAGCTTTGGTCCTGCCTTTAAGTTCCTCCATTTTTAAGGGGCTTCATCTACACCTCCAGAGCTGCAAAATCCCCACAGGTGAGTGCAGTGAGGTTTACATCTGTTCTGCAAACACATTCTCAGCTTCTCACAAAAACAAAACCCTGTGGCCATGGCCAGCTTCTTGGAGTCTAAACTCTCTCCCCGGTGTTCGTGTCATAGAATCGTGGAACCATGGAGTTGTTTTGGTTGGAAAAGGCCTCTAAGATCATCAAGTCCAACTGTCAACCCAACACTGCCATGACCACTACACCATATCCTGAACTGCCATGTCTATGCACTTTTTGAAACACCTCCAGAGATGGTGACACCACCACCACCTCCCCGGGCAGCCTGTTCCAGTGCCTGGCCACTCCTGCAGTGAAGATTTTTTTTTTTCCCCCTAATATCCAGCCTAAACCTCCCCTGGTGCAACCTAAGGCCATTGCCTCTCATTCTATCACCTGATACTAGGGAGAGGAGACCAATCCCCACCTCAGTACAACCTCTCTTTGGATAGCTGTAGAGAGCAACGAGGTCTCCCTTCAGCCTCCTCCTCACAACTGCCCAAAAGCAATGAAGTCAACTGACCCATCAGAAGTTGCATTTGTTCCTTCCACTTTGTTGACCTGCCAGAAAAAAAAAACAAAACCCCAAAGAGGTGACCTCTTCCAGCATCACCCTGCTGGGTGAGGACACACAGCCTGTCTCTTCCCTAACCACACTGGACATATTTTGTTTGGGATGCTGCAAGTGAGTCACTGTGGAATGATGCTTCCCTAGAGGGCTAAAAAAAAAAAAAAAAAAAAGGGGAGCTGGACACTAAATCTCAACATAAATCAGCCAAGAGTTAAATGTTTTTCTTTCAGCAGAGCAATGGGAAAAGTTGGAGCAAGGCTGCTGGGTTCAGGGTGAAGTCGAAACTCCCAAACTTTCTCTTAAATTAGCCCCGGCGGGGGCGTAAAAAGCATCCTCAGGGACCACAGAGCTCTGCAGCAAATTATGCCAGCTCCACCAACTCGTGTTCATTATCAGTGTCGCTCACTCATGTCACCTCCACAATTATTTTAGGACCTGTCACCAGGAACATTCTCCCACCAGCAAATGTTTCCAGCTCGCTCTAATGGGGAGGCTGAAGTTCGAAGCAGAAGTTACCTCTGCACCTCCTCGTCGTGCTCGCTGCCTCTTTGCACCCCCGATGAGCAGAAATGAAGGCTCCTGGGAGCTGCTTGCATCTCGCAGTTGAATGGAGGCATTTGGAAGGGGGGATGGATGGGCAGCAGCTGAGGGCTTGGGGCAGCTTCCCACTCCAACCAAGTGGAGTTGGATGAAGTTGTATTAGAATCATGGAATCGTAGAATCATAGAATCATACAATCGTAGAATCTTAGAATCAGCCAGGTTGGAAGAGACCTCCAAGCTCATCCAGTCCAACCGAGCACCCAGCCCTAGGCAATCAACTAGAGCATGGCACTAAGTGCCCCATCCAGACTTTGCTTGAACACGTCCAGGGACGACAACTCCACCACCTCCCTGGGCAGCCCATTCCAATGCCAATCACTCTCTGTGGGAAGAACTTCCTCCTAACATCCAGCCTATACCTCCTTTGGCACAGCTTTGGGCTGTTCTTTCCCTGGGTGCCTGGGAGAAGAGTCCAACTCCACCTGGCTACAACCTCCCTTCAGGTAGTTGTAGAAAGCAATGAGTTCACCCTGAGCCTCTTCTCCAGGCTAAACAGCCCCAGCTCCCTCAGCATCTCCTCACAAGGCTGTGCTCTAGGAGTAGTATCAGCAATAGTGTGGTCAGCAGGACAGAGAGGAGATCATCCCTCTGTACTCAACACCAGTGAGCCCACACCTTGAGTACTGAGTTCAGTCGTGGGCTCCTCACTACAAGAAGGACATTGAGGGTCTGGAGAAGGTCCAGAGAAAGGCAGCAAAGCCTCTGAAGGGTCTGGATAACAGGTCTGGTGAGGAGCAGCTGAAGGAACTGGGGTTACTTAGTCTGGAGAAGAGGAGGCTGAGGGGAGATCTTCAGGTTCTGTATGACTTCCTGAAAGGAAGCTGGAGCCAGGTGGGGGTTGGTCTCCTTTCCCAAGCAACAAGTGATAGGACAAGAGGAAATGGCCTCAAGTTGCACCAGGGAAGGTTTAGGTTGGACATTAGGAACAATCTCTGCAGGAGTGGTCAGGCATTGGGCTGCAAGCTGTGCCTGTTGCATCCTGCCTGTGCCTGTTGCATCCTGTCTGGGTCTGGCTTTCAGTGAGATGGTTTAGAGGCGGATGGATGTGGCGGTGCTTGGTTACTGTTTGGAGTGGATGATGTTAAAGGTTTTTTCTGACCTAAACAACTCCATGATTTTATGATTCTGCCCTTCCTCCTGGCTTAGAATCCCCTCCTCACTCTCTCCCCACCAGTTGTCAGCCACCAGCAGTCCAGCTCAGGCAGTGCAGGTGGACTCTGCATGGTGGCACTTCATCCCATGCTGCTTCTTGGCTACTTCTGCTCTGGACTAGAGGAGGTTGTGAAAGGTGCTGGCTGCAGCTTGAGTTCAGACATGGATATGTTGGATGAGCCATGGGCTGGAAGGGAGCAGCTTTGATGAAGTGGATTATGTTGGAAATCAGCAGCAGACAAAGCACTGAAATGCTGATGTAAGCTGCAGCAGTGAGACACGGCAGTGATTAATAAGCTGCAGGGCTGTAACTAATCAGGGTTTGCAAGCACTTTGGACCTGGAAAGCATCTGCTGGGAACAGTTTGCTGTGAACATCTCCTACATCATGTTGACAAATCATTTTGATATCTTCACGACATGGAAAGAGGCCGACGGCTCCTTTGGTGGATGGGGCCTTTGAATGATGTTTTCTGCACAGTGGCACATCACATCCTCATCATGGGCCTGCAGGATCTTGCCCAACCCTTGGCCCATAGCTCCATGCCTCCAGCACACCCAAACCTTCACAAGATCACAGGTTTGGGTGAAGGCAGGATGGCTGTGAGGTGTGCTGGTCCACAGGCACCTCCACGTACATCATCTGGAAACAGGATTTCTGTTAAATCTCTTCCAGCTCCAACAGGCACTAGAACAGGCTGCCCAGGGAGGTGATGGAGTCACCATCCCTTAAGTATTTAAAAATATGGTGCTGAGGATGTGGTTTAGTGGCAGTGAGACATGGACTAGTGGCAGAGGGACATGGTTTAGTGGCTTAGCAGCAGTGGTGGGACTGTGAGCTCTAGGCAAGTCGTTGGACTTGATCTCAAAGGTCTCTGCCAACCTCCAGAGCTCTATGATTCGGTGAACATCTCCTGTTCTCCAGCCAGCAGATGGTTTTCCTGTGCACACAGGGCAGAGTCCATGATCAAATTTTCTTTCATGCCAGGCTGGGCTGGAGCTAGATTTCCTAGAGAAGACCACACAACTTTATTACTGGACCTACCAGCAAGCAAAAAAAACAATCCAAACTTGCTCCCAAGAAACCTCCACCCCTCTTGGAAATATTTCTAGGGGTAGAGTCCTCAAAGAGATGACCTCATCTTGCCACCACTAGCACAGACATCCCACCTACTTTCCCAGATGCCCTGGGGCTCCAACTCAAGCTGAGCTGGAGCTAGATTTCCTAGAGAAGACCACACAACTTTATTACTGGACCTACCAGCAAGCAAAAAAAACAATCCAAACTTGCTCCCAAGAAACCTCCACCCCTCTTGGAAATATTTCTAGGGGTAGAGTCCTCAAAGAAATGACCTCATCTTGCCACCACTAGCACAGAAATCCCACCTCCTTCCCCAGACACTTCTGCCCTGAGACAACAGGTGAAAAACAAGTTCAGGGAGGATTTTTTTTCCCCCCCTTTCTTCTTCCAGTTTCCCTTTTCTTCTCCCTCCCATCTCACACGCCTGCCATTTATAGTGTAACACATGTCTGGGCTTCATGTAACAAAAAGAACTTCCAGTGTCAGGCAAATAATTTTTCCATCTGTGGGTTTTTTTGGGGGTGTTTTTTTTTTTTTTTTCTTCTGCCTATTTTCTAATTTTTTAATTAATTTTTTTTTTTAAAACAGAAGTGGCATCTGTAAGGTGCTGGCTGTAACTGATCTGTCCAGGAGTTGTGGCAGTTCGTTACCAGCAGCCTGCTGTCGAGGTGCCGTTTTTGGCTGCTCCAGCTGTTGTTATGGAGAGGACATGCAGCAGGTCAGTGGACAGCTGCAGACAAAATGAAAAGTTGTTTCTTCTCCACCCTAACCCCCCACCCCC
>VWZI01002012.1:31142-53500 GCA_013396835.1 Psilopogon haemacephalus
TTTTTTTTTTTTTTTTAATGTCTGGAGAGGTTCGTTTCCAGCTCCCAGAGCTTCTGAGAACTTCCAAAATCTCAACTGGCTGCCGATGGTTCAGGGGTGCACAAGGTAGTGGGATTAAGATGTAGCTATTCCTAGCCGGGAGATGCTACGTTTTGCATCCGGTGGGACCAGCTGGACACTGTGTGGGTTGCTGGTAGGGGACAGGGAGAAACCTGTTTTCCCAGCTTCTTCCTTCTCAAAGCACAGGCTCCGAGGGTTTGGCTTTACTGCAGCCTGAGGGATGACCCATCCAGAAGAGATTTCATTTGTAGGCTCAGCACATCTCACAGTGTGAATCATAGAATCGGTCAGAGTTGGAAAGGACCACAAAGATCAGCCAGTTCCAACCCCCCTGCCATGGGCAGGGACACCCTACCCTAGAGCAGGCTGGACAGAGCCTCATCCAGCCTGGCTGCAAACACCTCCCTGGGCAACCCATTCCAGGCTCTCACCACTCTCATGCTGAAGAACTTCCTCTTCACATCCAGTCTGAATCTCCCCACCTCCAGCTTTGCTCCATTCCCCCTAGTCCTGGCACTCCCTGATAGCCTAACAAGTCCCTCCCCAGCTTTTCTGTAGCCCCCTTCAGATCCTGGAAGGCCACAAGAAGGTTACCTGGGAGCCTCCTCTTCTCCAGCCTGCACAGCCCCAACTCTTTCAGTCTGTCCTCACAGCAGAACTGCTGCAGCCCTCTGAGCATCCTCGTGGCCCTTCTCTGAACACTTTCCAGGACATCCATATCCCTCTTGTCCTGGGGGCTCCAGAACTGGACACAGCATGGTGGCTCTACCAGTCTGCAGCACTAGCTGGGTGCTAATGGGTTTGCAGCCTGTTTGCCTATGGAAACTCTTTTCTTCCCAGCTGCAAAGTGGAACTGGCCACAGCCACCTTTTCTTCATGAGATGTCTTCGTCCTGGTTCCTGGTTTCATCTGTTTCGTGCCCACTGCCCTGTGACCTTCTTCTTTATGCAATCATTTCTCTCTTAGCCTTTTATTTTTTTTATAACTTCAGGTAACAGCTGCTCAGGAGGGGGTAGCCACTCTCCTGGGGTGACATTTTCAGATTCCCCAGATCAGTAGTTGGTTTTGCTTTGCTTTTCATGTGTTTCCCAGTTAGCTACTGTCTCAGAGCTGCCATTTTTGTGCTCAGTGAAGCCTCCAGCTGCATCAGTGCTGAGCTCAGTGGGATCAAAACCAGGCAGAAGGTCAAGCTGGTGGTGGGTTTTTTTTTTTTGTTGGGTTTGGGTTTGTTTTTGGTTTTTGTTTGTTTGTTTGTTTTGGTTTGTTTTTGTTTTTTCTTGAGCTGTCAAATATGATTTATTGCTTTCCTGAGGATCAATGACTTAAGAATTTGGGTTGCCAAGCTGTGCTGGGCCACATCCATCCAGGGTGGTTAGCAGGGCCAGAAGCTCTTCTTTTGAGCCCCACAGGACTTTGTGTGAATCTCGGATCCGTTTTATCTTGAGCATCAAAAGAATTTTGAGGAGGGGTCGGATAAAAGTTTGGGGGCTTTCCCCTCCCCCCCACCCCCCCTTTTTCTGTGGAGAGCAAACCAAGATGGTTTGGGGTTTGTGAAAGCAAAATCAGGTCAACTGGGATCTCAGATCTATTTTATCTCAGTCACCAATCTTTCATTTGAATTTGGGGTTTCCAAACCAAACCCCAGCTAATACTTCGTAAAACAAAACAAACCAAAATCTCCAACCCCAAATCCAGCCTCCTCCACACATTCCAGGCAGCTGCTGAGAAGAATTCTCCTCCAAGTTCATTTTAATCAGACTATGACATACACACACACTCTCCCTAGAAGGAGCAAATCCCATCCTGAGAGGGGCAGAAAGAAGAAGAGAGAAAGGCAGACAAAAACCTGACTTGGTGTCTACACTACCAACGTGCTCTGAGCTGGAGCTATTTAAATGCAAAGTAAGAACTCCAGGCATCTCCTGACCTTTAGCATGGCTTGAGACACTGTGCAATGATGTTGTAAGCATCATATGACAGGACAGGAGAAACGCTGCTGAGATTTGCCTGGACTACAGAAACTACTGAGGTAGCCCAGGGAACAGAGCCACCTGAGCCTTGGTGCTTTACAAGATGATAAAGAAGGTGTGAAGGTGCAGTGCCTTGAAAGGTCATGGTTTGAAGGATGTGTTGGTGCTGTCCTCAACCAGGAGGGGCTTCTATCAGGGTGCACAGACGTGGCAACCTTTGTCCAGCTCTGGAGTCCTCAGCACAGGAGAGGCATGGACCTGTTGGAGCAGGGCCAGAGGAGGCCACAGCAATGATGCAAAGGTCTGCTTTGAGGCCAGGTTGAGAGATTTGTGGTTCACAGGGTCACACAGGCTCAGAGGATGTCAGGGGTTGGAAGGGACCCAAAGAGCTCATCAAGTCCAAACCCCCCCTGCCAGAGCAGGACCAGACAATCTAGCTCAGGGCACACAGGGACACAGGCTGTGCAACCTGGTGAAGAGAAGGCTCCAGGGAGACCTTCTGGTGGCATTTCAGTAACTTAAAAGGGCTGATAAGAAAGTTGGGGGCAGGCTTTTGAGCGGGGTCTGTTGTGACAGGAGAAGAGGTGATAGGTATGAACTTGGAAATTAAGACTGGAAGGAAATTTTTACACTGAGGGAGGTGAGACCCTGAGCCAGGTTGCACAGTGGGGTGGGAGGTGATGCCCCATCCCTGGAACCATGAGGTTGTTTAGGGGCTTGAGCAACCTGCTCTACTTTTAGATGGATGATCTTTGAGGTCTCTTCCAACCTAGACCATTCTATGATTCTATGATTCTATGTCCCTGCTGGCTGCAGGGGAGTTGGACTGGATGAGCCTTAAAGGTCTCTTCCAACCCAAACCAGTCTGGGGTTTTAAGTAAGAGATTGGGCAGGAGGTTGCTGAGTTTTAAAAGGTGAGGTTTGCAGCATTTTGAGTCTCACTTTTTACTATCCAGAAAGAATCAAGTCTTGGCAGATGGTCAGTGACAGAAAGAAGGAAATCAGTCTCTGCAGGTCAGTTTTTCCACCAGTAATGTGATCCAGCAAATGAAGAAAAAAAAAAAAAAAAGAGAGAGAGTAGTCTCAATCCCTTCCCCCAGGAATCAAAGTCTCTCCTATTGGATCCAGACCTTCTAAAAAATTGCTTCCCACAGGAGAAGTGGATTTCCTCTATTCCAAATTTGTCTGTAAGTTCCCTCTATCGTGTTTTCCAAGGTATCTGCTGTGCTCTGCTCATCAGCTCTCATTCCCAAGGGCTTTGTGACATAAGCTGTGGCTTTTGACCCAGAACCAAAGCTTCCTGGGGTGAGGGCTGAGTGTTTTCTTTTGAGTTTTGCATCTTTCTTTATTGCTGCACTTCGGTCAGCAATAAAGTAGCCAGATGAAAATCTGCTCCTCCTCTGCAGCTAGAATATCTTCTCAACCAAGGTTCTTTCTGTGCTGGTAGCCTCCATGGCATTTATTTGGTTCGTGTCACAAGCCAAATGGGATGGGAAAGTAGAATGAGTCAGAATCTGCTGCGCTTGCATTGTTTAGTTCAACCTTTCATAATGTCCCTGTGCATAACCCAGAGAGCAGAGATCCTGCAGTGGTCTAGGGAGCAGAGCTGGACATGGAAACGAGTGCACAGGGAAGGTTGTGAATAGAATCATAGGATGGTTTAGGTTGGAAGAGACCTCAAAGCTCAGCCAGTTCCAAACCCCCTGTGCCATAGGCAGGGACACCTCCCACTAGAACAGGTCACTCAAAGTCTCATCCAACCTGGCCTTGAACACCTCCAGGCACAGAGCAGCCACAACCTCCCTGGGCAACCTGTGCCAGTGTCTCACCACCCTCACTGTGAAGAACTTCCTCCTAACATCCAGTTTCAATCTCCCCTCTGCCAGTTTAAACCCATTACCTCTCGTCCTGTCATTGCAAGACAGTGAATAGTCCCTCCCCAAAGCCTTGTGAGCAGCAGACCTTTTAATTGCATCGTTTAGATATGGGCTGATGTGTTCAGCTTTTGAACCTGCCCCAACACACCAGTGCCCTCCTCATGTGTGCTCCCACTCATTTATGCCCACCCCAATATGTGCTCTGATCTGGGCACATTGCCACTGACAGCATGCTCAGATCAGTCCACAGGAGACAGCCTTTTGCAGGCAGAGACCTACAGTCCCCAAATCTGGCACATGCTTGCGTGGCCACTCCTGTACTGCTCAGAGCTGGACCAGAACCAGTTCTGGTCAGGGAAGTGACTTCTTGGCTCAGTCTCTGCTCAGTGAGGCACTTTCTGAACAGACACCTCACAGAAAGTGGCTACTCCTATGGGGAAGAGTTCCTGCCTAAGGCTGGGCTGTAGAAAGGCTTTGCCTAAGGCTGGGCTGTAGAAAGGCTCTGCCTTAGGCTTGCTCCTCTGCACACCAAAGGCACTGCCACAGCTTCTGCCCCACCTTGGTGGTGGCACCTGTGGGGAGCAAAAGACAGGATAGGTACACCATCAATTGGCCAACAAGGGCTTGCATCCCATGGGCAGCATCTTCAGGATCGAGTTGAGGGATCACCAGGGTCAAGTTGCTCCTTCAGCTGGTGGTGTCCCAGGAGGACTCTGTCCCTTCTGCCTTTGGTCTCAATCCATGTATTCTTGAACCCAGTTCCACAACCCAGCCCCTGGATCTGCTTCCTGTCTGATGCTGAGTCCAGCCTGGGACTTCCTCAGTGCCTTCCCCCAGCATCAGTGGTGCCAGTGGTGCCATCATTGCCATCAGGGGTTGGGTTCTATGTTGGCTTGAGTCTCTTTGCCTCTGTCTCCCAGGATTGTTCTTTCCAGCCCAGCTGGTTTAGTTCCTTTCCCACTCCATCATTCTCTCTCTCTCCTTCCCTTTCTCCTCCTTTTGGGAAGGGAGTGGGATTGACAGGGAGCCTCTGAGGGCCAGCTGAGCCCCGGACCTTGACACCTCCTGTGCCCAGCAAAGAGGAGCATCCCCAAAGAAGCGGAGCCGCCCTTGGCCCCGTGGGCAGCGCCAGGGCTCGCCTCACACCGCCGCAGGCAGTGCCAAAGCCTGCCTGAGTCTCTGCACTTTCACTTCTGTAGTGGGTTTGCAGTGACCTGCCCCCCCCCCCACCTTTTAGAACCCCGGCTAAAACTCAGAAAAACACACTGGAAGTTAATAAATGAAGCTTTGTATTTGCAGCAATGCGAATATACAAGCAAATATTTACAAGATATAACAGATATTTACAGAAATGTACAGTGGAAAAAAGAAATACAGACACCACACCCCTCCTGGAGACCAAAATCCCCAAGAGAGGGAANTCCGGGGAGGATCGTAACGTGCCCTAACAACCCACTGCAAAGGCAAAGGCAAAGGCAAAGGCAAAGGCAAAGGCAAAGGCAAAAGCAAAGGCAAAGGCAAAGGCAAAGGCAAAGGCAAAGGCAAAAGCAAAGGCAAAGGCAAAGGCAAAGGCAAAGGCAAAGGCCCAGACTTGGGGATTTTATTGGCCCGTTAACTTGGACACCAGAATCCTTCAGGGAGGATATTTCTCCAGGCAGACAGCTTTGTCAGGCAGGGGTTTTTTGGTTTTTTTTCTTTTTTTTTCCATCTGACCCTGGGCCCCAAAGGTAACCAAAGCCTGAACAGACAGAAACGCTGCTCAGTACCCCGGGCCCAGGAAAGTCGACCAGGAGCCTGGTGGATTTTCCTCCTTAATTAGGTGTGAAAAGTCAAGGGAGCCACGTGGCGCTCACAGGGGAACCATAGGGAGGCTGTTCCACCCACAGCCCCTTCCACCCTGGCGTGCTGCAGACCTAAGCCCCACACAACCACCCTTTGAAAGCTGGGGACATGGTTACAGCTCCTGCTTTCCCTCTCCTGATGGCCTCTGGTTTCCCTCCTCCTGTGACCCTCTCCCCCAGAGAGCTGAGCAGTGCCTGGTTGCAACCATTACTCTGAAGGTTTCTCTGCTGAGGCCACTCAACCACCCTAACCACTTCTGGGCTGTTTTAATGTCACATTTCAGTGCCTCTTTGCTGTCAGAACTGGAAAAAAAAAACAAAACAAAACAAAAAACTTCTAGTGTGCAGGGTGGAATTTGTCCTGCAATGCTCATTGGTGGATGAGAAGTTCAACATGAGCTGTCAGTGTGCTCTGGCAGCCCAGAAAGCCAACCAGAGCCTGGGCTGCAGCAAGAGCAGTGTGGGCAGCAGGGTGAGGGAAGTGATCCTCACCCTCTACTCCACACTTGTGAGACCCCAATTCTGGAGCCACTATTACAAGAGAGATATGGATGTGCTGGAGCATGTCCAGAGAAGGGCCACGAGGATGCTGAGAGGGCTGCAGCACCTCTGCTATGAGGACAGACTGAAAGAGTTGGGGCTGTTCAATCTGGAGAGGAGAAAGCTCCCAGGTGACCTTATTGGGGCCTTCTAGTATCTTAAAGAGGTCTAAAAGAAAGCTGGGGAGAGACTTTTTAGGCTGAGAGGTAGTGATAGGACTGTGGGAAATGGAACAAAGCCAGAAATGGGTAGATTCAGACTGGAGGTTAGGAGATTCTTCAGCATGAGAGTGGTGAGACCCTGAAATGGGTTGCCCAGGGAGGTAGTGGAATCCTCATCCCTGGAGGTGTTTAAGGCCAGATTGGATGAGGCTCTGGACAGCCTGATCTAGTGTGAGGTGTCCCTGTCCATGGCAGAGGGGTTGGAATCAGATGATCCTTTAGTCCCTTCCAACCCTGACTGATTCTATGACTCAGCTGTGGGGATCATGGCCATGTCCTATAACAAGGCAGGAGAATGAGCTGCTGGATTCTTCATCATTTCTGGCTCTTCAAAGAGCTGAACAGAGGACTACTCAATCTAAAAACAAAAGGGACAAATTGTGGGCATTTGAGGTGAACCAAAGTGGTTTCACTCAAGTTGCTCTCGATGTTAGTGGCACTCCAGGAAAGGATCTTATTCTCCAGACCTCCAGTCACTGCCCCAGCTCTCCAGAACCAGCTCAGATGTTCAAACAGTCCCTTATAAATTGCAGCCCTGCAACGACTTCAGGTCTTGCAGAACAAATGGCAAGACTGAGGTGAAGTCAAAACACCTAAGTTGGAGAAAGGAAGAGGAGGGATGGGTGAAGGAGTAATTTATTTACCAGCAAGGACTGAGATGAAAGCAAAACACCTAAGCAGGAGAAAGAAAGAGGAGGGATGGTAGAAGGAGCAATTTATTTACCAGCAAGGATTGAGGTGAAAGGAAGAGGAGGGATGGGAGAAGGAGCAATTTATTTACCAGCAAGGATTGAGGTGAAAGGAAGAGGAGGGATGGGAGAAGGAGCAATTTATTTACCAGCAAGGACTGAGGTGAAAGGAAGAGGAGGGATGGGAGAAGGAGCAATTTATTTACCAGCAAGGACTGAGNGGAGAAAGGAAGAGGAGGGATGGGTGAAGGAGTAATTTATTTACCAGCAAGGACTGAGATGAAAGCAAAACACCTAAGCAGGAGAAAGAAAGAGGAGGGATGGTAGAAGGAGCAATTTATTTACCAGCAAGGATTGAGGTGAAAGGAAGAGGAGGGATGGGAGAAGGAGCAATTTATTTACCAGCAAGGACTGAGGTGAAAGGAAGAGGAGGGATGGGAGAAGGAGCAATTTATTTACCAGCAAGGACTGAGGTGAAAGGAAGAGGAGGGATGGGAGAAGGAGCAATTTATTTACCAGCAAGGATTGAGGTGAAAGGAAGAGGAGGGATGGGAGAAGGAGCAATTTATTTATCAGCAAGAAGGATGAAGTCTTCTCTCCTCTGGACTAAACAGCCCCAGGTCTCAGTGCTTCCTCAGAAGACTGCTCTGGCCAGGCCACACCCTGGGTGTGTTTAAAAGTCGTTTGGATGTGGTGCTTGGGGATATGGTTTGGGGTGAACCTTGCAGAGTACGGATAGGTTGGACTCGGTGATCCTGAGAGGCTTTGCCAAGCGGAATGTTTCTGCGCGGTTCCGTGATTGCAGGAGTTAACCTTCCACATGGAGCTGATGTTTTGGTTCTGAGTTTTAAGTGGCTTCCTCTGCAGCAGTGGGGAGAAAGAGCAAGCCAGCAAGAGAAGGTGAGCAACCTCATAAATCTGTAGAAAACAGCACCTTGGGAGGATTTTCCATGGCTGAAGAGAAAGCGGCGCGGGGCGTGCAGGGATGGAAGTGCTGCTTTACAGCCGGACAAGGAGGAGGTTTGGCAGCACCTCGAAAGCCAGGTCTGGGACTGGGTCTGCATGGCATGGCTTTGGTGGCACTCAGCCAAACTGAAGGGAGGACTGAGGACCACTGTGTTGCTCTGGTGTTTGCCTGACACTGCTTACCTTACCAGCTGCTGCTGCTGCTGCTGCTGCTGTTGGGGCAAGCACAGTTCCTGCCACTGGGACCTTTCTGTTCTTTTGTGCATCTGTTTGCTGCCTCTTTCCTGAAAATAAGGGGCTGGACTGATGGGGATCCTCTCTCTTAGGAGCAGCATCCCTGTCAGGAGGGAAGGTTTGAGAGCCCTGGGGCTGGTGAGCCCAGAGAAGAGCAGCCCCAGAGGGGATCTGAGCAATGCTCAGCAAGAGCTAAAGAGTGGGGTTAAGAGGATGGGGCCAGATTCTTTCCAGTGGTACTCAATGACAGGACAAGTGGCAGAGGGCACAAACTAGAACCCAGAAGGTTTTATCTGAAGAGGGAGAGAAACTTGTTTGTTGTGAGAGTGCTGAAGGCCTGGAGCAGGCTGCCCAGAGAGGTTGTGGAGCTTCCTTGTCTGGAGAGCTTCCAAACCCAGCTGGGCATTGTGATCCTGGTCAAGCTGCTGTGGGTGCTGCTGCTTTAGCTTTAAAATCTCCAGAGATCCCTTCCAACCTCCACCATGCTGGATTTTGGGATTCTGTGACTATCATTAGCAGCATCAGGGTGCTAACTCCTGTACAAACACATCTCAGGAAACACAAACCAACCCAGCCCTAAAAACTCTCAGCTTGACCACCTGGTGGATGAAGCAGAGAGAAGCAAGCTCCTGCAAGGAAAGGAAGCTTGATGTGTCCCTCCATCAAATTAGAATGAATTAGTGAAGTATGGGGAAGGCTCTGGTCATGGGACAGGACATGTGTTGTGACTGCAGCCACCTCGTGCCTCCCACGAGGGATGCTTAGGTCAGGAGGGTGGAGAAGGCTGCAGAAAATGAACAAAAAGCTTTTACCACACAGGCACACACCACAGCTGAAGGCTTCATTGCTGTTCTCCACACAGACTCTGCCACAACAGAGTCTGGTCACCAAGCCAGCTGTTTGCAAAGTAGAAAAGCTGGGGAGGGACTTTTTAGGCTCTCAGGTAGTGACAGGACTAGGGGGAATGGAGCAAAGCTGGAGGTGGGGAGATTGAGAGTGGATGTGAGGAGGAAGATCTTCAGCATGAGAGTGGTGAGAGCCTGGAATGGGTTGCCCAGGGAGGTGATTGGGGCCACATCCCTGGAGGTGTTTGCAGCCAGGCTGGATGAGGCTCTGTCCAGCCTAATCTAGGGTAGGAAATTTCTTCTAATGTCCTACCTAACCCTCCCCTGACGCAACTTGAGGCCATTTCCACTCATCCTATCATTTGTTACTAGGGAGAAAAGACCAATCCTGCCTCCAGCCTCCTTTCAGGGAGCTGTAGAGAGCAAGGTGGTGTTCTCTGCCCTGGCAGGCAAGTGAAGACCCACCAGAGAAACATCTGATGAACTCATGATAAGCAGCAAACCAGAAACCTATGATGAAAGCAGATGCATGGCTCAGCAGCTTCCAAAACATGGCGCTCTGCTATCTGGGAGAGGAAGGTGAAAGAGAGGCATGAGCACATCTGTAGTCTTGGCCCCGGCGAGGACCACCCCAGGGGGTGTGGGAGCAAGTTGCTCTTGGCTCTGATTTTTCCATGCAGGAAATCAGAGACAGAAATCTGATGCATCCACCATACGGAGAGTCCAGTGCGTCCTGGCCAGAGAGCTGCTCAATGTGGCCAGCTGCAGGGGNGCCCCAGTAGCCCCCTTATCCCTTGCTCCCAACCTCCAGTGAAGCTGCTGCAGGATCAAACCACTGCACTTCACCAGCACAATGAACTCAAACGTTCCTCTTCCGGAGAGGATGTGGTCAGTCACCACACACATCTTCTGGGGCCCCCTACCGCAGATCCAAGCAGTCTGGTCACACATCACATGTAATCTTAGCAGCAAACTTTCTGACATGCAGTTCAGGCCTAACCCCTCTCCTTGTGGGACAGTTCCCTCCTATCTCCATGATGATAAAGAGTGAGGCTTGTTCAAAATATTGGTGTCTGGGGAGGGAGGGGGAAAAAAAAAAAACACCAACCACGTTTCGGTAGACTGTGACTCATGCAAGAATTGCCTGAACCTGAGATGTGGCTAAGTTGCTAGGGAGAATGAACTCATCCCAGCTTAGAGGTGAGGAGTCAGGATGTCTTCCCAAGCTGAAGCTCTCAAAGCTTTCCCCAGTTTGGTCCTTAACAGGCGATTTGTGCTGGCAGCACGGAGTAGGTCCCAGCAGATCCCATCCCACACAGCAAAAGCCACCCAAGCATAAGGGAGAGCTGATTTACTTTGAGGATGGAACAGTCTGCCCAGAGAGGTTGTGAAGTCTCCTTCTCTGGAGGTGTTCAAGACCCACCTGGATGTGTTCCTGTGTGTGGCCTGCCCTAGATGATCCTGCTCTGGCAGGAGGATTGCTCTCTGTGATCTCTAGAGGCTCCTTCCAGCCCCTACCATTCTGTGGTCTTGTAAGGCTTTACCTGCTGGAAGATGCTTTCAGGTGGAGCTCCAAGCTTAGAGCAGGGACAATTCATGAGGCATAGCCCACTGAGCACATCTCTTGGCAAGTGACAAGGTCTGGGGGGACAGGCTCTGCTCACTGCTCCCTGGGATAGGACAAGGAGCAATGGATGGAAGCTGCAGCACAGGAGGTTGCAGCTCAACACAAGGGAGAACTTGACTGGAAGGGTCCCAGAGCACTGGCACAGGTTGCCCAGAGAGGTTGTGGAGTCTCCTTGTTTGGAGCCTTTCCAGGCCTGTCTGGATGTGTTCCTGTGTGCCCTGAGCTCGATTATCTGGTCCTGCTGTGGCAGGGGGGATTGGACTGGATGATCTCCTTGGGTCCCTTCCAACCCCTGACATCCTGTGAGCCTGTGACATCAGCCTAAGCATGATATAAGGACACCTTGAGCTGACAGTTTCTCTCCCACCAACAGCATTCTGAGGATTCTGACCTCTACATTTCTCCTATACCTCCTCCACATCCTGGCCTAAGTGCTTCTGCAACTTCCTCTAAGTGTTACTGTCCAACTTGCAACATATTGAAGAAACTTCAGGACATGATTTGCTGGCCACGGTGGCCTTAGGTTGAAGGTTGGACTCAATGATCTTAAAGGTCTCTTCCAACTGAAACAATTCTGTGGATCTATTTAATGTTCTTTCCCAACCAAAAGGACTCTCTGATTCTACGAGTGACCTCAGGGGTCTGTACAAGAAGAACAAAATGCTATTTTCCAGAAGAAAATTATACTTATGGCCAAAGTTAATATATATTTTTTTTTTTCCCACATCCATTAACATCTCAGAATTATTTCATAAAATAAAGAGGTTTAGGTTTTTGGTTTGCTTTCGTTATGTGTTTTGGGTTTGGTTTTTTTTCATACAGGGCAGGAATTTTATTTTATTTCTTTTTCTTCTTTTCTTCTTTTTTTTTTTTTTAATCTGAAGATTAAAATTCCTTTTTTTTTTTTTTAATCTGAAGATTAAAATTCCTTTTTTTTTTTTTTAATCTGAAGATTAAAATTCCTTTTTTTTTTTTTTTCATTTTGTTTTTGTTTTGTTTTGTTTGTTGTGTAGATGCCAGGAAATACTTCAGGATTTTTTGAGGGTGGGTTTTTTTTCTTTTTTTTTTTGGGTGTGAAGCATTCTGCAGTTGGGTGAAGAATATTTTCCCATCAGCTGCAGAGTGCATCTTGACACATCCATTTAATCATCCTGTAATTTCCCTGCTTAATATCTCCTGGTCTCTATTAAATTATAAAATTATAATAGCTGGGGAGGGCTGTCAGGTAGTGGCAGGACTAGGTGGAATGGAGCAAAGCTGGAGGTGGGGAGATTCAGATTGGATGTGAGGAAGAAGCTCATGAAAGTGGTGAGCACTTGGAATGGGTTTTCCAGGGGGGGGTTTGGGGCCAGATCCCTGGAGGTGTTTTTGGCCAGGCTGGCAGAGGCTGTGGGCAGCCTGCTCTAGGGTAGGGTGTCCCTGGGCATGGCAGGGGGGTTGGAACTAGATAATTCTTGTGCTCCCTTCCAACCCTGACTGATTCTATGATCCTTGTGGTCCCTTTCAACCCTGACTGATTCTATGATCCTTGTGGTCCCTTCCAACCCTGGCTGATTCTATGATCCTTGTGGTCCCTTCCAACCCTGACTGATTCTATGATTCTAAAAGCCAGTTGGTATAATACATAATTATCTCCATCCTCCAGCCTGCATCTGGAATATCAGGTTTGGAGTTGCAAATATCTGCAGTAACTATTTAGTAATGGCTTTCTTATGACTTCTGTGGCAGATACCAAAGCTCATAATCTCGAGATGATTGTTTTTTATCAGTCAAAGTATTTTCCAATCTGTCCCATTTCCTCCACCCACATATTTTGTTTTCTGGGAGGGAAAATTAAATAAACAGGACCCATTTTTTCCAACAAAAACAAAATGGGTTTGCGAGCCAAAAAGGAGCTCAGCTTGAGTGCAGTTGGGCTCTGGGCAAGTGAAAAAAAAATATTTCTGTGCTTGTGTTGATTAAGAAATTGAAAGTCTAGAAGGAACAAAATCACCATAAATTATGTGCTGGAAAGAGCTTAGCTGAGCTCTGCAGGGCAACACATATCATGTGGCTATGGCCCTCCTTGTTGATAACATCTCAGGAGCTTAAAGGGCTTGTGGCAATCACAGTTTTGGAAACCAAAGCACAAAGCAGCTGCTTTTGTGGCTCTGGGTCCAGCTGCTTTGGAGCTTCTCTTCGGCCTCACAACCGTCAGCTGCTGAGCCTTCAGACATGGTTTGTTGCAGCTCACGGATGTAGGACATGGAGCTGGAAAAGGGCAGAGTTCATGGGGTGGTGCAGCCCAGGATGTTGCCTTCTGGACCCACAGGCCTATCTGCAGCTTTGAGGGATCATAGAATCATAGAATCACAGAATGTTAGGGGCTGGAAGGGACCTCAAAAAGCTCATCCAGTCCAACCCCCCTGCCAGATGCCAGAGCAGCATCTCCTATCCCAGATCACACAGGAATGCATCCAGGCTCATTTTGAATATCTCCAGAGAGGGAGACTCCACAACCTGCCCTGGGCAGCCTGTTTCAGTGTTCTGTCATCCTCACGGGGAAAAAACTCCTCCTCATATTTAAATCAAACATCTTATACCTCAGCTTCCACCCATTGCCCCTTGTCCAGTCATCGGGCATCACCCATCAGAGCCTGGCTCCAGCCTCCTGCCACTATGGATGATGGAGATGGATGTCATCATCTCAGATGGAGAGATGAACTTCCTGCTCTGTGAGCCAGGTACTCCCTGAACTTCTTGGTCTCTCCTTAATTTCTCCTGGGCTTTCATTAATACTGACCCCAGAGGAACTGCCCTGGCTACTAACCCCCATCCCACTGCCAGCAGCCCTGCCTTCTAGCCCATCCTCTTTACACGCAGCAGAGGATCATCTGGATGAGTCCACAGCCCTGCCTGAAATTCAGAAGTGGCTCGTGCCCAAGAAAAGGTCACTTCTCCCCCAAACTGGAGGAGCCAAGTGCTCCTGCCTCCCCGACACTCCCACGTCGCCGGCCAAGCGTGAGCCTCGACGGATGACTTCTTAATAAACACAGCCGACAGCCCAGAGGGCTGCAGCTAACCCTGCAAGGAGCCCAAAACACGTGGAGCTGGCCAGCAAGTCCTCAGAGAGGATGTTCAGCAGTCCAAGAGTTTCTTCGAGAGAGCTCCTCACCATTCGAGGGCTGGCCAGGGAGATGTCCATCCCCCCCCCATCTCCCGCAGGACTTCAGCATCTGAGGAGAGCTGGCACCGAAGCAAAGGGCATTGCCACGGGGAAAGGAAATATCTCGAAGCATCTCTGAGAGCACAGGCGAGGGCAGAAGGCTCAGAAGCAGGAAGGGAGCCTGCAGGAGGGAGGGCAGCAGCAACAGGTTGCCTCCAAGCCGCTGCTGGCACATGCTCCCAACCGCCTGTTGCCGTCTCGGAACAGATGTGGGCAGTTTCTCAGATGATGAAGTATTGAATGTGCTTCTCCTCCGGGGATTATTACTACTAAATAAATCTGCAGGTTTATACGTTTAGCAGCTGACAGAGATTCTTTTTTTTTTTTTCCCCCCTCCTCCCCTTTCCCCGTGACACTATTCCTCGCAGCGAGAGCCAAAGCAAGGCTTTAGAGCCAGGCAGCAGCCAGAGAGCTCTCAGGATGTGATTCGGGACAAGGCTGCAGCAAATGAGGGCAAAATATCCTACCCCAAAGCACAGCTCATCCAGACACTCTAAGCTCTACTTCCTAGTGTATCTTGGACTCCACGAGCATCAGTTTAAGCACCAGCTCATAAATTCATCTGCTATCTTCGGAATTTGTGGCCTGGGAAAACGTCTTTCCCTCTCTCCTGGTGGTATAGGAATTTTTTGGTCTTCCTCCCCTCCCTTTCTTTCTTTCTGAGCTGACTTTGAGCAGCATGGGCCTTGGATTTAGAGTGGTTTGAGTCCTGCTGAAAATATTCCCTGATCAGCCCCGAAATGAAAGGCAAAGAGTGTGTGATGAGGAGCACAACCTGTTTGCTGGGACGTTCCAGCTCCTCCTTGGTAACGGCAGGTTGATCAAGGAGCTGAATCATGCCATCAGGATGTCATTTTTGGTTTTATTAGAGGGTCTAAACTTACTTAAAGACCCCTCTAAAAGCAGCCTGGAGAGAGGTCTGCTGCTGTTTCTCTGTCTCTTGGGTGTCTGGCACCAGAGACACTCTCCCAGCACCACTGCAGAACTTTGCTTCCTAATTCCTCCTTCCAGTTTCTCACTCCTTGTTTCATAAGCATTCAGTTCAGGCCCCAGCTCTGGAGAAATCAGGGACGTGCAAGAAACACTTCCCCATGTGCCAAAGCTGATGGCAGCCATTGCAGCACCTGAAAAGCTCCAGGACTGTTCTACCTGCGATGAGATATTGCTGCATTAGCAAGAGTGTGGCCAGCAGGACCAGGGAAGGGATTGTCCCCTTGTACCAGCCACTGGTGAGGCTGCACCTTGAGTACTGGGTTCAGTTTTGGGCCACTCACTTCAAGAAGGANATCGCAGGTAGAACAGTCCTGGAGCTTTTCAGGTGCTGCAATGGCTGCCATCAGCTTTGGCACATGGGGAAGTGTTTCTTGCACGTCCCTGATTTCTCCAGAGCTGGGGCCTGAACTGAATGCTTATGAAACAAGGAGTGAGAAACTGGAAGGAGGAATTAGGAAGCAAAGTTCTGCAGGTTTGGGTGGCACAAGAAGGCAGCCATTGCAGCAACTGAAAAGCTCCAGGACTGTTCTACCTGCGATGAGATATTGCTGCATTAGCAAGAGTGTGGCCAGCAGGACCAGGGAAGGGATTGTCCCCTTGTACCAGCCACTGGTGAGGCTGCACCTTGAGTACTGGGTTCAGTCTTGGGCCACTCACTTCAAGAAAGACATTGAGGTGCTGGAATGGGTCCAGAGAAGGGCAATGAAGATGGTGAAGGTTGTGGAGAACAGATGTGGTGAGAAGCAGCTGTGAGGGAACTGGGGTTGTTTAGTCTGGAGAAAAGGAGGCTGAGGGGAGACCTTCTGGCTCTCCACAATTTCCTGAAGGGAGGCTGGAGCCAGGTGGGGGTTGATCTCTTCTCCCAAGGAATGAGAGGAAATAGCCTCAAGTTGCAGCAGGAGAGGCCTAGTTTGGATATTAAGAACAATTTCTGCACTGTGAAGAGAGAAAATTGATTATGAATCCAGCTCCTGCCGAAATTTGGGAAGCCAAGGAAGCAGAACCCACTTGGGTGGCAGAGGAAGGCACACCGTGCTGTTTGAAACTGCCTGCTAGCTTGACCACAGATTGGAAAGCTGAGATGTCTGCAGGAGAAAGTCAGGAGGAGGGTGTGAAGCTCAGGGCAGGTAAGCTGGGGCTGCTGATTGGGAGGAGGATGAATGCCACGAATCAAACTGGCAAGACCAGCACTGTGACAGTTGGCTTCATGCCCTGCTTTTCTCTTCCACTGCCCATCCAGCCCTGGGAATGCAAAACTGGGGAGATATCTTCTCCTTTCCCTGCTCACAGCTTGTGGCCAGGTCCTGGGATGTCATTAGGGAAAAGGGGATCTTTGGCATTAGTCTGCTACAAAGGATGAGGCTCTTGAGTCTGGACAAGAGCAGACCAAGCAAGGATTTATAAATGCATATAAATATCTAAAGGATGGAGGTCATGAGGATGGGGCCAGGCTCTTTTCGTTGGTGGCCAGTGATAGGACAAGGGGCAGTGGGCACAAACTGGAACACAAGAGGTTTCACTTGAACTTAAGGAGAAAATTCTTGATTTCGAAGGTGCTGGAGCTCTCTCTTAGGAGTAACATCCCTGTGAGGAGGGAAAGTTTCAGAGCCCTGGGGCTGGTGAGCCTGGAGAAGAGCAGCCCCAGAGGGAATCTGAGCAATGCTCAGCAAGAGTTAAAGAGTGGGGCTAAGAGGATGGGGCCAGATTCTTTCCAGTGGTACTCAATGACAGGGCAAGTGACAGTGGGCACAGACTGGAACCCAGGAGGTTCCATCCGAAGAGGAGGAGAAACTTGTTTGTTGTGAGAGTGCTGGAGGCCTGGAGCAGGCTGCCCAGAGAAGTCGTGGAGCTTCCTTGTCTGGAGAGCTTCCAAGCCCAGCTGGGCATTGTGATGCTGGGCAAGCTGCTGTGGGTGCCCTGCTTTAGCAGAGGGATTGCACTAGATGATCTCCAGAGGTCTGTTCCAACCCCCACCACGCTGGGATTCTACAAATGATCTCCAGAGGTCTGTTCCAACCCCCACCACGCTGGGATTCTACAAATCCCTTCACTGCCTGTTGGCTTTCCAAAAAAAAAAAAAACCCAAACCTCTTTGGTGCCTTTTCCATCTCTCAGACATGAGCTAATTAGACCTCGCAAGCAGCACAGCGTCAGATAAACCTAACGGGATCCACGTGGAGATGGGGAAGCTGTTGGGCTCATGACTTTATGTCTGGTTGCTGGCTCCTGGCTGTGGTCAGCCCAGCGAAACGTGCCTCTGAAGGTGTCTCCTTGGTGCTCTCCATGCGGCAAACATCTGGTGGGAGCTGGGCTGGTCCAACCCTCCTGTCTGCTGTGAGACTTCGCTGAATCACCGAGCAATTAGGTAAGAATAAAGCTGAAATGAGCTCTCATGTTACCAGCCAAAACCCAGGGCGAGTAGGACAGAGCAACTTACATCACAGGCCTGAGGTTAATGCATTTCACAACAGCACACGAAAATATTTTAGCAGATTGTTCTTTATTTAATGGTTAAAACTGGGAGGTGGTGGTGGGGGGGGGTCGAAATGGGACGACGAGTTGCTGCGTAATCCTACAGTGGCGAGGAGCAGCCTGCTCCTGGGTTCATCCTCCTGCCTCCATCCCATTCACAAAAAACTGAGGAGGAAAGAAACATCTCCATTTGTGGGGTGTTTTTACTTAAAAAAATAAAATAAAATAAAATTAAAAAAAAATAAAATTTTGCTTTATTTTCATTTTCGTGTCCCAGTTTGCACGGCCGAAGATGATGTTGCACTGGCCGAAGGGAACTTCTGGCAGCTCTGCGCCGCTGAGTTTACGGCACAGTTGTTCTTAGAAACAAAAGGTTTGGATTAATGGTGTTTTAATGTACAGGATATGACAGAAAATGAAATGCAGAAACAGTTGGCTTGCACGCTGGGACCCGAGTCAAAATAAAATTTGGCTGCAAGCCTGCGGAGGCTCCTCGGGGACCCCCGCAAGGGGTGTGAACATTAACTCATAGAGCAATAACCCTGGCCATCAGGAGCCTGCCTCAGACTCCCACTAATGCAATAATTGAATGAAAACCCTCTTCAATTGGCCTATTAAAAAGTCACTTTGAACACTGGAGAGACCAAAAACGTCAAGCAAACCACATGTCCTGAGCCCTTCAAGGGTCTGGTTCTCGTGGAATCACAGAATTGTTTCAGTTGGAAAAGCCCTCAAGAATTATCGTGTCCAACCCTCAACCTAACCCCACCATGCCTATTAAAGCAGCTCCTGAAGTGCCATCTCCACACATTTCTTGAACACCTGTATCCAGAAAGCCTTTTGCTCTGTCAGATGCTCACCACCATCCCTGCTTTGCCACGGGGCAAGTTGTCTTCTCATTCATCTCTGTTTTTTCCCTGCAGCACCCAGTTTTAACCCTTTGTTTCTACCACTACCTGGACTGAGGTGGAGGTGAATCTCTTTTCCCGAGGAAGAAGGGAAAGGAGAAGAGGAAATCACAGAATCACAGAATGGTTCAGGTTGGAAGAGACCTCAAAGATCATCCAGTTCCAACCCCCCGCCATAGGCAGGGACACCTCCCACTAGATCAGGTCTCTCAAGACCTCAAAATGCACCAAAGGAGGTTCAGGCTGAATATTAGAGGGAAAAGAAATCTTTATTACAAGCATTGGAACAGGCTGCCCAGGGAAAATCCTCTGGAGGTGCTCAAAAACATCTTAGATGTGACACTTGGGGACATGGTTTAGAGGGCATTGTGGTGTTGGGTCGATGGTTGGACTTGATGATCTCCGAGGTCTTTTTCCAACCTCAGTATTCTCCGATTCTACCCTGAAACAGCCACTGCAGATTTGCCTTCTTTGTTTTTTCCAAGGCAATATAAATCCTTCCAGCACCGAGCCAGAAGGCAGGGATGATTATCATCAAAATATCCCTGACATTTCCTTCAGGGGCTTTTGAAACGCTCAAGACCTCTTTCTATCTTTGTCAGTGTCTTCCTCTGCTGCCTACAACCACGTGCCTTAACTCCTCCATCTTCCCCGACCTCCAACTTGCCCCTGATGTTCCATGCAAGGAGGATGCATCGTGGAGCTCGACGAGGGCTTCGTTGCAGTGCCAGCTTGTTCCACAGGCTTGACTCTGCTTTTCTTTTTCTTTTTTCTTTTTTTTTTTTTTTTTTTTAATTTTGAGTAATTGGGAACAGGCAAAAGTTTGGGTTTTAAAGGGGGGGGAAAAAAAAAAAAAAAAAAAAAAAAAAAGCAACGTTCCACATAATTTAGAGAAGTTAACAAAGCATGAAACTAAATAAAAAACACCATCCGGTGCTGATCTCAACGTTTTTATATGCATGAGTGCGCAGAGCTGTATAGGAAATATTTGAGCTACATCCCTGCTTGCAGAACATGCTTGTTGCTTGCTGCTGTGGTGTTTCGAAGGCTTTTGGACCAGCCTGGTCTTATGAACCATGCTTGAATGCTTCAAGTTTCCTGTTTGGGGATACTTTGTCACGTTACCAGCGTCTCTCGAAGGCGGTCGCAGTGGTAGCCCAGAATTGCAGTCCTCTGTGCATTCCTCCTTCTGGAGGATTGATTAATCAGTCAGGGTTGGAAGGGACCACAAAGATCATCAGTTCCAACCCCCCTGCCATGCCCAGGGGCACCCTACCCTAGATCAGGCTGCCCACAGCCTCTGCCAGCCTGGCCAAAAACACCTCCAGGGATGCAGCCCCAACCACCATTCCAGTCTCTCACCACTCTCATGCTGAAGAACTTCCTCCTCACATCCAGTCCGAATGTCCCCACCTCCAGCTTTGATCCATTCCCCCTAGTCCTGTCACTCCCTGACAGCCTAAAAAGTCCCTCCCCAGAGTTTTTGTAGCCCACTTCAGATCCTGGAAGGCCACAAGAAGGTCACCTGGGAGCCTCCTCTTCTCCAAACTGAACAGCCCCAACTCTCTCAGTCTCTCCTCATAGCAAAGGTGCTGCAGCCCTCTGAGCATCCTCGTGGCCCTTCTCTGGACAATGCTCATAGAGGTTGGGTTTGCCCCAAACAGGAGAGGGCTGATGGAGCAGGAAGTTTCTGTGTTTGTTGTAGCAAAGCAACAGTAGCTAATGGGGAAGCCCATTCCAAGGCTGGGTTTTATTACTTGAGGTCTCTCTGAACTGGTGCTTGAAGAAGCATTGCTGATTCAACCTGTAAACATGGTAACTGTTGCTAGCAGCGGGCAGCAATTAAGCAAATGAATCTCCAGTCAGCCACACGCTGTGGAGCTCACAGGCATGCTAGGCTGCCTTCCCCTCTGAAACCCAGGAGAGCTTTTTGCTCCTCTGCTTGACTGAAGTGATGCTGCTTTTTCCAGCCCACAAAGTTTGGAGCAGTGTTGGCTGGGATGCCTTCACTCTTTGATGTTCCATAGGAGTTAAAAAAAAAAAAAAAGCCTTTCTGGGCAAGTGACAAAGTGATAGTGATGGAGAGGTTAAGATTTTTGTCCTTCTCAGCAATCCCTTCAGTTGGCCAGGAGACCAGAAGAAGCCATAGAATAGAACAGAACAGAACAGAACAGAACAGAATAGAATAGAATAGAATAGAATAGAATAGAATAGAATAGAATAGAATAGAATAGAATAGAATAGAATAGAATAGAATAGAATAGAATAGAATAGAATAGAATAGAATAGAATAGAATAGAAGTAGATTGGAGTAGAATAGAATAGAATAGAATAGAATAGAATAGAATAGAATAGAATAGAATAGAATAGAATAGAATAGAATAGAACCGAACCGAACAGACTAGGGTAGAAGAGAATAGACTAGACTAGAATAAAGTAGAACAGAATAGAATAGAGTAGAATAGAACAGAGCAAAACAAGCCAGGTTGGAAGAGACCTCCAAGCTCATCCAGTCCAACCTAGCACCCAGCCCTATCCAATGGCACTAAGTGCCCCATCCAGGCTTTGCTTGGCTACCTCCAAGGATGCTGTGTTTGTTACCTTGTAGGCTGTTGTGATGCCACCAGGCATCACCTCTGTGATGTTCACCTCTGTGAAGCTTTAAATGCTGCCAGAGTGTTAGTCAAACTTCTGTTGGAGACAACTGTGTGGGCACTGGAGCTGGAACTGGAGTAAGTGCTACCAGCAAACTTGATGCTCAAGGAAACACCGTAATGGAGCCAGTTCCTGACCATTGGCAGTTTGGGCCAACTCTACAACTGAGGCTTTTCATGACAGGCTGCAGGAAATCACAGCACCCAAAAGCCAGAATCATTTTAGGTGATGGAAAACACAGGATCAAGTGAACACCCAGTGGCAGCACTGTAGGTCAGCCTTGGCTGATGTGCTGGCAGGACATGGAGCTGCCAGCTGGAAACACTCATCACAACCCTGTCACCCTTCCTACCATCAGGAGCCAGAAGGGAAATGTCATTTTAGTTAAAAATTAAACAAGTCCAAATGGAGCAGAAAAATGCAGAGCTGCCATAGTTCAGCTAAAGCCAAAGAGGAGGCTCAGGGCAGACCTCATTGCTGTCTACAACTACCTGAGGGGAGGTTGTAGCCAGGTGGGGTTGGGCTCTTCTGCCAGGCACTCAGGGACAGAACAGGAGGACACAACCTCAAGCTGCACCAGGGCAGATTTAGGCTGGACATCAGAAAGAAGTTCAGCAAGAGTGATTGGCATTGGAATGGGCTGCCCAGGGAGGTGGTGGAGTCCCCATCCCTGGAGGTGTTTAAGAGTAGGCTGGATGGGGCACTTAGTGCCATGGGTTAATTAATGAGAAGGGTTAGGTGCCAGGTTGGACTGGATGATCCTGGAGGTCTCTTCCAACCTGGTTAATTCTGTGATTCTGTGATTTAAAACACGAGACAACTAAGAAGCCAAATCATCCCTAGGCAAAGCAAGGGTGGTGGTGAGCATCTGACAGAGCAAAAAAAGGCTTTGGAGAAAGTGTTGAGAGATGAGTCAGGCCCCCAGTCCAATGGGACTTTGGTCTGCAAAAAGGCTGAGAAAAGGCTCCACTGTCTGGCCCATGACAAGAGCAAAGCATCCAGATGGAAATCTGCAGTGGGAAGCTCTCTAGCTCGGAGGTCTGCAAGTGAGCTTTTCAGCAATGCAACATGAACCTCCAGCACACCAGCAAGGACACCACTCTGTGACAGCAGCTAAAAATATGCTGGAGGAGAAAACACTTCAAGACAGGCCAGGGCCGGCTGGAGCACCTCTCCCCAGCAGACATTTCCAACCACTCCAGCATGTTGCCTTTTGCTTTTCCTCATCTTTTAAATTTTCTTCTTTTTTTTTTTT